>VWZZ01004514.1:577668-590155 GCA_013399095.1 Psophia crepitans
GGTTCGGCCCCAGTATTATTCTGTTCCTGCATAGTTCGCCTTTCGCTTCCCGGCGCTAAACAAAAAGAGAAAGTGACCTATTTTAGCTCGAAACCCAACATTCCCGGCTAGATTTCTGCAAAAACGGGCCCTCCAAACATACCAGCATTCTAAACGTAAGCACCCGAAAGCATTTACAGCAATCTTTGCCATATCTTATCTGCCCAATCCTGCCCCTGATGAGCACGTCAGCCATCCAACAATGTAGGGCGACTACCCCATTGTGCGGGAAAACGAAAAAAAAAAAGAAAGAACCCCCCCGAAGGGATGTGTTCTTACTGCGGCTGGGCCATTCCCGGCCTGAAACCAGGGCTGGGGGAAAATAGCAGACATTCCTCCCCACCCCTATGCAAACGCCCGATGCACAGGGGAGGCAGGGTAGTATCCAGGTCTCTCCTTTACACTCACACACTTCTGGCAGAACACCCCGTGGGAAAAGTTTCACTGCACGTGCTTTTTCCTAAGAAACCAATTACCACGTTATCTTTTTGTTATGTTTTTCATGACTGCAAGCAGGCTTTTTCCGAACCGGGCTGGTTTTAAACAGCACTAAGCTTCAGTTCAGCTGCAATTCAACTTCAGTTCAGCTGCAATTCAACTTCAGTTCAGCTGCAAGCTCACCCTGCGTTACAGGTGACAGTGAAGAGGGCCTGAACTGCAGACACACAACCAAAACTCTCTGGTAGGTAGAAGAAATCCAGCTTAAGTCACCAGATTCAGTATGATGAGAACCATACAGCAGAGATGCAAAATGCATTTTCAAAGCCTTTCTCATCAAAACATCTCCGTTATTTCAAAGACCAGATTTTCAGCTACACGGGCTATTCCTTGGTAGTTCTTCTGCATATGGAAAGAGATTGTCTTCTCACACAGGTTTTCAACCCTGTGATTACATAAATGCTAGAGACAGCTTTTGGATGATTTCTAGGAACTGGAACCCTACAGCCCTACTAATCCATAGGCTCATCACTATTTTATTATCTGTGGGTTTTCCGAGCCGATGCTTAGTTCCTATGATTTCTTTTGCCCTTAAGTTTTTCTACCTGTAAAAATAATGACTGCTTTCATCTGAAGTGGTCAGAACTGTTTCAACAAAATATTTTTCCCACTGAAAGATTGAAGGCTTGGTCAAAACTCGGTTCTATGGAAAGAGTGACAGTTTTGATGCAGGAATTCTCAGGAAGATAATTTAGGTTTGGAGTGGTGCGAAAGAGACACAGGCAAGAACCACTCCTGAGCAGCATCATGACCCCGTCCTTTCACCACGTTCTCCATTCAAGTGAGTACTTTGTTCATGACTCAGCTTGCTGTTCTGGGACATAGTTATTGCATTCTTTCCCAATTAATGAAGAAAAAAAAAAAGTAGCAATTTCCTTTTACTCCAAATCGAAATGAGAACTAAATTCAAGTTTTTGTAAGGAAAGCAGTTACTGCCCCGCTAACGCTGTTTATCAACAATGCACCCAGAACTGTGATTAGCATCACAAGGCAGTGACTGCAAACATTTCACAGAGAAAGTATCCATTTCAATTTTACACGTGAAAATTATCACGAGTCATTGCATTAGCACGAAAGTACAACAATTTTTTACCTTAGATGTTAAAATTCTCCATTTCTTCCAAAGAGAAGCAGCAACACAGGAAAAAGCAGCGTAGCTTTCCTTCCACGGTCCTACCGCTGTGCTTCAAAAGGGGTGACGGTGGCTACTTCTCAGACGCACTCTTCACGTCCATCGGATGCCTAGAATCCTGTAAATAAGAGTTTTCATCTGTAACAGCTGGTGATACTTGGCAGCACTTGTAACACAGATAGTATTAAGCATCCTCGTGAGGCTGCCTAGTCCTCCAGGAAATGAACCAAAATTATCCAGATATTCCCCCAGCCTTCCAGCACCCCACTCCCCCCTTGTTTCAGATCTGTGCAAAAGATGATGTCTCCTTACCCATGCTTCTGGGACAATTGTCTATTCCCACTCTTCATAAGATGCGAGTTAGCATCCTATCACTGCATCTGACATTCTTTGCTTTGTCCTGGCTTAATAAGAAACATCGGTCCTGAAACCTGTGTTCTTTCCCCAAGGCCATTTAGTGCAATACAAAGGGTATCTCAACTCAGTCTAGATTTTTTTTTTCTTTTTACCACGTCTACTGGACTACCATGATTACCACTGACACAATCTGCAGTAAATGGAAAAAAAGCCTAAAATAAACTAGAACTCATGCCTTGTCACACATGGTCAGGCAGATACCAAGAATTCTTTTCTTTAAGAAATGGCTCATTTCTTAAAGCCAAACGGTATATCCTGGACCATACAAGAGATGAGGGATAATCCATCTTCAACACACATTCAGATCTCTCTTGAATGTTAGATATAACCTAGAGAATATTTGAGGGGAATTTCCAGCTACTGAACCATTAACTATGCTTGCTTTAGCACGCACACGTCATTCTGCAAGGGCATAGGCAGAGGCTTCATTTGGCAACAGCCTACAGCAATTTCAAGGAGAAAATGGGCATGTGGCTGCATCCCTGTTTTGCAGCTCCCAAATCACGGACTCACCAGAAGCTGTGACAGACATCCGTGTACATCAGAGTGGTTTAGGAGCTGCTTATTTACAGATGACCTTCCCCACGCTTTTTCTTTTTTCGGACCTTTCCACAGGGTGGATTATAATTTCTTGATTACAGCCTTAGGGCCTAGAGCTTCACAAGCCAAGCGAGTCAGATACAAAACCAACTGCAAAACTAGCTGTTGCTAGGATTGCAGGGGCAAAACTTTGGAGATTCAGGGACCCATTTTGACTGACAAACCATGAATCAAACACACAACAGTCCTTAAATTTCCCTATGACAATCACTGGCAATTAGGAGAGCGCTAGTTAATGGCTAGAAGTACTTCCTAGCCAAATTTGCGGACAAAAGAAGGCAAAGAATAGCTGAACCAGCTACTTCAGAGAACGAAACCAGAACTAGTGTGAGCCGTGACTTGTACTGCCTGTCGGGATTTGCAGCAAGGCAGGACAGTAATCTAGTCTCGGTTGCGTTCATGACTCTAAGATGAAGTTAGTTCACTAGATATACAGAAACATCTGACATTATTAGATAAAATTGGACAGGAGGCAGAAGTGCTCTCAAATGCGTTTAGTTGGTTGAACCATGCATTTAAATACCATAATTAACGAATCAGTACTTAAGACAGATATTATTCTTTGTAATGTAAAATGAGCTTTCAACAGTTAAAAAAAAAGAGAAAACAAAACCAATCTCTGTTTTTCTTAATCTTTCTTTCAGACACCAAGGATGGTTACTGATTGACATGATTTATTATTTCATATTCATTTGGATATACAATTCTCATACATGGAGAGACTGACAATATAAAATCAAGTTATTCATAAACAAGGAAACCGAGTCAGCAAGAATAACTCAACCAAAAATAACACAGCAATTCCTTGACAGAGCTGAAAACACAAGTTAAGGTGACCATGTTTCTAATCTCATTCTTAGCCGCAAGACCAATCTTAGCCATTTTTCCCATACTCCGTGAGAAAATTCTGTGCCCTCCTAAAATGTTGCAGCTATACCTCTGCTCTAAACCAGCGGGAGTGGGCGCATACCAGAAGCTGTGGGAATATACCCTACAGTAGTTACAACACTTCTCCACTTCAAGCCCAGTACTCGTAAGACAACGACAGGAAATCTTCCTTGAAGGCTGACACAGGGATTTAACAGTAATAGTCTCTGACTTCTTTGCCATGGAAAACGGCCACAGGTTCGAGCTCTGTCTGCACACAAGTGCGTGACTCAACAAACAAGCTGCCAGTGGTCCAGAGAATTCCAGTTTTGTGACTGGAAAACCAGAAAGCAAAAACTGTACATGAGCACATCTCATCCTTCACCTCCCTGTGGCAAATTAAATTGTGTGCAAGTTTGAACGAACAAGCAGCGGCTCTGTACAGTCACATGCTGGAATGCTCCTCGGGTGCTTTGGAAAGCATCGGTTAATTCACTACCGAGACAGAGCATCTGCCTTCTCCAGCTGTGGATCTTATGCAGGATTTGTATTGCCACCTGTCAACTTTCCCTTTTGCCATAATGTCTCCTTGTTTTGCCAAATAGGGACTTTCCCTTTTCGCCCAGGGGCAGCGATACACCTTCAGTTAGCATGGCATTTTTCTCCTTTGCAGCAAAGACCTGCGTAAAACAGTGAGAGGGTCCAGATGTAGAATTCAAGAGGAGAGATCACCCCAAGGGAGATTTCACCCTGTGTGTTGGCATTAAGCACAGGACAGGATCTGAGAGGCAGCATTCACTTTTTTTCTGGCTAATTCAGTTTGAAATCAGTTTGGTGCGTGAGGCCAGCTACCAAAGTCCCCAAAACTAAATTGTACATTTCCTGCTAATGGTCTTGGGATAGCCCAGCATGGAGGTGGCTCAGCCCCGGCCTCATCCCACCGCACACATGGAAAAGTACCCCCATCAATGCTAACACTGGCGAGATCTTTACATCAGCACGACCAAGTTACAACGGGGACATGTTAGAAGTTCTTTCCTTTGAAAACACATTTAAAAACTGACTGGGTATGAGTCTAGGGGCAGCTGATTCAATTCAACAGAATTTCCCTGGAAATGGGTTTGGGTGTCCTCCTCAGCAGCCAGCAGGGAGGAAGGATGGAGAAACTCCCAGAGAAGCCACCACTGGCAAGCTCTGCAGCTCTGTGAGCCCGTTGTACAAGGGTACATCCCCGGTCTGATCCGATAGTCTCCGCAGCCAGACTCAATCACCGCCAGGCAGCATCAACTTCTGTGCAGTTCCTCTGCTCTGAAGGGCTGAGCCACCTCCCTGTCCTGTACTTGGGTGACTCTTCCCTGGTTTCTCTTTGTACGTGCCTAGGATGCAGCGCATGGAAAAATGGACTCCCCAGGAAAGCAGGCACTACGCTGTCCAATGGACTCGCTAGCCACTGGATCAGAACATTGAGTCACGAAACCAGGAGTCCCCAAATAGGTTTTCTTCTCTTTCTATTTTTCAAACAAACTATGTACCACTTTCCCTGCTAACCTGCCTTAATAACTCTTCCCAGTATGGATTCCTCAGTCAAACTACCCAAACATCTCTGCTTTTCTGTTCAAAAGTACATCCACCAAAATTAAGAAAAAAAATGCAGAAAAAAAGAAAATAAAAACCACAAGAAACCGATGAGGACCTTCTGTCACCCCATAATTCTGCAAATGTAGAACATATTTCAAGAGCTTAAGGAAAAGCTTGCTCAGAGGTAACGCTTGCAATTTCAGACTTCCGAAATAATATTGCCACACATGCCCAAAGGATTGTACTGTTGATGTTACAAAACAGGATAAGGTCCCATTTTTCCTAATATAACAAATTAATCTTTCCTCCCTCTGAAAAAGAAACTTTTTGGAGACACGGCTGCATGCATCCCTTCACAAACACCCCTCAAATCCTAAAAAGCACATTTAAGGGAGGGAAAGGCCCACCGTACTGTGACATTCAAAAGTTCATGTCAGATCAGTCTTCACACGAAGTGGCAAGGGAAAAATCTTCAGTTTGAAACCTAGGGGGCACTAGGGAGAAGGGTCTCTTTGTGAACAGAAAGACAAACATCACCGGTAAACTATTCATGCTCTGATCTCTGTGCATGCAGGCGTATACGGCTTGAAAAATCTTTGCAGCAGGGTAATTATGGATATTCCTTTCCCATTTTATATACCTCTCACAGAACTCTCTGATTTTGTTGTATATGTGCTTTTATGGATTCCCAAGCACAATATGGGATGTGTTAAAGACAGAGTTGCACTGATACTGAGATTCCTAACCACATGTAGCATCTGTCTGTGGGGATCCTCCTTCCCACAGGCATATGAACGCAGTGACAACATGTTCTTGTGCTTTGTATGGTGCTCTGTAATCCAAGACTCTGTGGGGAAGAAAAACTTGTACTTGGATTAAGGATATTGGACATGACTATTCTTGCAAACAAAATTACCCGATAGAAAAGAGTTGGAATTGAGCTGTAGGTATATGCAAACTTATTTTCAGAATAAAATCAAGCACATTGTAATAATACATCCTGCATGTCACATGTTAACAAGTTGCTGCAGACTGGGAATGACCGTTCTTGTGTGGCATTATGAAAAGATGTGGAATTTCTACACTATATTTATCAAAACTCCTAATGAGGAGTTATGCTTTATTATTCTTTTTCCCGCTGTTTAAAACTGGTCTGCAATTTACACTAGCATCTGAAAAATGACAGCCCCCTTCTGACAAAAGTAACTGGCAGAAGACAGTGCTAGAGAAGGAGTTACACCATTTAAGCCAACAGAAGTTTAAAAGAAAATGACCTGGGTCTTTAACAGGAGACTGTGAAATCTTAACAAAGACCTTGTAAAAGGTCTCATCACAAACAGTAATACTGAACAGTGTACACATAGTTACATATGAAGAGTTATTTTGCACATCTCTCCCTTAATTACTTGTGAACATCCCACCTTTGTGATTTCCTTAAAGAAGAGTTTAAACGGGAACTGCCTATGCAAGCTTTAGGCTGGGGACTCAAAACCTTTTTGGCCCCAAGCAAAAGTGCAGGGAGACGGACACTTCAGCCAAACCTTTTGCTGGCTATCCACCAGTCTATGAATGGTAGCGACAACGAAAGCAGTATAAATAATAAAAAGAAGTGCAGCATCAAAGAATCAATAGCTAAAAAACTCAGAAAAAAAAGTATTTCTGGAAGCTGCATCTTAATAATTTTCCAAGCCTGACAGCTCTCCACTTCCCCCACTAGCTAAAGAAAAAAGATCAACGTCTCTAGGGCACATAAGGACATTTTTTTCTTCCAACTTAATTGCAAGAAAAGTCTGCGGAAGGTAACCCAGCTGGATGGACGTGACTGTACATGCCAGCCAGACATTGCCAGCACCAGAGATCTTCCTATGTCCCCCAAATGTTAACTACTCGCTGGAGATTATGCATGTCTTATATGCAGGGAAATAGCAATTTCTTTGTTCTCCAGCCTGATTTCAACATAATGAGCTCTTTAGGAGTGCAAATTTTTGCCAACAAGAAGCAAATTAATAACACATGTATATGTTTCTGCTTCCATTGTAGGTGAATGGAGTGCTTGTAAGGGATGCTATTTGCAACCTTCTTGAAGCAAGGATCTGGAATCTGGCCCCAGCTACACCAGCGTGAACCAGCTGCAATTCTACTGGAAGGAGCAAGGCAATGGTGATGTAACTGATGCCTCAGCCAAACTTTTAACTCGGTCCAAATAGAAACAGAGCAAACACATCAGCATAACTTCCCTCTACATTGCCCTATTAGCTCCTCATCAGTGCAGTTACTCACGGTATTCCACTACCTGTTTGAACCCAAAAATATACTTCATTAAATGTCACCAGATTGATCACTAGTTTGTCAAGACACAACTCACATGAATACTTCCAGCATTCACTGACAGTGTATGGCTTCACTATTCTCTGTGATTAGCGTTGTGTAGAATACTAATACAGATCCTCATTTTCACACAAACAAAATGTACACTTTATAATCCACTTCTATATATTTATGGTGTTTGCTCCTCTGCACGTGTTGTCCTATGATACATATTACAAACCATTTGCTTGCACGGATCTCATCAGGAGTCACAGTCTGTCTTTTCTTCAAAACATACACTTTGTTATTTCATATTCGCTCATTAAGAAACACCCTCATGGTGCGAGGAATAAAACACCCTTATCTCCAACACCATTTTAAACAAAAAGACCCTGCTACGTTTTGAAGGACTGCAGCCAGTGAAGTGCATAAACCACGCTCATGTTTAAGCGCTGTTCCTAAATGTGTGCTCATTTGAAGCAGGAGAGCTGGGCTGAACCAGGCTTTGAACATCGAAAATATGCTCTGTAAAATCCATAATAATTGCTTAACAAAGATCACTATTTTTGTTCCTCAATCAGATGCAGACACTTGGGGCTGACCGTCCCACAAGCCCTGGGCACTGTGCCTGCTTCCGACTTCGGGTAAAAAAAGGTAAAGAGAGAAGGACATAAATGAAAACCCTGTGCGATGCCATTTTGGGGGTATTACCCAGCAGACCACAACACGTCTGAAGGTCACACTTCACGTGCACAGAGAGATTTCTAACTGACACTTACTAAACAAGCAGACTGGCTACTTGCTTTAGACAGCCCTGAACAAATATTAATTGAAACCATCTGTAGGACACGTTATCTCTGAAGTAACTAAAGATGTTCAGTTGACTTTGGACTGAATTGCCCAACAGCTTCCACATAGAAAAAGCACATTCATGAAAGAAAGTGATTTACTGTTTTAATATAACATGCAACCAGAAAGGGCTCACACACGACCCTGTGGTTTCTATGATTATTCTCTTTAGGAAAGCACAACAGAGAGAGAAAATACCTAGAAAGCTGCTGTTTCCTCTGCGTAACTTGTCTGTGAGCTCTGAAGCACCTGCTTAAGGGATGAATTACTTTTTGCCTTAAAAAAATAATGCGAGAGGGGGTCTTGAGAGAAAGGGATAAGAAAGGAACCTTTCCTGTAGCACATCACCCGTCCCAGTGAGTTAGATGCGGTGTACTTAGTAGAGCACAAGGACTGTTCCTGCCATACATCTAATAAATACTGGGAACCTGTTGAAGGAGGAGGGTGCCTGCCCCTCTTCTCCACCTCATTTGCTTCTTGTGCCTATATAAAAAGAATGAAAAGAGTCTAGACTGGTCAAAGTTACTTGCTGTACTGCCTCCCCTACCTAGCAGTTAGATCAGCAGGAACAGTTCCAGGAACGCTTTCACTATAGGATGCCTGGCGAGGGTTACTGCACCCTACTTTACAAGGAGCACCTCTGTGCAATACTGATGTGTCTGTACAACGCATCCTGAGCGTGCTGTCAAAGTCCACGATGTGTCAGCAAGGCCACAGAACTGAGCAGGCACTGAGGATACATATGCTGTTCCAGCCCTTGAAAAGAACACTCATGGCGAGGGAGCTTCTGTGATCCGATGAAAGGACAGATAAAGCGCATTTGGTGTGGTGTAAGAATTAGCGCTGGTAGCTTTATCAAGACAGCATACCAGAAAAGATAGAAAAGTCTCCAAAAGGCTGGATTCTTTATTGCAAACAAAGCTGGTAGACTTCAAGTAAAACTATGTAGGCTATAATGAATGTTTTTGACTGTAGGGAGAAAAATTAATGGCTTGAGTCCAGAAAGTGTCTCTGCCTACATACAGAACTAGGTCTGTAGGAGATCCTTATTCAGCACGTTTCCTACAAAAGACGTTAATTTACATTTTCTTGTTTAAAGAATAGATAACTTTCTCCATGTGAGAAATTCCAGCAGACACGGTCTCGGAGGAATGAACGAGAACTGCAGAGACCACTGCACATTTCATACAAACACTCACCAACTGTTGTCACTTCGAGATTTCAAAGGAAAACGCATTGGTTTTGTGGGGTGGTTTTTTTTTCAGAGCAGAAACTAGAATATCAGCCCTGATTAGCCTGCAGTTGCCCACCTCCTGACAGTGCAGTTTGAGAGCCATGAGGCTTTAATCAAGCTCAGATGTAAGGAAGGATTTCTTTTAAAGGCTATCAATGTTAATGAACAACTCGGTCTTGTTTAAACATCCAGACTGTGATACGGGCAAGTATCTGAGTCTGTCATGTCCCCGGTCTTTCAAACAGCCAAATTTGATTTGCTAAGCATTGGTCAGGCCAAAAGGAATGAGCTTATCCTGACTGGCGGTGGCTGGACTTGAAGTCTGGACTTTAGATAGCAAAACATTCAGGATTTTTTGCAATTTTGCCTCAACTACCTACGACGAGTCTTGGGCTTGTAAACCCAGAGACTAAAGGAAATTGTCCTGGAGCCTTACTGGAAAACAGGCACATTCTCACTCTAAAAGGTTGTTACTTCATGCTTCTGTATCTAAAAGCTAAAAAGAGATCCTGAATCTTTGTGCTAAAGCTAACAGTACAAAACCAACTGGATGCACTCTTGTCAGCTACGGTTTTGCTATTCCTTGAACATATTAGCAGCAGAGGATTCCAATTTAAAAGCCGTACTGAAAACCAGAAATTAATTATCACATCAGGTTTAAAACAAACCCTTCAGAAAACTAGTCTCTTCACCTCATTTAGGAGGTGAATTTATATACGTTCATTTTATCTTTTGATTAGTTTTTTATCATTTTTTAATTATGTCACTAGTCTGCAACATTATTGCAAAAACCATACAGGTATTTAATTTAAAATAAAAAGCTTTTGTGCAATTTTTTTAAATCATGAAACTGTTTCTACTAATACTAGATTTTTATGAGGCCTTTTGAAATAATACTTTTCAGATATAGTGGTTCAGATCATACACTAAAATATCTCCTGTGAAATTAGAATAGCCCTGCATAATTATTAATCTGTGAAAACAAGGCTTTTCAAATGCTTACTCACTGATCTGTTCTACGTACTGTTGCACAACAGCTTCTCATGAATTTATTAATCTCGGACATGAGGCTTCTCACTCTTTCCCTCGGGGTAGACTCCTTATTGCTCTGGTTCACTCAGCATCTGTGTTATTGATTTTTCAGTAATACTGCAGTTTTATCTTTGAAGAAAAAAGTTGCAACATAAAGATGTACATAGAAAGGGGTATGAAATACTAAATAATGTGTTAGGCCACCTGCAGAAACAAAGCGCTATCCTCTGCAAGCAAGATTCAACTAATGAAGAGGCAAATGCACTCTTCCTTGCCAGCAATACTCATTTAGTCCTCTACATCCTTTCCAACTGGAGAGGGAGAAGAGTTGCAGCTACTTCTACAGCCTCTTATCTTTCCTCCTTTCTCATCCCTCACTGCAACCAAACTTTTAGGAAAACTAGTGAAATTCATATTCAGCAAATAAACTGTTTTCTGAAAATCATGCTCTAAGACTGGAGCTCTGCAGGCATCAGGTGGGGAAGGACTTCACCTTTTAGCTTGATCCTGCAGCTGCATTAAGACTTCCTCAGGAAAGTGTGGTTTTATTCGGAAGCTCTTACCTGCCACCACTCCAAATACAAAGCTCAGATTCAAAGCTATTTACATAAAGACCTGCTGGAAATGTCATTGTCAACATAACTGGCCCTTGTCCACATTACATGTATATTTCAAAACAGAGACATGTTTCAAGGAATTTTGTTTAGAATAACTTTGTCTCTGTACTTAAGAAAAAACACATAGCAAGACAAACTTCTTGAAGTCCAAGTACAGAGTAGGATCATGCCACTGCTTCACACAGGATTAAATTCACCACACTAATATCCAACACAAGAACACCCAATTATCACTTAAACAGCAATTTTTTTTTCCTTTAGGACACACAGCTTTCCGGGCGTCACTAGCAGACTATGACACAGCTCAGGAAACCGCTCTCCACAACTTATATTTTCATAATGTAAGGTGAATCAGAGAAAGGAAAAGAGAAGCTGTCTGCCCTGAGATGCCAGCTGACCTTTTAAACTTACGAAAACACCTACCAGCTCTACAGCAGAGGGAACCCATGGAAGGGAGCCCCCAGACTGCCTCGAACCACCTTTGATATGGCACGGCGTAGTCACGGCAGAACGGAGCGTAACAAGGACTTCTTGCACGCGCTGAAGTCACGCTTTAGTCTTCACTGCAGGCATTCCCTTAGAGTTGGTGTTTTAAGGAATAATCACTCATTTAAGAGTAGAGTTACTTTTAAATTTAATATTAAACAATATTTCATTTTAACTAGGGAGACCATGCATATCTATAGTTAGTCCTGTCTCAAAAAAAAAAAAAACCTAATCACTCATCTGAGACTTCACATTTTTTCCGTTGGCACTTAAAGAGTAAACGAAAGAGAGAAATCCTGCTCCTCTGCTTGTGTCCTTCCATTATTTGTGTGAAGAAATCTTGAGCAGCACCTCCATCTCCCTTCCCTCCTTCCTGGTTAACCAGTTAGCTATGGCTGATTTCAAACATAACAGTAATCTATGGTAACTCATTTTACTTGCACAAGGGATGTGTTAAATATTGTTTTATTCTCTTTGTTCAGTGTACTCTTCCTGAAGAAGAAGAAAGCATTACATATTCCAGCTCCACAGGATGCCATAGACATCTCCTGAGCAAACAGAGTAAGTTACTCAGGATAACAACTATAAAGACAAGAATAAGATTACAAGAACACATCCTCTACAGCTGAAACACTAGCTGCAAAGCTTAACATTCACCACCTTAACATTTTCATGCTGGGCCTATTCCGATCCCTTCTCTTCTCATTGCTAAAGCAAGCAGAATTTTTTTTCATGTACCATTTTTGCAGAGAGGAAGAGACGTGTGTTGATAAACGAGCCTGAAAGCCAATCAAAACTAACTCTGGATCATGCATCTCGTGGTTTAAGGTT
>VWZZ01004514.1:590356-611823 GCA_013399095.1 Psophia crepitans
AAAAAAAAAAAAGAAAAAATCAGAAACGAATAGCCTGGGGAGTTTCTGCTTTGGCAGAACTAGAGCAAGGCAGCAGCCAAACACATTGCTACTGGCAACCAGTCTTGGAAATTTTAAGCCAGCAAAATCATAGCTTGCTTCAGTATAATTAAAACAGATGCTCAAAGGGGGACTGTAAGTCTAAGTGAAGAAATTATACAAAATGTATTTTAATAATAAAAATGTCTTGAGCAATCAGGAGAGAGGGAAAATGGCATTTCTATGCTTTGAAACTTAATCAGGGCGGGGGGGGGGAAGCATGGTAGTAATTAGATGAGAATTCTCTCCCATGCCGTAAAACAATCAATTTGGACTAGTGCTATGTATTAAATCTTGTATTCTATAGGTCTTAATTTTTGCAAGTCGCGCATCTTTTGCAAACACGCAAAGATTTTACAAAGAATTGTAAGCCATCGACCAAAGTCTGCCTAAATGCATAGATTGCCATTTTCTCTAGAACACTGTTAGACATTTTGACGTCATTGCTCAGATGGGCAAACTTATACCTGCATGGAAAGTGTTCATCCACTATACATGCTTGGTCTTGATTGTGGTGGGGAAAAAAGCCATTAACCAATGTAATGACTGGTTAAGGGGAGCTCATGTCTAAAACCATTGGGGTCATCTCGGCTATTCTTGTCAAGCTCCATATGGACTCTATAGGAAACAATTATCACTTTATAAGAAAACGTGAGTTTCTGTCCAGCTTGCTCAGTTTCTACCGGCGTTTGGATGTGTCTGTTCATTCTGCTATTTTGAAGTCACTCACATTTTTAAATGATTTTATAAACAGAGCTATGAACAGGGCTATTGTCTCCTGGATAGAGCACTACGTCTGATTTCCATTTGTATTAAATACTCCGTATGACTCCTTCCAGCAGTATAGAGGAGCTTGAAGGAATAGTATGAAACTGAGCCTGACTAAGGCCCGTTGACAGTGCCAGAATAAGTAAAGGGGTCTCGTTAGAAAGGGAGAAGTTAGGCTTCCTAGCATTTGAAGAAGAAAAAAAAAAAAAGTAGAGTTACAAGCCATATGCACCAATTCCATTTTCTTCATGGGTGGCAATGATTCATATGGTGACATTTCATCTACAAATTCTGTATTTATTAGCAATACTAAGTAACAGCTTTCTAGTCTTGTGTTCCAAATTGGTGCATTCTGTTGCCCTCAAAATGCTATAGTGCACTTGTGGCAGGGAAGTTATAAGAATCCCAGACTTCCAAGACTTAGGCATTGGTCATTTGGTGGCAGAATGAGGGTAATTCAGACCACAGCATTTTTGTAATCACGCTATGTAAGGCCATGCAGATAAGATACAGGTACGGTGCTATGTAAGCCCACGCAGATAAGATACAGCTGCGGCATACAAGATACAGGATAAAAGAAACTCCATTTACCCAGTCTACCACATGGGTCCTGCACTCCTCAAGATCAATGGTAAAAAAAACTTCCTACAACCTCTCCTTAGAGAAATCTGAGGGGGAATCACAAATCAGGTCAATATGTTAAGGTTGTTAAAAGAATGAATAGAAGTATTAACTTACTTCAAATCAAGAATATTCTAAATTGCTTTACTGAAACAGTTCCAGTGGCTGCAGACTGAGCTCTGCTCTGCTAGTCACAGAACCCAGAGGCATCAAAAACTGGTCATGGGCAAGACCGTCCTCTGCTGTACACTTCCAGCTGGTTTTTACATCGCTGTTTCAGTGTACTGAGCAGCCTCGTTTCTAGGCATTACACAGAGTAATTGTTCCACATGCTACGAGATTTCCTACATGTCACAGGCAGATCTAACTTGTCTACTTACCTTAACTTTGAATGAAGAGATGATTATTTTACTGTGATGCTTTTTGTTGAATGTATTTATGGGAAAATATCACTTATTTTAACACTAATTGGTAATGAATGTGAGTACCTTACATGCATTGTAAAATGACATTCTAGAGTGGCTTTAGCTTTTCAGAAAAAGGATAGAAGAAAAATTAGTCCAGAAGGCAAAGGATTGGTCTTGTGATCAAACTTAAGATATCAATTGTCTATTTGTCAAAATTATTTTATTAGCCTTATCATGCATCTTCCACAGTATAACAATACAACATGGAAAATAAACCCACCATTCATTCACCAGGTAATTTTTCACATGCATAGAAAAACTATACTTGATAATATAGAGTAGCACTACTCCGTCTGAAAATCTGGTAGTCAGGCTATCTCTAGTGATCTCATGGTTCTGCTATGATTCATGAATATAGAAATCCATTAAAATGCTTTCATTAATCCCCAATGCTTTTACTGTATGCAAAAGGCATGCAGCTTAAATACCGAATTATACAATAGGCTTTAAGGTTCTGCCGTGACTCCCTCCTGAGTCTCATTGGCTTAGGGAGGGAAACGAATGAGGAATCTGAACTGCATCAATGAAAAATTTAGAGACAAGTTAGGGCAAAATGTTTTGCAAGACATGACTATCATGACTATCACATTTGAGTGAATAAATGATAATCTGAAGGCCGCGGTTCGCCTTGCCATATGAGTGGGAAAGCATTCTGCTGTACCTTGCTGAAAACAGGTTGTGCAACTACCGTACAAACTGGTGCAGACAGCAGCCGAGGAATAAAAATAAAAAGAAGTGTGTTAGAGAAAGGCAACAGTTTCTTCTTTTAAAGATGAGCAATTTATCCGTATTCCCCCCTCAGTAGTCATTGATGCTCATTCTGTGCAATGTTACATGACTGCTTTTGTTGTTGTTTCTCTGAAGCAAATCACCTTGTAAAAATTAGGTTCCACTCCTTCTGTTTTCATTAAGCTAGTAGGGTTGGTGTTTTTTGTTTTTTTTTAAAAAAAGGAAAATGGGGGGGAAAAAAAAATCACACAAGCAGACAGCAGCACTCCCGCTGACAAGCGGCAATGGCTGTCCTGCACAGCTGCTTCCAGGGCCATTGGAAGCAATTCCACTCACAGGAATTAGGAGAAATAATAAAATGCAGCCTTTTAAAAATGAAACACTTCTGTGAACTTAAGGATACAGTTTTCCACCTCCTACACGCCGCTGGCTGCTCCTTTCAAGGCTGCACGCACAGGTAAGCTGTGGAGCCAGTCCCAGCCGTGGCCAACAGTCACCATTTCCAGGGGGTTTGAAACTCCAGTTGCTTCCAGCTCTCTGCCGCCTCAAAATTATTCACTCTTACCTGACAAGGTCAGGGGTAACCAGCCTGGTTAGACACTGTCCTTTCCGCAACTCTGCGATCAGCAAACTCTGCTACAGCGAGACAGCTCACTACGGTGCTATTTCGACAAACTCTGGCAGAGAGAGGTCAGGCAAGGCTTTCGCCGCCGGGTTTCTGCCACTGGCCCCTCAGCCCGCTCCTGTCCCAAGCTGCTAGCTGAGGGATGTACCTCTGCTCTGCTTCCCCGGTCATCCCCAAGTACGATAGGAACTTTTTAGGAAAGACATGGAGCTGCTGGAGCAAGTCCAGAGGAGGCCATGAAGATGATCAGAGGGCTGGAGCACCTCTGCTATGGAGACAGGCTGAGGGAGCTGGGGTGGTTCAGCCTCGAGAAGAGAAGGCTCTGGAGAGACCTGATTGTGGCCTTCCAGTACCTGAAGGGGCCCACAGGAAAGCTGGAGAGGGGCTGTTTATCTGGGAGTGTAGTGACAGGACAAGGGTTAATGGGTTTAAACTAAAAGAGGGGGGATTTAGATTGGACGTTAGGAAGAAATTCTTTACTGTGAGGGTGGTGAGGCCCTGGCACAGGTTGCCCAGAGAAGCTGTGGCTGCCCCTGGATCCCTGGCAGTGTTCAAGGCCAGGTTGGATGGGGCTTTGGTCAATCTGGGCTAGTGGAGGGTGTCCCTGCCCATGGCAGGGGGGTTGCAACTAGATGATCTTTGAGGTCCCTTCCAACCCAAACCATCCTATGATTCTATGTTAACTGGATTTGGTTAGCTCTGGGTTTTACAGGGACCTGTCTACCTGCAGGTAACTAACTACTCCACCAGAAAGTATCCTTGCTGCTCTGGCAAGCGCGCTGCCTCAGATGGCCATCCCCGCCATCCTTCATCAAGTAATTTCACTTGTGTTACTGATGCCTAGAAAACAGCCAGTACGTCCACCTTTTAAAGTTTACCACAGGAACTTTAAATTAATCAGATCAAGGGGGAAAAAAAAAAAGAGACATCACACATTGTCTGCACCACAGGAGGTGTGCTTGCAAGCTTCTTTCAAACCCAAATTAGCACCTGCCATCTTGTTCTCTCCACAACACCAACAGTTTTTCCAAGCTCTCCTGCATCTCTAAAGCAGCACAATCACAACCCAAGTCCTGTAGCATTCAGTGACCAACATTTTCAGAACAAAGACAGCATACATTTATAAATTTAAAAACCAAACTGGGAAAAAAATTTTTCAGGTCTCCTTTTGTAATATAAAATCAAAATGGTCATATTTTTCTTTTTTTTTCTTTCTTATTTTTTAGGATACGTTTTCAATTTTCTTCTATGCTGGAAATATATCAAGGAGAATTCATTCTTCTCATTCAGATTTGAAAGATTAACCCTCCAATTATTAAATTGTATCCACAGCCAATGACTTGCTGTACAGTCTATTTTTAAAAGTACTTGAAAGATTATTGTAACCAGAATACCTGCAATAAGAACATTCAGCAAAACTCTGCCATGTAGGAATCTGAAATTAGTGTTTGAGATGAAAACTGTGGAGATCTGTGATATCAATTTACAGTTAATCCTGGGCTTGCTCTCAGGGAGGGGGGCTCAGGTCACTTTTTAATGGCCTTTAACAGCTGCACACACAGAGCCCTTCCCTCCTCAAACCACCACGCAACTCACAAGCGTTGTTTCCATCTATGGAGATCACCTAAATCCTTGCTAAAAAGGTTTGATGCCTGCTTTACATTCAAAATTAAGTATTAATTTACAAAAGGAAGCATATTTCAAGTTTGTCTTTAACAACCAATCAACCGACCAACAAGAAAAAAAAAAAGTGGGCTGTTTCAAACTGGGATCAATGCATTTCTCTAGAGCCACCAATGGGTCCCTTTGAGGTCCTGCTAAAATCCTGGTGCCCATATTCCAGAGGACTTGTAGTCTGCAGAGCACTCAGCAGAGTAGAGGGAGGAACCAGAAACCTCTTCAAAGCATCACTCTGTGTACGGTTTTGTGCATGCAATTCTTTGCAGACTGAGGCCAGACAGAGGCACCATTCCTCCAGGAACCATAGGTGGGTTAGTAAAACAAGGGCCCTTCATGCAGGTCATTGTCTCCTCTGAGGGTCTCCTAAACGTCTCACCCTGCCTGTAAAATTCAGTGATTTCTGTGAGAAGGCTCTCAGCCTGCACCTTTCAGCATCTGTTTCCTCAAGAAATTCCGCATGTCTAAAGCACTGGAGCACACCTCTCCATTAAAGGAATGACACCTCATTTTGCAAGAATCCACATTTTCAGCATCTGTTCCTAGCCAGAAAGCCTAGTAGAGGTTGCCCCCAGTGAATGACGTCTGATGGTGTTTTTCAGAATCTCCTTCCGAAAATCACAGCCCGTGTAAGGCTTTACTGTTGTATCTTGACCTACTAGTTCAAGGACCTGACAAAATATTCTAACACCAGACACAACTTACCTCATTCAAAAAACTCCTTTAATTCGAGTATTACTTCAGAACTCACTCCATAGACCTGAAGCTGAGAGGCGAAGGGACGTGAAACAAAATAAGTGCTAACAAAACTATGTGACCCCTTGAGAATAAGCTTTCTTTTGGTGGTAATTTCTGCACTGTGTAAGCCGAGGCAGGAGAGAATTCACGCACACCAGCAGCCAGCTGGGATGGCACACGATGATTGATCCGTTTTGAAACAAGTATTACAGCACAAGCAGGCTTCAGTGACGCATCAGCGCGGCAAGAGTTAAGAGCATACGCTGTACTTCACCGGTGGGAATAGTTGGGAAGCAGAAATAGAAGGAGTAGGGTCTTTTACAATGACTTCAGTTTTTATTAACATATTTTTACAGGATATCCCAGTTAAGCCAGACAGCTTGTTTACAATAGGGCCCTGTCCAAGGGCAGCTTAAAACTATTATACAGTACGTACAGAAGGACAATACAGTCCCAGTACAAGCTACCAGCAGGCAGTAAATCATGTCAAAGCCTCATGTTACACCTGATTAACTGCTTGGCTCCAGTACTACAACCTATTCCAAGAATGCTTGCTTCAGTGTAGTTAAGAGTTGTCAGACAATTTATGTCATCTGATGGCAAGTTACATAAAATAATGCCCCAGTGTATCATTTAAGAAGCATTACTTGGCATGAGCTGCGAGAGTGTGCGCTTCACACCTGCAGTATCCTCTGGTGCTATGTATCCCTCAAAAAGGGACTCCATTTAGATGTCTCATTTACTAGGAGAAATCACATCGCCTCTGTCCCAACAGGATTACAACTCTCTCTGAATTACACTTCATCAAACACATTCAAAATTTTATCACTCGTGAGTCAGTCCATCCTCAACACGGCCACTGCAATTAAACTAAATTTTCCACAAAATTTTTCTTGTTTCTGCAAAATGGCTTAAAAATAGATATCCTCATAAAATTGAAGATCTTACATTTTTTACTAAGCATACGAGCCAGCAAGTGAACCAAACAGTGAGATCTTTACATCACCTGAACACAAAGGAACCTTGTTTCTGTGGCACTCAAAGTCAGCCCAGGCCACTAAAAAGGCAAATTGCAAAAGCATCCTAAGGTCCATAGATTGCATGCTGTCAAACACGCAAGACACCATGAAAACCAAGCAATAATCCTTACGAAGTCTGTGTTTATCCAACTGTCAATCAGCGTGCCATACATTAACTGAGATGTCATACATCTTGATCAAGAGGTAGAGCCCTGTAAGTCATCAGAAGCATTTAAGTGTAAAATCCATTAGCTCTGACTCTATGTGCACCTTTTTCCAGAGCTGTGTAGGAACTTAACAGAAAGCTGGAGGTCAATTTTAGCAAAAACACCTTCTACACACACACACATGAACAAATCTATTTCCATAGGGTTCTTTACACTTGGCCGGCAAGAGGCTTGTTTATATTCTTCTATAAAAATGAGCTGATCACCACCTTTTATTATCTGTTTCCTTAGGCTAGGCAAGTGATACTTCAGCTTTATCCTACTTTTCATAAACTGGTGAGCTGGTTTGTACTTCAAGTCCCTGCAGGAAACAAAGTCAGTAACGATGACAATTTCTTGCATTTAGCATATTGCAACACACGCGGTGGGCTGAGCACCTGAATTCTTCCTCTTGCTTGTGGAGTGAGGCAATTTCTTATTTTAACAATTATATTGCAGAACATAGTAAAACATTTTCTTCTCAAATTGAACAAGGGGCTTAATTAAAACAAGAACAAGTCGTCTAAAAATAACAGCGGAACAGCAGAACACACATCTCTGGACCACAAACCTATTTATCCATTTTTTCTGCTCAGTCATAACAGGATATCCACAGCGATCACAGGAAGAGTCACTGACAAATGGAAAGCCTGATATTCAATCACTTTTCCCCGGCAGAAATGACAAAAAGTCCTTCTGGTTTTAGTACGGAGTAAGACCCAAACTAAATACTAATGCCATGGCAAAAGAGATATGCAAAATCTTTCAGAAGTCCAGATATGGAAACGCAGAGCGATCACCCACAGGCTGTAGTGACATTTAAGGCAGAAGAGAACAACCGAATGGTACTGACCGTGGTGGCCTTTAGGCACAAGCACCCATGGAACTGAGAGGCAAGAAAGAAACCAGACACATTCCCTAGCAAGGTGTGACATGAGGCATGAGCACCAAGCACCGGGGCACTGCAGTTTGAAATGGAAACACACAAAACAGCATCCGGGGGCAGAGGGATTTCGGGTAAGCAGCTAGTGCTGGGAGAAGTGCTTGGGGGTGGGTTAGCCAAGGCAGCTTTTCAAAGGACTTCTCTCTGAATCCTGAGTGGCACAGGACTTGTCCTTACAGATGGCACAGCTTCAAGGGACATCAGCTCTGGCAGGACCGTCTCTAACGCTGACATGTTTTTGGGTGCAAAGCTCTCAGCTGCCTAGCTGGAGGAAGAAGGGTGGGTGGGAGGGAAGCACCTCAGCCATCACTGAGCTCAGTAGCTGTGAGAGTCAGCAAGGCCGAACACAAGTACTCACGAGGTTTAGCAACTTGCTCTCCAAGTGCTTGGGTGAGAGGTGCCCAAAGAGCTGCCCTGCCATGGCACAAGCCACCGGGCACAGCATACCAGGTCAGATGCAATGTACAAGCTCTTTGTGGCTGCAAGCCGTGCCGGCTGCTCGGCAGGAGGAGCAGTCACCCTGCAGAGGGACAGCTAGGGCCGGGAGGGTGCCTGGCAATTGCCACTGCTATCGAGGTGCCGTTTGCAGAGCTCAGTGTCTTGAGCAGCCTTGATCCTTGCAGACTTGAGCTGAACATCTTAATCAGCTCCGATCTGGAAAATACAAAATTAGCAAATTTTACCCAGCTTCTTATTCTCCAGGTGGTATTATTTAATGGCAAGAAAAATCAGAGGTTCAGCCTCAACTAAGGTTTCAGTGAGTTCAGCTCTTCAAAGTTCAAGGTGCAGCTGAAAACCTGACTAAAGCTAGCTGTGCTCCTTGCCTTGCTCCACTCCCTGCAAACGCCTGAGTGTAAGCAGCGGTGTCTGTCTATACAGACCTGGTGACTAAGTGCAGATATTACTTAAAAGTGATTTTCCTTTCCCGGTCTTGCAAGTCTTCACCCAGAGCACAAAATACCAGAGCCATGACGTGTTAACACCACCTTTCCTGTTGAGCTGTGCTCTACCATTCCACATGAGGTTCCCAATAAGTTGTATGCCTCTGGTAGTTCAGCCTGCTACAGGCTAGTAAGGCAAAATTGAACGGAAGCTCCTGTATTCCCCTCAAATGGATCCATGCACTTTTTAAATTGACTTCCAAAAAGATGACAAATATGCCCGGGGAAATAAACTAACAACGTGGATTGCTGCCTGGAACGATTATACAGATAGCTCAGGGTATTTAGTGTTGTGATGAAAGAAAGGAAACAAGAAAAAGAGATTAGCAGGCTTTACAGAAATAACGTGGTTTAGTAAATCTGGCATTTCCCCTTCTGCAACAGAAAGTTTGACATCACCTAGATTTATAAATACAGTACTGCACTTATTGGTTTTCCCAGTTCGGAATTGCCTACTGATAAATTCAATATTATACAGGAAACATGCCCACAGTAGAGGGCTAGCTACGACTCTCATTCAGACATAGCTGCAGATTTGTGACGTTATCATTACTTGACTGCACAGCTTTGAAAGAAGTGGTGATTTTACTGCAAATAAGACTACCTTCTCATAAAAAGGCATGTACGTTCAAGTGCAGCGCTGAAAGAGAAAGCTTTGCTTTGCCAGTGTATCAGGCTAGATCAATTCTGGCTGAGGAACAACACAAAGATAGGTAATGGACTTCAGGATGTCTCAAAGCCAGAGAGTTAGGAAATGAACTGCCTAAATCCATAGCAAGCCTCAAAATCCTGACAAGCTTTCTCTTATTTAACTCCCAACAGAATTTAAAGGGAACTCAGGCACCATTTGTAGGGGAGCGTAGTTTGATGAAGGTCTGAAAAAGAAGCTTTTGGCATTTTTTAATATTTCCTTTCAATGAAATATTCAAATGACAGTAGTTACACTTAAACAATACAGTGGCAAGTTTTAGCTTGTGCACTGAAATGGTATTTTACTATATGCAAATAACTGGGAGGATGAGATATCAGAGACATTAGTCCTGACTGTATTATTCTTCCACTGAAACTACACCTACAGTATTTCAGCATTTCAACAATTTGCACTTGCATCATCTTTTCCCTTATTAAAAAAACACAACACAACTTGACCAATGTTTCTACAAGCAGCTCTTGTTTAATTAAAATGCTATATCCAAACACAGGTATGCTACACCCTGTTTTGTCATGAAAGTGCTTAATTCCAGGTGATGAGCATACGTGGGTGTCTGCTCATGACTCTGAACTCCTGTTTGAAATTGGTGTTCCAAAGATACTTTCCATATAGTCAAGGGCAGTGGAAAGGAAGCAGGAAAAACTGAATTGTTAAAATTTTAAAGAAGGATTAAGAAACTTATGGAGAAGGAAAGAGCTTATTGTACTGCTAATATTAGCAGGATTCCAATCCATATTTTTCATATATTTTAGGTTTTTAAGGCTTGAAATCTTTGAGTCTATGAGAGACAGCATCACAGAGTAGAAACTATGGCATGAACACTAAAACAATAATAAATAAACGGGAAAGTTTTCCCCTAGTTAATGTCTGTAAACATTTCTAGTACTAAACCTGTCAAATTGCACCTAATAGTCACTGTGATCCCACCAGTATTTCCTTGGTTTGTAACATATCACATTCCTACAGGTGAATTTCAACAGAATCACTGGCTGTTTGGGATTCATGTCTCACGGGACCCTCACACCCCCCAAAAAAAGAGTAACAACAAAATGAAGAAGGACAAAAGTTGACAGATAATGACTAAGGTGATCTTTAAAGTGACCCATACTGCACTTGAATATCCTTATTTATCTATATCATGATGATTTCAATAACACCCTCTACTTGAAAAAAAGTTAGCTAAGGCAGTTCTAGTTATGCCACAAGCCCCACCCACAAAAATATCATCTGTGCCATCATAATAGCATTCTCGTGCAAACCCAAGAACTTTACACGCAGGACACCACACTTGTCAGACGGATACAGCTATTGGCGTTTTACAGATGGGGAAACGGAGGCACCGCACGCCAACCGCGTTATCCTGAGGGGCTGTGCCTCAAAGCTTGAGTCAGAGAGGCAGCTGAGCAACGCGACCACTGCTTCGAATGCCGATCCTTACTCTGCTGTCACCTTTTATTTCCCCCTTCTACGTTTCCAGTGCTCATTCAACTGCACACCCGTTTACCTTTAAATAATAAGCACTTTGGGTGAGAGATGCATATAATGTTTAGCAAGATGGAGCCAGGGCCTCTAAGCACCATCGCTACACACACAGTCAGAGTGGTCACAGGCCTAAGCCTGGCTGTAGGCTGGGTGGGAAGGTATGGTTGCAAGAGGGAATTTTGATTGTAATAAAGCTCACTACATACTAATCAGATGCTTCTATTTTGCAGAAGTGATGCACATCCTCACCATTCTGAAGAATCAGTGTGGTCATCATCATGCTTTTTTTCCTCTGGGTCAAACAAGCATGTCTATTAGAGATTAAGATATAAACACTAAAAAAGAAGGAACACAAAGGAACCATAATGAGAAAAATCCCCCTGGAAATAACATCAAAAGAGTAAAGCAGATACTAGAAGAAACCAAACACTTTGTTACAGTGAAGAAACACATCCTGCTGGGATCTGGCAGGTACCATGACACACACAAACCTGAACGCTAATAGAAGGCAAAACGGGTTTCTACAACTTGAGTCTGAACTTTGCTCCTGGACTGCTTGAAGTGCCTTTTCCAACCAGCACTCTCTTGAGCCTGTTTTCCATATGCAGAAAGAATATTTACAACTCATGGAAGAAAATACTGATCTCATGTTTTAATGGATAACATGCCCTTGGATAGTCTGAATCTTAGTGTGAGACATGACTTGCTTTCCAATATACTGGAATTAAACACACCTCATAACACCCATTACTTTGGCTTAGTTTCAAAAGGTTCTCCACATCCCACCCAGCTGGCAGACTATGAAGTCAAGACTGTGTAGGCAGGAAAAAGTAGCTATGGGAGCAAGTTCTGGTTTGGAAACAAGCTATATCCGCCCTACAGCTTCCTCACAAGAGGGAGCGAAGCGGCAGGCGCTGATCTCCTCCCTCTGGTGCCCAGCGATAGAACCTGAGGGAACGGCATGGAGCTGTGACAGGGGAGGGTTAGACTGAAAAGGTTCTTCGCCCAGAGGGTGGTGGGGCCCTGGAACAGGCTCCCCAGGGCAGTGGTCACAGCACCGAGTTTGGCTGAGTTCAAGCAGCGTCTGGCCAACGCTCTCAACCATCTGCTCTGATTGGGCTGGTCCTGTGTGGAGCCAGGAGTTGGACTCGCTGGTCGTTATGGGTCCCTTCCAACTCGGGATATTCTATGATTCTATATCAATTGGGTCCAGAGGAGGCCATGAAGATGATCAGAGGGCTGGAGCACCTCTCCTATGGAGACAGGCTGAGAGAGTTGGGGTTGTTCAGCCTGAAGAAGAGAAGGCTCCAGGGGACCTTAGAGCAGCTTTCCAGTACTGAAAGGGGCTTACAGGGAAGCTGGAGAGGGACTGCTTACAAGGACATGGAGCAATAGGACAAGACGTACTCACTTTAAGCTGAAGGAGGGTAGATTTAGATTAGATGTAAGGAAGAAATTCTTCCCTGTGAGGGTGGTGATGCACTGGCACAGGGTGCCCCGAGAAGCTGTGGATGCCCCATCCCTGGCAGTGTTCAAGGCCAGGTTGGATGGAGCTTTGGGTAACCTGGTCTAGCGTAGGGTGTCCCTGCCCATGGCAGGGCGGTTGGAACCAGATGGTCTTTAAGGTCCCTTTCAACCCAAAACGTTTTATGATTCTATATGCTACCAGTATTATCTTTCTGTAACATAAGGTAGAGCCTAATTTTACACACTGTCTTTCTCAACAGGATCTTTTTGACTGGCAACACAGTCCTTTTAATTTCGGTTATTTCATCAGGATATCTCTTTTTAGCCTTCCCGCTAATTACTTGCTAGCTAGCACAACATTAGCTCTTGGTAAAGGAAGGCACATGGAAAATACAATCTTTACCTTGGTGAACCCAGGCAATATAACTGCACTGCTTGAAAACAAATGCATTCATGCAACTCAAATGTGGCTGCCTCTGAGTCACCACACAACTCCCACATCAGCAACCAACCTCCTGTCATTTGAGAACCTCATTAAACTTATCAAGACTTGTATCTCTTCAGACTGATGAAACAGGAAAAGTTCCAAGACAGCGGTAGGCTTTGCTGTCCCCTAGCTATAATCTGCTGAATTTGGGAATTCCCTTCATAGTTGTTTCCCCTCTTAATGCTAATGGACATAGCACAAAGACTTCCCACATTTATTTAGAATTAGGATCCTCTGAGAAAAAAATATGCACTTCACAAGCAACATAAAGATACTTGTTCTCAGCAGAACTGCAAAGCAATAAATCTTCAAATAAGCAAAAAAAAGTCTGATGTAAAAAAAACGCAAAAACTTTAATTACTGTGTGGTTTGCTCAGTTTTCTTTTGAGGATACCTAACATATGGTATGATTTACACAACACTGGTAGTGAGCTGAAGACAGAAGTTTCAAATCTAGCTGCAGAAGTATGCAGAATTTAACACCACGCATCAAGATAGTTCTTCTCATCAGCTGAGTATGGCCATTTAAGTTTGCATATATAGCTAATTCCTAAATATTCTTTTAATACTAAGAAATTTATTTTTTTATTTCTGTATGTATGGCTTGTTGTCATAGCTGATGACATATGAGCTGCCAAAGGGTGGAGGTCACTAGCTTCCTCAGACAGGGCAGCCCTCTCCTTCCAGACCTGTGCTTCCACTCTTGGCTCAAACAATCTCAAGAAAAGAAGTTTGTGTACAAGGGAACAGCATTTTACAAGATGTGGTCTTCAAACTACACAGCATACAGACTCCAGCTGTACCTCCTTGCCTCAAGTGTTTGTGCAGGTCCCCTCCGAGGTGTCCCCTGGGACCAGGTCCCCCTGGGCCCCGCCAGGCATCAAGCCATCGCACAGCTGCTGCTCCCAGCGAATGGGGGCATGACAAGCAGGTTGGGCGAAACCCCTCAGCCGTCCATTTTCTGTCTAGGGCTTCAAGGAAAGAAGTTACAAACTGGGCCATATACTACAAAATACTACATCTTTCCATAAAATCACGACTTTTGGCATTGCTCAGTGCTCTGCATCTCCCACTGCTGTGACCGCTCTGAGCGCTCAAATACAGCGCTGTGTTATTTCCTTCCCAGGAAAGGCACTTTAGAAAACAACACATGGCTTGTAAAACAAAGTTAAAAGAAAATACCACAAGAGACACTAGCATCAGTTTAACTGAGAACCTCTTACTCAGTTCTCATGATTTCAGAGAACTCAGCGGTTTCTTTTTTGACAAAAAGATAATGGTGGTGGTGGAGGTTATCTGCACCACCGTAGCTATTGGAGCAGCACTTCTCAGCCTCTGGGTCACAAGTAGGTCATAAACCTTCATGCAGCAGTTTGCAAAACAACAGTACATGAAGTAAGATTGTTTTTAAAGATATGTGTACGTTCCTAGGTATGGAAAGAACTAAACAAAATCAGCACTGGAAAAATGATAATAATTCAAAAGCTTTGCCTCATTTTTCTGATTGTAAATGATAACTACGGTGGCAGCACTCCACAATGCCTTTGTGATTAATTTTTTCCCCCAAAGAAGTTAGGCAATGCTCAGATTTTTTTCCAATGAGTTTAGGAGGCCATATGAACAAAAAAAGCTAGAAAAACACTGATCTAGATGGCCTCACCTTCAGGGTTCCCTGCATGAAAATCTAAATGTCACAGATTCTCACCAGGCAGATGCTGGGGATCCTAAAGGAGAGAAGAGGAAAACTGAGATCACAGATTTCCACTCATGTTGTTTTCAGGATCGATGATACAAACTGTACAAAGAGGAACTCTTTATTCTGTGTTCAAAGTATGGACAAATGTGAGAAATAAATCTCATATAAATATTAGAAATGCTAAAAGAGCCAAAGAACATCAGAAAAAAAGTTATCAATGGCTTGTGTTGTAAAAGAGTACCTCCATAGTACCTACCATTTTTCTGTCTTGGTAACATTCACATTTCTAGACACTGAGGATAGAAGAGAAAAAGCCCTTGTTTAATTCCTGCTTGCCAGCGCGAGTCTAACACAAGACTGCAGCAAAGACTGACAAGGACAGATGCAGAAACACCCAAGTAGTTCTTTACTGTCACCCGTCCTCCCAGCTTGGCCACGTGCGCAGAACAGCAACAATGCAGCAGTGCATTGTCTAACACAAGGCAGCACACCAAAGCAAACCTTAGCCTCGTTTTGCATTAAAGACAAGATCCTAAATGTGCTTAAAATGAAATCTGGGTGGCGTTTAGGAGCCAAGCCGAGGACCGCAGCGATCGGAATTGCTGCCCAGTCCTTTGCACACCTAGAATTTGTGGGTGTCCGAGTGATGCCGTTGAAGTTGTGCTGCTCAGACCCAGGTTTGTCCAACAGCTTGCTGCCCACTTCAGCCCTAACCCAGTTCTGATTCATGGCTCTCCAATTTGGCAAGAGCCTCAGCACGCTCAAACCCAGAGCGTGGGCTCAAACCACGCACAACACGCACCGGTCTCAGGGAGGGATTCCTGCTGCGAACATTGCCCTCCCCTTCAAATCCACTCCCTGTTTTGCAGATAAATCGGTAAGTCGGTATTTAAGGTGTTCACCAGGACTCAAAGACAGCGACTCCATGGCATGGGATTGCTATCTGCCTTGCGATATCCAGTAATACAATTACAGTCAACTGCACGACTGCTTCAGATTTGTTGATATCTTACTGCTTAGCCAAGGAAAAAGCTGACATTGTTTCAGCAGATGCTTTGTTTTACAAATAATATAAAAAAGATAAAGAGTTTCAGAGAGTAACATAAATCAAGAGGTTCTTTTGGTACCATCAGAGTTAAAACCTGTAACTTTGATATGGAATATTTCAAGTATTATCAAGCAGAGATAATCAGACTTTGGTTTAATTGCTCCCTTTGTGAAAAGACTTTATTAAATTAATTAACCAAGTTATCTTCTCAGAGCATGATCCATTACTAATTCTAAAATTATTGATCTTTTCATTTGGAAGTCATTGTTTGGCATCAAACTGGTTTTTTGCAATGAGCATACACTAGCAGGCTTAATAAAACTCAAGGACTCTTCTAAGGACCTAAGAGACTGCAAAATGAAAATATGCTTAAGTATGCTCAGAAATTACCATTGTGCGTAGTCATCTTGATCCCAGGTAAGGAATGCAGCAAGAACTTAAGTAACTATTGACAGCACAAATCCCAAGTGAGCTTACTATGAAAAAATGCTCTTTTCTCTTGTCTGGCCGACATTGACTTACATGCTAATCAAGTTGCGTCACCCAGAGTCTCCATTTTGCCCTCCAAGCTGTACCTCACCAGAACACACATACAAACCCGCAGCATTCCCCAGATCGCACTGACGTTGTATTCCTTTCCCACGCATCTTACCTTGGAAACCACTAACGTCCTCAGCTTCTGCGCAAACAAAAGGTGGTTGTTACCGATTGACAGGGAAGCTGTTGTATAAAATAAGGACAAAGCTTCCTGAGCCCCCACAAACTACACTGAATGGAAAAGCCTGTTACAACAGCACTACTAGCACTGCTAACAATCTGTATAACTACAAACAAAAAAAAAAAGGAACCCTGACTCTAAAGTGACTCAGGAAAAGCAAAACTTCAATTTGCATGATATTGTTTAGGAAGTGAAAGGGTTAAAGCAATCATATATATTGAGTGATGAAAACTGCTGAAAAAAATAGTTACTGGAGGAGGGATACAAGGCAAAACAGATTCACAATGATATTCCATATATGCAATTTTTCATTATCAAAAGGAAGTTTCATTTACACTACAAGGTAATACAAGGCCCTCAGAGTTCCTCTCCTTCTCCTTGCTCTTCTAAACTGCTTTCTTTGCCCTCACCTCTTTCCGTGCTTCCTCCATGTCTCCTCACATGCCCTTTCCATAAGCAATGACAGATTGGCATTCAGACCTTTCAGATAATTTCTTCCCACCTTAGCTTTACCAATGTATAAATTTGCATGGTGACTGTAGGACTCCAAATGGCATTGGCCTTAACTTCTGCAAGAGAGAGATGCACAGGCTTCTTTCTCCTTAGAGGAATACCTCCTCCCCAGAAAAAAATCTCCAGAATATCCAAATCTTTCGTCTTGAGAGCCAATATTTCCAGAGTTTTCCCAGGAGAGACATTAAACCACCCAGTGCAAGACTGTGAATGTAACATCAAGAGAGAAAACAATAAATAAGGCACGCACCAAAGCAACATACCTGTTGTTCAAAGATAAAAATAAAAGAGGAGAACTCCTGATGCCCCAGCTCGACAGAAGAACTTCTCACTCTGACCTTGCTATGCACCGGTGCAGAAGATCTTTGCCCCAGCAGTAGGGGTGGGCACAGGCCCTCCATTAGTGCCAGAGAGGTCTGCACACAGGCACAAGCGGTAGCAAAAAGCCTCAGGAGTGAAGTCCTCTCGCTACAGGGTCATCCTGCTGACCCGCTCCTGCATTGCTGAGCGGTTGCTACCTGCACCTGCCAAAAAGCAATGCTGGAGACTGCGGTACTGAAAGGCCACGCTGCCACAAAGCGGAGACCTGAGCCCAGCTCAGTGGGAGAGAACTTCATCTTCTATAATTTCTGATTTCTTATTCTCTACGTGGCAAGTTAATTACTTTTTTTCAGCCAAGATCATCTTGAATTTGGGTGAGATACGTATATTTACTTCACATGGACTCATACATCTGCACATATGGTTCACTCATTACTAGAAGGGGGAAACCAGTAAGTTTTTCAGCAATTGAGAACAACCAAACAGCCAACCCTCCCCTCCGTCTTTCCTAAGCATAGCGTTCATTCCTTTAGCGACGCACAAACGCAGAGCTAGGAGTGCTTTCCAGTATTCACAAACAGCTGTTACAACGTGTAACTTCAGCACAACGTTGCTGTTCCTGTCTTCGTCTCCAGATAGAGGACAGTCAGGGATGTGACCTGCACGCACAACTGCTGATTTATGCTGTGCTGACTAGGAGGAACTACACTGCCAGCAAGACAATTTCTCATGATTACAGTGGTTACTAGTCTCGCTGAGGCCAGAAGTCCATGTTCTGAATGTAAGAAGAAATGCTACGCACAGTGCAGACACAAGACATAACGCATGTATAGCATGTACAAGTTAAATGTCTCCTTCATGTAAAAGATGACGCATACTCTAATTAAAGGCTAGTCAAGGAGTGTAATGACTAGAGGCCAAACATAAGAGATGATAATCTTGATTACAGGTTGGTCAGACAGAGATCAAAGTAATAAATTGGCTCAGTGTTCCTAGAAACAACTCTGTGAACTTTTGATGAGATTACAGTGTCCTGAATTCCTTCTCCATCACTTGAGACTTTTTCTTCCCTTTAAATAGCCCACAAAATTTAAACACTTGCTGCTTATTCTCCTGCTTTGACTTGTGCTGAACCGCTGGTGGAATGGAATTAAATGTTACACAGTGAAGATTAGCCTTGACCTGCTGAACTCAACAGTGGCTGGAACCTTCTGGCCTGTGCCTGCCCACACTCTGCAGGGCTGCAACCTGCATCCTCACCATACTGCTGTGACTCAGCGCAGCTGAAGAAACTCCTTGCCCTCCGCAGGCTGCCGTAGGCTCTTCACTACCTTGTCCCCACCTTTACAAGCATCATTTCAGCCTGTCCTGCCTTGCCAGTGTGCCTTGCTGAATTCTTCCACTGAACATGAGCCACAACTCCTTGCCCCTGAGCTTCTCCTTTCAGCCCACACAGCTGCCTCCTTCACACCCTCCTCATGTGTTAGCTCAGCACTGATCACTGCATGCCTTGAGCCATCTCCTCCGGCACTGCATCCACATAGCTCTCCTCCAGAGCTTCCTTGAACTGACCGAGACCATCTCTTCCTTCTCATCTCAGTCTTGCTCCACAGCAATTTCCCTCACATCTAACATCCAGCTGGCCCTGGGACCACAAGCCTCTTTATCCCTCTCCTCCAAATAAAGTGCACTTCCCTTCCACCATCTCCAGCAAGCTTCTGTAAAGCCCCAGGGGTCCCCCAGCCTCGCTGTAACGCCACAAGTGACTTCACTCGTTTTCACATCCGCCTCGCTGCGAGGATCGCCCTCCTGCCTCCACAGCCACGGCTCGTGCCCAGCACCCTGCACCCCCACAGCTGCTCCCCATCCCAGCAATCGACCTGCCTTTGCTGCCAGACCTGCCAGAATCGGGGGGGAGGAAGGAAAGAAGTAGGAAACAACTTCCCAGAAACTGATCTCTGAACCTCAGATGAAGAATGACCTCAGATTACCCTAGTTTTGGGAATGACACCAAACCGGACTTTTTTCTTGAAGTAAGCCTGAACAGACATTTGCATCAAATAATAGGAAGGATAATATCATCTTAATAGTGACCACTCCACCATAGAGCTTCTTCTCTAGGTTGAGCAGAGAAACAGAAAGCAAAAAGGGGATCAGAAACCTGTGACTGTCTTATTTTATTGGGATGATAAGAACTACCTGTCTTCTTATCATTATGGATAGCAGTTACACAGGGACGCTCAGAGAATCGGTACTTAATCTAAAAAGAAAAATAAATAGTTACCAATATTTATTTAAGGGCTAAAGAAAAAAGTACAGTGCAATAGTTCCCCCTACTGACAGCACGAAATCAAATCACTAATTCGACATCCTGATGCGGTACCTACACAAGCTTACCCGCACACGGGAAAGCATGTGAAAACGATGAAGATTCGGCACCTGGTAGACAACAACATTTGACAAAACTCTGGTTGATTCCTACGATTATCTATTACATACACAAAGCGACAGCACACAGTCTTATGGAAAGATTGTAAAATACGTGTGAGAGTATGTATTCTGAACGAAATGTCAGGATATCCACCAGCAAAACCAGAAACATAAGCAAAGTCCAGCTGTATAGCTTCCTGTGCTTGGTGAAATCTAGCGGACAGATGGCAGGTCTGAGCGGGGACTTGCCAACCCCCGGCCACATTTGGGGACTGACCTCTTCGGACAAAGAGCAAGCCCGACATTCAGTTTGGTCCCCAGCTCCCAACAAAAGGCAGTAAAAATATTGTTATTCTGCTCCAGTGTCAGCCCTTCTGAGCCAGTGGCAGCTGAGTTATATCAGAACCGAGAACAGCCACTTCCAGAAGTCAAAATGCAATTTGGGACTAGCTGTGCGTCTGGTTGCGAACAGCAACAGCAGCATTCCCCCGGCCTCGTATGCCTAGCTTTCATCTCTGGGTTGTGAGTCTGACGTGGTTTTGCACTCCGGTCGTCTAGCAAGAAAATAAGAGGCTGAAGAAAATCCTCCAGTACATTATATCCTCATCTCACTTGAAAAATGTAAGGAACAAATAAGCAATGATACAACATAAAAGACTAACAGAAATAAATAGTCTACTGAAATATGCACCAGACCACACAATTCTATAAATCAGGATTTTGCAGGCTTCTGCTGCGATCCTGGCTCTCTATATACAAATGCACCTGAGAAGTTGCTAAACGTTACTAAAGACAACACCAAGTCTCATTTCAAGCGTCTGTACGGTGAATATGGTGCCCAGCCGATGCCCTGACACGGGCCAGCTGCTGACACCCGTATACGATCTTCTAGAAGTTGCCTGCGCAGCAAAGCTTCTCATCTCGCTTTCAATCCTCCCTCGGCTCTACCTAGAACATATAATTACACATCAATGGGGACATACACCTTCCTCTAACTGCATCTCCAGCACCTGGCTTTTTCACGTGAACCAGGTCTCTCGTTCCTCCCAGCGCACAGAGCGCATATTGCCACTGGGCCGGCTGCCCGGCAGGTTCTGTACGCGCGCTGCTTGCTCCAGCCCGGCGCCCCACAGCCCTGCTCATGGCCGGGGTTTCTGGTCAGACAAAATACGACAGAGAGAACAACAGTCGCTCAAAAGGACCCTCTTCAGGGCAGATTGCAGCCGACTTGGATCGCACCAGCGCCACGATCCGCCCTCCAAGCTCAGTACCAAGGTAAGGTGGATCTGAAAGGGACATCGCTCAGCGCTTCCCGCTCTGGCTGGTGCCAGCAGCGCTGCGCCTGCTGTTGTAGAAACGCTCTTTCCAATAACACGCTGCCTTAGGGAAAAAATACTTGGAGCATGTCTGCCACCACAACTCGCTGCAAGAACGTTATCTACAGATACAGCGCTGGGTCGCTAACCCCTCAGGACAGGGACCAAAGCTTGTACGGAGCAGAGGAGTGCCCCGGTGCCCCCGACACGGGGAGCGCTGCCGGAGCCCGCAGCACGCCGCTCCCGCGCTCCGAGGCCCTGAGCCGAGCGGCGGGCTGGCTCCCCGGGGCGGTGCGCCCCGCACACGTCAGGAAGGCGTTAAGGCGTTCCAAGCCTCCCGCAGACAAATAACCTCCTTCCCCCTCTGCGCTTCCAGATACCGGCCGTGCCTCCGGTTTCCCCGATGCCCGCCCCGCAGCCCCTGAACCAGGGCCGTGCCGAGCCCCCGGCGCTTCCCTGCGGGCC
>VWZZ01004514.1:612193-655175 GCA_013399095.1 Psophia crepitans
CCCCGCCGGCGCCCGCACACGTGAGGCGCCCTGCGCGGGGCCGGGGGCTGCAGCCTGGGGCCAGCCAGCCCCTCGGGTCTCCTGCTTCAGAGGGCAGCCAGCTTTCTTACTCTACCATCGCCAGAACTCGCCACAAATTGCAGTAAGAACTCCCACTGAAAGCGAACAGGCTCACAAATCTTAAATTCTTTTTTTCTAGGAACATTATTAATGCACCATGATTTGGTTCCTTGCATGTATCTCAAGAAATAATGTCAAGAAATAATTCTTCATGACTATAGGCATAGCAGCAAAGAGTGAAACACCCCTATGCATTACTCCTCAGCAACTTAAAGAAACAAAGTAAACGCTCAGGCAATCTATTTCCCCCCCCCCCCTCTGAATGAAAGTAATAAAGGGGCGGGAAACGTCGCCGGGCACATTTCCACTGACGTGACACAGTGTCCTTCACACCACACACTGAATTGTCCCATCCAGCTCTTGCTAAGGAGAAACTAAACCCGTCACTTTTACTTTTGCATGAGTGAGTACCGAGGGCTCCGTCACACCTTGAGATACTTCATCTTCTTTTTTCCCCGCTGACTTAAGAAAAGGCAAAATGAAAGACCACAACATTAAAACTATGATGTATTCTCTACTTCAAGCTGTTGACATTCTGAAACTATGATTCAGAATTGGAAATAGAGAAGCTGTTTATAAAAAGGTCAACTTTCTATAAAAATGGCAATTTTGATGAAATCTCATCTTTTTTTTTTCATGAAAAATTTCTATCAAATATGTTCAAACAGATGTAATATGTTGACCTACTGCAGTGCCACCTGCAGTCCATGGCTGGATTTTGGGTAGTTTGTTAACACCAACAAACATAAGGAAAGGAATGACCACCTCTGGTATGGGATCAGGGTGTGGGCAGAGCCCCCTCCACGATGGACATCCCAGGGCACAGGCCCTAGGACATCCCTCTTCTCTGCTCACCCACAATAGTCTGAGTAGCATCTTGCTTGTCTTACAGTTTTCATATGACTTTACACTTCCCAATCCTTTTTTTTTTTTTTTTCCTTTCTGTAACATCAAATCTCAGGATTCCATGGCAATTAAAAATGGAAAAGATGCACTAGATAAACAGTTTAGGTTGTAAAACAAACAGTACCTTCCAAACAGAGGGTGTGGGGCTCTAGGAACAGCACAATAACATACAACCATTACGGCTTTAGGAAACGTTTGAATGGTATGAATTCACCAAGACAAAAAAAAATTGTTGCTTTTTATTACTCTTTCATAAGCGCAGTTTTACCTGGATTTGAAGAGTACGATCCTAAACTACTTCTTTTGATGAAAGATCATAGAATCATAGAGAGATGCTGTGTAAATCTCCCTGTTTTATAAGCATCGTACAATACCCCAAAATATTTGCAGTAAGGAAGGAAATTGGCAGAAGGGCCCATTCAAGTGTAAGAGCTAAACTTCTTTTAATGGTCTTGTTCACTGTGTTCCCCTCTTCCCTTTAACTGACTAACTTTAGTCAAGTACCATCTGTTTTGAAAGACAGAATAAACAGGCACATTGAAGTACCTAATAAGAACTGCAATGAAAATAAGTGATTTATGCACGCTGGATTATTAATTCATATTCACCTTTCAATGACAAACGTGTTTATTCTTTTCTTTTGCAGTATGTCCCAATGGAGTCAAGTTCAACAACTGGAAATAAAGTTTTTGGAGCAGGTAGACCAGTTCTATGATGATAACTTCCCCATGGAAATCCGGCACCTACTAGCACAATGGATAGAAAGCCAAGATTGGTAGGATTAAATTTATTCCTTCTCATATGATTTCAGTCATGAACAGTGCTTTCATTATCTGGCAGATTTTAGGGTGCTTATTTGAGAACTGCGCAGGCAGCTGCACTCCTAGAACAGTATTCCACTAGTTATGGATTTAGCCCGTTGAACTGTCAAAGTTTGAATTTCAGGAATGGCTGGAGGTGAAGTTTCACTTGGACTTATTCCTAAACAAAATCTAATAAAAATGGTCTAGCAAATTAATGGTATTACAGGTGTTTCATAGCAAAAAACCAATGCAAGTTAGTTTTCAATAGAAATACTATACATTTAACTCTTGCAGCATAACATTATTCATTTGTCCAATATAGCACTTAAAGCTGGATATACAATTTTGGGGAACAAGCCAGCTATTTACAGGAACTGTTCTCTAGAAGGTGAATTTATGCACAAATTTGGATTGAATTCACGGGATAATTATCTTAAGAAAATTCAGAACTAAATGCCAAAAAAGAAGTTTATATTAGTAGTACCAGAAAGAGACATGTCAATTTTTCAAGCTAAATCCACAAGGCCATTGGAGGACTATCGAAAAAGAAAAATCTGCTAAGGAATACAATCTTTCCTTACAGTTTATAGCTCAGTATTTATGGGGTTGTAGGAACATGGGAAACATTAAAATCTACTTTTTGCCAGCTTTAGCAGGCATATCTCAAACAGGCATCTGCCATGTGAGGGGCAAGGAGAGAGAATATCCCAAGGGCAAGGATGCCATGCAGTCCAAAGTCTATCTTCCTTGCTAATGTTATTGCCCTTCATGAACCAAGCTGTTCCATAAACAGCAGAACCAGTACAGCCTGTTCTTGTGTGCGTTCCTGTCCTTTGTCCGCTACGTACCCTTCACCAGTAGCTTCAGAGTCTTCCTGTATCCCCAAATAGTTTGGCCGGGCGAAGGCTCATCTGGTGCCTGGTGTGAAGATATATATCTGCAGCCTGGCCATCTGGCTGCTGCCTCCCGCAGCAAGTTATTACTGCCATTTTCCTCAGTGGAGGCACTAATTTGAATTCCTCTCTTCTACCAACCTGCCAGTTTTCTGTGAAATTTGTAAGAACATACTATCTTTTGGACTTCGAGCCCACTGTCAACTTTGTCTGAAACTGGGCAGCAAATCCAGACATCCTATGTGTGTGACTGACAGAGCGAGAGGGACGGTATGCGTAAGCCTTGTTCCCTCTGGGAAAGGGGCTATAAACATTTAAATGTTCACGGGACCGGAGACTAGAAAACCCTGGTTGTCTCCCCTCTGACTCCGTAGCCTGTGCTACAGACATCCTCACCCTGTCTTTACAGCTGCATGTCTGCGTGAATATAAATAAAAGGATCATAAAAATCAATTATTCATAAACCTCTAACTAGATGCGAGTCACTGTACATTTAAAGCCTGTTTTTGCTGCCAACATTTCTGAATGGGTTATACTTTTCTGTACAGATAGATTGACACTTCTTGTGACACGTTAAACATGCACGGTTCTCATTCATCGATCCTTTAGGGAGGCTGCGTCCAACAATGAAGCGATGGCAACCATCCTTTTACAGAATCTGCTAATACAAGTGGATGAACAGCTGGACCGGGTTTCACAGGAAAAGAATCTTCTCTTGATACACAACCTGAAAAGAATCAGAAAGCTGCTGCAGGTAGGTCCTTCCTTCAGATGACAAATTGCGTGCTCTTACTGGTTTCTAAAGGTAGTGCCCAACCTCTGCCGAGCACAGTCTGTTCCTGTGCGCAGCTCAGAGCTGCCCCGATCGCTACGGGCTCCCCGCAGCTGTGGGAAGATCAAGCCTTCAACAGAGATAATTCAGAATAATAATCCTGCTGTCTTACTTCGAGGAACAGTAATTCACGTTTTAATGTGCGCTGCTCAGATGCAAGTGCTGTGACTTCTGAGCTCTGTGTGTATCTGTGTCTCGCTCAGCTCTTAAAAAGAAAGCTGTACAGTGCTTAGGGATGTTCATGCTTATTACAAATCTAATTACCACCTTTCAGACACATACAGATATTTAACTATGATTAGCTGTGGTTATTCTCAGGAATAAATATGCATATTTTGGGCTTAAAGCAGCACCCTGAAAAAGGAACCCTCTTAAATCATTAACATGTTTGCTGGTTTATGCTTAGCCGGGATTATTTGTTACGAATGGCTTAAAGGATTTTCCGTTAGGCTTCTGCAAAATGATATTTATTTTGACTGGCTGAACATTTCTCTAATAATTGTTTGTCTAAGGCCAGGATTCTCAGAGTTCCACTTCGTTAGTCACCTACTTCCTGACATCTATCTGTCTTCTGCATAAAACAGATAGGCATCTGAGTTTAATGAAAGTTTGGGGTTTTTTTCTCTTCTTTGATGGTGTTTTCCATAAGTACTTAAATGACAATTATAGTGCTTGCAAAACATTTTCTTTATTTGAGAGATATATATACACACACACTGGTCTGGAAAATCTTAGCATGACGTTGCCAATTATTTTGTGGCTGTGTGTCTTTCTATTCTTTATCCCTAATGGTGGCCTCTTATAAATGTGACAATATTTCCACCATTGCCACCACTTTTTCTTCCAGTCTTATGCAAGCAGTCTCACGTAACTTGAAACTAAAGTAACTTTTTATTTTTTTTTCTGGTTTGTGTAGCAGCACTATCCCTAATTTCAGTACCGCTCAAACAGCACATTTGCTTAACTGCGGAAAGGCTAATCCTGTTACGTCTGTCATGGTCTTGGCACCCTTTACCACAGTAGGGCTGAGGCAGAGCTGTAGCACCTTACTAAAGGTATTCTCCCACAGTACCACACACGTGGAAAAGAGCATTTCAGGGTAGTGAAAAAAGCCGGTTCACTAGTGTATGCCTGTCTTAAAAGACTGTGCATCTATGATTATAGCATCTAAAGTGCACGTGCAGAAGGACTGGTAGGGATTCACACACAGGCTCTACAAAATTTAAATCTCTTTCTGTTCCTTTCTTCTCTTCACACAATTTATTTTATTCTAAATTTTTTACCAAAACTTGAAATGGCAGCTCTGCCTGCTCTGTGAAATTTGGCATACCGACATACGTAACCAGGCCTGGGGCACACACACACACACACGAGTTTACATAATAGCCAGCTTGCAAAGGGCCAGAATGAAACCCATTTCCTTTAAAGTCCTGGTGTGTTTGGAAATTACATTATGATGTGCTTCCTGAGGACCACAAAGCAAAGGAGCCTTTCTCCAGAAAAGCAAGAGGAGTTCTAAGTGATTTCTGATCAAGCAGTTTCTCAGATGGCAAGGATCTGAATCATGATTCCAGAACAAGCCAAAACGCTCAGGCGTCCCCATTACAACTGTTCAGCGAGGTTACAGCCATCACACTAATTACAGCAGCAGCGCAGCCAGCACCAGAGCTGGTCTTTTCCAACAGTAAAGGTCCACGTGGGGTAGCCTAACCCATCATGCTGGAATTATATGGCTTATTAAAACAGATCTCAGTCTTGAGATTGCAATAAAATGTTCTAGCTGAGGAAAAAAAAACCAAACCACCCCAAAAAATACAACAGCTCTTTCCATCACTAATAATCTTGGCCTTTCCCATTATATAGACAGGAGATAACCTGCATTTAGATAAAAAAATACTCATTCCATTTCTGCAAACCACCAGGTACTGAACAGCACTTTCACTGTTAGAGCTTTTCCTGATTTCTTAAGACCTTTAGCACTGTCACCCACAGTCTGTTCTGATTCCCAAAATAATTTCTGTAGGCTGGAGTAGGACCAGACTCTTGCAATGCGTGGTGGTATTGTTGTTATTTTGGGTAAGGCGAATAACTTAAAATAGGTCTTAAAAAATCTGAGACACAGGCATTTTGGATTTTTGTGTAAAACATTATGTTACAACTACTAATTTTTAGGACATAGGTAATAAATGCATTTTCAGCCAAAGTATGGGCTGCATGCCTTACAGAACTGCACAGGCAGTCTCCTGAGCTTCAGCTGTTAACATTATTTCTTAATTGGTTAGGTAAGTACATCAGGGAAAAAAATGCTATAGTAGTTGTAATTGGCTGACATCCTATCCTTGTTATTAGCTGTCAAGTGTTATTAATGGAGTATGAACTGTACATGACACATGCTGTATGTGGACGGTATCTGCTGTAACGTCCTTAAGTTTGAGTATGCAAATTATGTAATTATAGTATCTTTTTTTAATGCATCTCTGATTGTATTTCCTTGCTGAAGATATGAGAAGTTTGGAACTGGGCTATTGGCTCCCCGCCCACAACCTGGATGCAGTTGTGGATACCAAACTCTTGCAGTTTGAGCTAGGTTGTGACAGTTTCACGAGGCAGCACCAGAAAAAGGTGACTGCCATACACAGGACAGTGCTACGCCCCCCTTTCATCCCAAAATACCACTTAGAGAAAAGGAAACTGGAAGGGTACGCTGTAAAACTAGCGAGATTTTTCACTGACTTTGATGGAGGAAAGACAGGCTTCCTAAGTAGGAGAGGAAGCTGCATTTGTAAACATCTTTTCATTTCTGGTGACCCTGCTAACAGCGTTGGTTTGACTTTCTCTGAAGGTTAGTTACCGTGAGCCCACCTTTATCTCTGCTTTGCTCTCGAGCGCAAGCACTTCTTTGAAATTTCACTGTTCACTCCTCTTCCTTCCCCTCTACACCGCACACACAGACGTACAGACGCACGGACAGCGTGCACACACACACACAAAGCTGCTCAACTTCAGTACAGGATCTGAGTGCAACGCCTGTTCATTATTTTGAGCCAAATTATGTTACAATATTAAGTAATATTTGTCAAACCAGATGTTCCTGGAAAGCAGCACTTAATCGCTAAGTACGCAAACTAGTGTGTTGAGCTATGGTGTAGGTTCCTAAACGCTACGATGATAGCAATAGTAATTAGAGAACACACAAGAGCCATTCAAAAGCAATCCGCAGTTCTTGACAAAAGGCAAAACGAGGGACTCGTGTTTAACTAGAAATACAGCTAGGTCATTAATGAAGAGCAGCCTTAGAAGAGGAAGCAATGCACACTTCACAAATGGCTTGTGCAGCTGTCTGCTAGACAGCAAAGGGCGTGCTAGGATCACAACTCCTGCTGCTGTTACTGCACCTAGAGAGTTTATTATCATGCCCATGTGTTACCAGCACCACAACCACGCACACTCCATCTGAAAAATCTCCCTGGGATTCATTTGTGTTAAAGAATGGAGAAAACACTCTATTCTGGGCTTCACCTGAAACATCTTTATAGAAACATCTTAGTTGCGCTATGGAAATAATGCTGGAGGTAGTGGAAGAAGCGAGAACTTGCCTGCTTCGTACTTGCAGTACAAAGCTTTGGGCAATCTTAGGCGTCGTGAAGGGCAAAGAGCACCAGGCTCTTGGGCCACGGGCACCATCCCTGTTCTCTCACCGTAACACATACAACGATGGAACCTGGCATTTCTGCTCAAACTGGTGACATTTCCAAAATTATCTTGAGGCAAAAAGAAACATTGACCAGGAAACATGCAATATGACAAAGGTATAAGCACTTGAAAAAGTGCTGAGAAACTTAGTTAAGCAGCTGAGGTGACTGCTAGCTCTCACTAATTTGCTTCTCTATTTCTGGTTTTCATTGAAACATTGCTTCTTGACACCAGTCTGGTATACATGCACATATTATATTAAAATCAGGGTAAGCGGTTTAGGTTAAAATCCTTTGTATTTACTTCTTGCATTATTATTACTTCTCTAGTCAGTAAATTGGATTCGTTTTTATAGCAGAGCAGGCATTTGTTCTCTCCGCGGTGTGAGACAGCACAGCACAGCCATTCGCTAAGGTTAAGTCTCTGTCCCTCTCCAGACAGCACTCCCGCTCGCCTCGGCAGCTGCTCTGGAAAGGGGTGAGGAGAGAAAATGTTTGGAGGCAGTGGGGGAAAGAGGGGGGGGGAAACTGTGTCTACGGTTCTTTCTCCTGCTTAAAACCTAGATGGAGAAAAGCAAAGCAGATTAGTCACAAGGAGATGGTTTGTGATGTTGCCACGACAACAAGATGTAAAGGGCAGACGTTAAGCTCCAAAGAGCCGCCTATCGCTTCTAGGAACCAAATTGCAGATGCAACAGTCTACACAACCTTAGCCCGGGAACAACTGCCTCAGCTTTCAGGAGTGTTTTCACATGACAGCACACCTGTCCCTGGTGTAAGCTCCCATGCAATACGTAAGTAGGTTTAACACACAAAGACGAGTGGTGAAACATAGAGACAGTCATGTACGGCAGGCACTGTCCACGTTCCTGACTCAGGTGCCAAAATCTTTGGTTAGGGGAGAGCAGCCGGGCTGCAGCGCACCGGTGAGCCTCGGCGTAGCCTGGGAGTCAGATGGCACCGTACCCCAGCATCCCACCGCTCCGTTTAGGAATGGCGCTGGTGGGCAATTGCCTTCGGCTCTCTGAGTACTCCAGGGATGTGCTTCCCCCCCCAGCTCCAAGCTGGAAAGTTGGAGCACTCAGCAGGTACCTGGATGCAGCCTGGCCCACACGTGGGCTCCGGTGGGCTCCGAGAAACCGAAGAGCCGCCGTCTGTGCTGCACACTGCCATGGGTGCACAACTGCTGCATCAGGAAAAGGTGGAAATTCCCAGAATTGTCCTGCTCGTCACTGAAGCACTCATTTGTGCTCTAGTCTCCAGATAACTCTTGAAAGCTACCCCTACTCATTAATGACAAAGTACATCTGTGTCATGTCACTGTTTACGGTATTCAGGGGAAAATCTGATTACCTAAATCTTCCTGTGTAAAAGTGAAATAACAGAGTTCGGGAATAGGAAGAAGGGCTGCTCTGCTCATTTACCATTGAAGCCTGAGTTAACGAGTGTACTGCGTGCTCTGGGGAACAATTTGCTGTAAATTATGTATATTCATGATACTGATTTAATACTCATGGCAGATTCTCAGGCACTGGTGAGCTCTACCCCCTCACCAGCCCTGCTGGAGCCCAAGATGAGGGAGGGCAGGCAGCGGGGATGCTGCCTGAGCAAGCAGGTCTGTGCGCACCCCGTTAACACCTCGGACTGTACCTGCAAAGGGAGACGTCAGGCAGAATCACCGGGTCTGCCAGTTTGCACCAACCAATTATATCAAAACGAGCTTTTAGAAGCACTATGGTTATACTATGAAGTCAGGAAATAATACTTCGGTCATATTTCTTCCTCTTACACAGCCCTGCTTTTTTTATGGAAAGATCTGGAATAGCACCTGAAAATATCTTCTCTCAGCCTAATCAACATGTATTAACGTTATGGCACTTCTTTCCGTACGAAATTCACCCTGTTTCTAGGGAGTACAAATAGCATCTTACTTTACATGATGCTACTTACAACAGTAACACAGAAGTGTGTTCCTGATTCTGTTTCAGGTTCTCAGTTACACTGCACAGCTGGTTTCCATCTGTAGTGGGAACTGAACATCTCTGTGCTTCTCCAGATGGAACTGAAGTGAATATATAAAGGTTTTTATTTTAGACCGGGTGACTGTTGACACAAGTCACTGTAGCAGAAAGGTACACACATGAGGGATCCTAAGAGTGTTTATTTCAGCACATCAAAGAAAGTGGACAAAACAGCGCTAGATCTGAAATAGGACATTCCAGTTGGTATTTAACAAACAGTTCTAATAAGCACTGTGCTGAGAAACAGTTGCGAAGGATGGAAACACAGCCATTGATGTTTAAGTTGCAGTTTCCTGTTAGAGCTTACAACAGGGTGAGAATGGAACAAAACAGAGAAAGTTTCTGATACACCACAGAAGATCCATTTCAAAATGCTATTTACACGTATTTAGTCCTCACGTAACCCGCCACATCAACAAAGCAACAAGTTATCGTAGGAAATGTGTTGCACACCAAGGTGTCCTGCTAATACAATTCAGATCGTTTTTTCATACCAGCATCTTGCCCCCAGTGAGTTTGCCAGTTCAACCATTAAAGCAGCTTACAAAATAAAACTCGGCTTACAAATGGGGAACCCTGCACAGACGTCTGTACGCGAAAGCAGCTCGCTGTCTGCTGTTAGTGATCACTGGCTGGTGACTGCACATCAGCTGAAAAAGGTGTTTAATAGTGCTTGACACAAGACTGAAAAATGGTTACTTCTTGGAAGTAAAATATTTTGAGTTCCTAGGTATTATTTACAGAATGTAACTAACAATTTATAAACATTTCAGTTTTGTTTTGTAGAAAGAATAAGTTAGCTTACAAACAGAAATAAAAAAAAAAAAAAAAAAGCAAGCAAAGGAAACAGCCTCTGGTGGGCTTTGTTCATTCTGGAGTATCGGGGGCAGTCAAACATCTGCCTCGGAGATTAGCTTGTAGTACTCGCGTCTTTGCGTCCAGAAGTTGGAGGGGAAAAAAAGAAAAAGTTAAGAAGTCCTCTCTCCTCCACTGTTTTACCCTTTTTTTGTAGAGAACACTGTACTTTTATTTATTCTGAAATAAATCTCATTTAAATACGAAGCATTGCTACATTATTCATCTCCCGTAGCAGCACAGCTCTACTGCCCGATGCTGGAGACCTACAGCCATATATTTTCTGTAGCTGTATCTCACCCTACCTGCCTAGAAATCTGCTGTCTCTGTAGACCGTTCCTTGACTAGTTTTAGTGTCTATCGGGAGGGACTCGGCAGTGGAATGTGGGGGCAAACTGGGGGATGGAAAAAAAGATCTATGTCTTCACAGCATATTTGCTGTGCTTTGAGAGCTTTGCCTGTTACAGTTTGGTTGCGTATGCCCTAAAAAAACCAAAGCAAAACAACAACTTCACACAACAAAAAAAACCCCAAAACACCACTGTGGTCTTTTGGAAGTTGTGTGTTACACGACATGAGAAAGGCAGAATTACAACACTGCAGAACGGTGCATTAAGGACTACCCACACAGCATAGGCCTTGTCTGAAACATTGAGGTTGCCTTTAAGTTCTCTCATGTATTTTGAGAGGAGGGGAAGGGAAATCTAAAAATAAAAGTCTAACAAGAGCAGTCTAAATAGATAGTGTCACAGGTACTTCCTCTCAAAGTCCTAGATAGAACAGAGCCGCCTTTCTGTTAGAAAATTATTTTTTTTAGTAAGAATACCGCCTGTTTAAATACAGGCTTTCCAGACCCTCCCAAGCACTTTAGCTGTCTCAGGGTACCACAAAGACTGACTCCTTGTATTCTAGTGCTCTCTTCATTAGACTTTCTGCCTGGATGCATAAACAAAGGTAGAAAGCAAATCAAGGCAAAATGTTGTTTGCCATATTTGAAGGTGAAAACGGGAAATAAGTGCAGGTGGTTATGCCTTCCCACCCACGCGTTTCTTTGAGATACACAGCTATACCAAAGTTTGTGCTCTTTCAAAAATACAATGATTGACAAAACAGGTTTTTTCTCCCTGTTTTTAGTTACATGAAAGATGTGATATCTGCTTATCTAGAAAGATGCTGAGTATCAGACTTCGTAAAATATCGCAAGTGTATCGCAAGTGAGCAACAGGAAAGGAAATGTATTTTTGCCTGACTTTGTAATCCTGGTTCCTACCTCTCTGTGTCCCACCTCCCTTCCATCAGTCTCTTTAAATACCCATTCAACTTCAATAAATACATTAACAATCATGCTAGCTAGCAGTTCCATGCCTCCAGTAATGCTCTTGTTGTATACAATTAAAAGGCTCAAGCAGGGGTTTTCTAGCAGAACCAAGAAAAAAAATACAGCTGATGTTTTTGATAGGTAAAAAAAAAAAAAAGGAAGAAAAAAGCAGGGAAAAATCAACCAAATACTAAAGCATTTTTTTTCAGAATTAGAAAGCACTAAAACCTGTTCAAGTCCTTTTTAGGTCATGTTGCAAACCAGGAGATAATCAGTGAACCCCTTCCATGGCTTTCCAGAGGTTGCACAGCGCATCCTTCTACGTGACAAGTAGAGGCCAACAGTGATAAATACGTATCCTCTACGTTAATCGCTGAAAACAGACTCAGGATGCTCTAGCAGTCCATCTATAGTATGCCTTTAAAGATGCGCACAGTATGGAGAGACCTTTGGCACACGAAAAGAAGGCAGGCCAGTATTGCTGTGCTTGGGAGTGATCCACTTTGTGATGGAGCTGTCCACGGGAAAATAAGCTAAATTTTGGAAAATTAAAAAAAAATGGGAAGAAGAGTAAGAGAATGGATCTCTGGTGTAGATGTCTTCATTCATCTCAGAAGAAGCAGTAAATTTCAGATACTAAAATTGACAGTCATTTGGTGGTGTTCTTAAAAGCACATTTTAAAGAGTCATAATACGCATTTTAAAGTTTCTCCATGATCTTACAACTTAGAGCATCAAATCTTGCATTTCCCCAGCCACTGTTTTGTGCATCGTAACATATCCCAAATAATTCAAGCTGTTTTAAAACTTGGCTAAATGGTCTAAACTCTGCACGCGATAATGTCTAAATTGTTTTTGCAGAAATGCCTCTGTTTTCCTTTGTGATCTAGTAAGATACTACAACGACAGATGTCTCTGAAGTAGAGAGAGTGCGTGCTGGGCAGTGGGAGGAAGTTTTTCTCCTAAGGAAATTTCATCAGCATTCAGAGAAAATTTTCACCTGTTCAGAATGAAAGTTTAATTTCCCCCATTTGCTTCAATTTAGCGTCATGCTGGTAGTTATTGCGGAGAATCCAGACCAAACAAGATGATTTGTTGTGTGTTGTATATCATGGTATGGAAGACCTCATCAAAACAGAAGAGCAGAGAAGGAAAATTCCTAACAACACCAGAATTACTGTAATACTAGAAGATAAGATTAATGTTTCCATCTGAAACTTCAGATGAAAAGTGAATCCTCAATTTCTCTTTGCTGGTATTTATCAAAAGACAGTTATAAGTTTTCTCTTACTGTTATTATTCTTTCAAATATCTAAACTTAATAGTACAATTTTGCATAACTACAGAATCCACACCCTTCCTCCTTTCCTGGCTGCCGATGCTCATGTCACACTAAGTTAAGATTCCCCATTTCAAGCCTTTTTTTGTTAAAATTTCCTTTATTTTCCAACTTGTGCTACTCTTTCAATGATAGTAAATAATTTTCAATTAGTCATTCAGAAGCCAAGGTCATCTTCAGCAAATTGTGCCCTCAGCCAAAGACAAAAGGGAAGTGCAGAACAGCAAGAGTTGGGAGTAGACAGATAACAAGGGAATACCGAGTGGCGCACTCTGGAGCGTAATTACCTCCGAGACGTATGAAACGTGGGGAGAAAAAATTCAGTGTTATTACTTTGGTGGAGTCAAACACATTGGTTATTGTAACTTTCAGTAATTATTGTTATTTAAGAAGTTACAATTACGGAGATATTTAACTTTACAACTTATTTATTATTTACCAATTTGCTATTGTTTCATTGCAATCCATCTGCTACATGACTGCAAAAGAGGCTGTCGGTACAGTGTATGTGGTACAAATACAGCCGGTCTGGAGGGACAGCTCAAGACCGAGAGAAGGGGCTGCCGGCGCAGGCTGGGGCACACAGCTCAGCTCCCTGCCAGCTGTGCAGCACATCTGTCAGTCAGAAAGGCAAGACCCGACCCTAGCCTTCGATCGCAAGCGTTCGTACTGCAGATCCACCGCTACTCCAGCTCTTGTCTGAAGGGCTGCAGCTCCGGGAAGGCAGGCGCCAGTTCTCTGTCGACCTGCTTGGTGTCTGCTCACGCTGAAGCAAGTGGAGCTGAATAAACACGAGTATGAGAATCGCTATGGACACAGCTTACTACTACAGCTTTATGAGTTAGAGAAGAAAGAAAGAAAGAAAAAGAAAAAAAAAGTGAAGTTCCACTTTGTCTCTTGATTCAGATGGTTTTCTCTTAATGAAACAAAGAAAAAGAGAGAGAAAGGGTTTTTTAAAAAGTTTTTTGCATATGAATAGTATCTAGAAATGCTAGGAAAGTCCCTAATACCTGGCATTTTTTGTGGGGGATTTTAAAACATCCCACTATCAGAAGATATTTTTTTTTAAGTGCCTCTTTTACATAAATAGATTTTCCAGTTCCGAGAGAGGACTTTAATTTCTTCTTGACTGTGTTAAACAGCTTTTGACTCCTTGTTGTCACAGGGCAAAATCAAAAAGCAACCATCGCTCCTTAGAGTGCTCGAATTCTGTCAGGCAGCAGTACGCTGGGCCTAAAAACTCCTCAAGCTTCGTAGGTTCAGATAGCCTGCAGATACCAACGTGTGGTATGGTACTCATCCGCTGGCCATCTGCATGGCGAGAGGGACCCTGTTCTACCAGCGAACAAGCAACAGCAACAAGCAGAAATTAGCAGACGTTAACTGAGGAATTAATATGCACATCAGTGACTTTACACCCGTCACAGATTTCTCACCACAGTTTCATCCCAAGGCTCGTTAAAACCTGACTGTTTTCCCCTCTAGTCAAGGCGCAGACAGATGGGACGGGCTTAGCGATACAACCGACTGCAAGTGAAGCAAGGCAGGCCTGTCCTCCCTTCTCCCAGCCGACCTCTCCTGACTTCACGGACGCTAGGCCTTAACAGCGAACCCATCCTTTGCTGAGCAGTTCCAGTCCACCGAGGAGCAGAAAGCCTGTTCAGCGAAAAAGCACGAGCGGTTTCCATCCCCGTTAGCAATCTGGATTGGCTCACTAATGAGCCTGACAGGCACCGGCCTGGGGCTGGCACCGCACAGCCAGGAGCACGACCAGTCTTTGCAGAAATTAATTTGCTCCGGCTGTTGTGTCCCACCCATTACCTTACTTCTCCATGAAGCTCCATTCTACTCTCAATCTTTTGCAGGAGGATCATAGCCATTTCCCACATTTCCTTCAAAGTTACATCCTGACACTATGCAGAGACACCTTGGGAATCCCAAGCACAACTACAGGCTGGGCGGAGAATGGATGTAGAGCCGCCCTGAGGAGAAGGACTTGGGGGTGCTGGCTGATGAAAAGCTCAACATGAGCCGGCAGTGTGTGCTGGCAGCCCAGAAAGCCAACTGTGTCCTGGGCTGCATCAGAAATAGTGTGGCCAGCAGGTCGAGGGAGGTGATTCTCCCCCCGTACTCCTCTCTGGTGAGACCCCACCTGGAGTACTGTGTCCAGCTCTTGGGTCCCCAGTACAAGAAAAACATGGAGCTGCTGAAGCAAGTCCAGAGGAGGCCATGAAGATGATCAGAGGGCTGGAGCACATCTCCTACGAGGACAGGCTGAGGGAGCTGGGGTTGTTCAGCCTAGAGAGAGAAGGCTCCAGGGGAGACCTAATCGCGGCCTTCCGATACCTGAAGGGGCCTACAGGAAAGCTGTCGAGGGGCTGTTTACAAGGGCAGGGAGTGACAGAACGAGGGGCAATAGGTTTAAACTAAAAGAGGGAAGATTTAGATTGGACATTAGAAAGAAATTCTTTACTGTGAGGGCGGTGAGGCCCTGGCGCAGGGTCCCCAGAGAAGCTGTGGATGTCCCCACCTTGGCAGTGTTTGAGGCCAGGTTGGATGGGGCTTTGGGTAATCTGGTCCAGTGGACACTGTCACTGCCCATGGCGGGGGGGTGGAACTAGATCATCTTTGAGATCCCTTCCAACGCTAACCGTTCTATGGTTCTATCTACAAAGTTATTGTGCCACATTTAGAGAATGCAAGAATAAATGAAGTTCTGAGTGGCAGCAAAATATGATGAGAGTAAAAACTAATAAGAAAGAGAAGAAAACAGAAAAAGTCCAAAAGTGGAAGCCATACAGGAAAAGAAATGAACTGGATTAATCCTAATGGATGGCTGACGACTGCATGAGCACTGAATAAAGGACATCTGAATGAGCGATACGTGATTATTGAATAACAGGCACGAAGGATATTGAGAAACACTGAACAAAAACATCACCATGAAAGATGCTGCTCAAGAGTCCTCAATCATTCAAATTTGATAAATGCAGCACAAACCAATATTTGTTCAAATTGTGCCCAGTCCTTCGTCACGCATCAGCAGTTCTGCCCCTTATTTATGGTGGTGTGAACATAGAGACATTTTTGGTTCTTTGACTTGGGACAGAGCTGCTTCTTCCTTCATCTTAGGCACATTATTTGTTGAAGGAGAAAAATTGTTCACAGACATCAAAATTTAAGTCCTCTGCATTTTGCTGAGGAGGCTTTTCTGCTTGCATCATTACTGTATCGATACGCTTACGATTTTTGTTGGCAGAGGTGCTATGTGATAACAGCAGCAGCCTATTGAAAATGGAAGACATGATAAAATCATGCACAGAACAGGCTGACAGGAAAGCCCTTTCAAAACAGCTGTGTTAGCAGTGGAGCAATTTGATCTTCAGATGATGTACATCTCAGAGTTGTATCATTACAATCTCTGTAGAACATTGTTGAGAATATTCTATGACAATGGCACTAACTGAGGCTGCACTGCAAGGCTGAACCCGCACTAACAAAGGTCAAGAGCAGTAGGGGAGTCTTTTCCACCCGCATCAAGCTGTAGCTCATAGACACCGAAACACATTGTTCCTGATTGCCAGAATTCTGAATTTTTAAAAGTTGTATTTACTTATGCTTGCAGGGCAAGTATCACGGTAACCCCATGCACATAGCAGTGATCATCTCAAACTGTTTGAGAGAAGAAAGAAGAATATTGGCTGCAGCTAGCATGCCCGTACAGGTAACGAATTACATTTCATTAATCTGCTCTGTGTTAATATGGTCACATGCTTTTAGGACCGAAACCTGTCCTCTCATTCCACAAGAGTGATTTGTGTGCACTAGGGGTTGCCAAATATTGCCCTTGAAACTCAAGTTTGTACTTCATTAGTGACTCTACTGCTGCAAACATTGCTATAGGTGACTTCTATGTCACAGCTAATCTTCAGAGACTTTAATCAGTGGGAAAGGCTTTAAAGAGATTATTCTCTGCAAAACAGATGTGTATATTTTAAATTATGCAATGCATGAATTCATATTAATTATGCAAGGCAAAAGACATTCCATTGGATGTGTTACAAAGGCACTGATAGTTTTTACATTGTTTGAAGAGAGAAACTTTAACATTACATATAAAAACCTGTCTAGGGAAATTGTTCCACGGTTAAAACCCAGATAGAACTTTTAAGTCAAATGTGTTCTTTTTCGTCACCTGTGGATGTAATGCATACCCTTACATGAGTACTGTGACACAGGTCTTTTTCAGGAATCTAAGAATCTACGGTTCAGTTTCTTTAATTTAGTAGGTGTTTAATGTTTGCAGTATACCACACCCTTTCACCTGTGGGCTTGGAAGTTAAAGCAGCCTGGTTTTCAGATCTGTGGAACTAAATAGATGTATCTGTTTACACCAGTCTCTTGCTGGTTGCAGATCAGCTGCTGAATTCCCTCCCTATGCTACGACTTCGGTACAGTTACTATCACTCATTATTGTTGCTCATCCACCCTGTTATCTGTTCAATGTGTTCCAGGGGCCGCTGGAAAAGTCTCTGCAGAACTCCGTGGTTTCAGAACGACAACGAAACGTAGAACACAAAGTGTCAGCCATCAAGAACAGTGCTCAGGTATTTTTTTGCCCTGTTTGTGCAGCCGTCATTGTCACACAGACATCCCTGGACCATCTTTAAGCTGGGTAGCACAAATACTTTTGCTAACAAGTTGCGCAAACCATTTTCTGTTATTCTGAAGGCCTCAGCCCAGACTAACTACTCAGGACATACCTGGATCCTCAGGTTTGTACAGCTGCTCTGGGTTCAGTGTGAGAGATACCTATTTTAAAGCTATCAGGCTCACCCCTCTGCGAGTTGCAGGCAGACCTCCGAGTGCAGGAGGAACATACCTACTGTCTCTGAAGAGACGTGAGGTTCAGTAAACGTCTTTCTGCAACATCTCTGCTTTTAGTTGGGTCAGCAGTACTTGGCCTTTGGGACCTCTGAGTCACACATCAAGATCTTTGCAAAGCTGCAGGCTACGTGACATAATTAGATATTTTGGAGGTGTGAGGGGAGACACCGGGAGCTGATGGTAACAAGTCTCCATACCATTGCAGGGCAGAGCCAAGCCTGTAGCTATGTCCCAGAGTGGCCTGAAAGCTCCATCAGAGAGTACTTGTCCATGCAGTTCAAGGCAGGATAAGGACTCAGACTGCCCATGGCCTTTTTATTATCCCAGCCCCACCTGGAGCTTCGCAGCAGTCTCAGTGTAGGTGCAATTGAAATGCCTGTCCATACGCTGCTCAAAAGCAATGCTTTTGGTACACCAGAAAGGGGCCCCAGTAGCAGTCCCTCATCAGTGTTCCCTGACATGGGGAAGAAGGGTTAGAGAGATGAAACCCTCAGAAGGATAAAGCTAGCTTTAGAAAAATGCAATACTAGATCTCTATGTATAAAGTTATGAGAGCTGCAGAGCAAAAGCAGACAAAGCTGGAACCCAGCAGCCTGCTACACTGCTGCTCCTGCTGCAAGCGTGGCCAGCCCCGAAAGGCCAGTGAAAACCAGAATGGGTTCTAGATACAAGGGGGTTTAGTAGGCAATTAAGTTGAACACAGAAATCGGCCAGCTCCTTGTGGATGTAATTTCATACCTTACACATATAATTTAGAAGTTTAGTCTCCAATATAAAGAGGAAACCAAAATGGCTAATTTTGCATGTCCTAATTTAGCAAACAAGCTTTCGTACTTTCACAGACGCATAACATGCGTATCTCAGGGAACTGGAAAGGACTGTTTATGAGCTGCCAGCCGAATCAAGGCTTCCTATAAACAGCACAGAAACAGACCTTCAGAGTAAAACAGATTATTTTCTGCAGCTTTATTTTCCTTCTTTTGACGTATCCCTTTTTGAACTGTCATTATTTGGTTACTAGAAAACACCTTCTAAACTTTTTGCAGTACCTATGATAACAAACCCTGCGGGAAAGCCAAAGCAGCAGCAATGTTTCATTTCTTTACCCAAATTCTTAAGTAATTCTTCTCTAAACAAACTCTTTGAGCTCTGCTCCCGTCTCTGGCTCCACCTTTCTTGGCTTTGCACACCCCTGTCCAATTTCCACTGAAATCAATGCAAAATTATGCATTTGTCCTGCTTTAACATTCCAAGAGGAGAGTTATGTTATTGGCGTAATAATTTTGTTTTAGCTCAGGCTAAATGTAACCATTCCTACTTTCCAGTACGTCATTAAACTGCTAAACGAAAAGCGGTTAAGCTGCATCAACTACTGTTTGACTGTGGGAGAGAGGATAACAGCTGGCTTTCTCAACAAGCAAAATAAGTCTGTAGTTATAAATGTGCATTCATTCAGTCCTCTCTTTTAAAGTTTACGAGATAGTAAACCAGAGTTCCCAAAACTGCTGAGGGATTTTCAAGTGGTAAGAAGTGAAAATATTACATTATGCATTTGTCCATTACAAAACAAATTCCTTCTTATGCCACTGCGAACACCAAAATAATTCTACTTTCTTTTCCTTGGAAAAGATGACTGACCAAGATGTCAAATATTTGGAAGACTTGCAAGAGGAATTTGACTTCAGGTATAAAACAATCCAAAGCTTAGGTAAGAGGGTGTTATAATAATCTTTAGATTCCCTAGGAAACAGCTGATTCTGTAGCTAGACCCCAGTATCAGGTTGTTTTGTGAGTTGCCCAGTTAATATATGTAAACATAAAAATGGATTTTCAGTTTATATAAAGTTATAGTCTTGGAACGTAATGACTCTTTTGGGGTTAAGAGGGTAAACAGGATCTTGTCAAGTAAGTATAGTTATTTTCTATAGTTAAGCTGCATAATGGTGTGAAAAGTAGTAGTTTTCTTAACCTATTTTTCAATCTCCTCACCTTTGATACGGCCCTTCCCTGGCAGGCTGTGCAAAAGCCTCTTATTTCCCAGAGTAGAGTTGTGCAAAACTGATTTTTTAGCCTCTAACTTGGCTTTCTGTTCTTTTTTGACCACAGTGGTGATAACCAGCTGGTAAGCGCTCTGAATGCATGTTTGACCAGCCTACAGTGGTTGAGATCTGTAGCAGTCCTTGCATGATCTCTTTCAGAAAAGAAACTGAGGTCCACTCGTGTCTGCTCAGATACCTTCACATTATCTGCCTTTGGACAGGCAAGATGCTGGGCTTGAAACATCCGAGTTCTTAAACATGTCAATCCCACATGTTTAAGGCTGGATACGGCCAGGCAATTGGAAGAAATCAAGTTACCATAATTTAATGACTTGTTAGTCATCAGGCCAATCATAATTATTAATCGTGTAGATGATTGAAGCCTGCTCCACTTGCAAAACAAAACACACTTACGTAAATGACTTTCAAGGCTTAAAATTTCACTGCATCAACAAAGGCTCTGCACCAGCACAGCCAGCTTCCAGGACCGTACCACGTGCGTGAGCAATTGCTGCGGCTGAGCTGACAACCAGTTACTCGTCTGCCTCAACTGAGGGCCTCTGTTACCCTAACGTAACGGGAAGATGTCAGTCCAGAGCTTAGCAGACACATGGTTGGCACCAATTTCTTTTTTGAAGGTAGCATGAAAGACGCAAGAAGAGCAAAAGGTGGGGGAAGGTGAAGGTAGGGGGAAGAGCTGCCTATGAAAGAGCGTGGGGCAAGCTTGGCAAAGCTTCAAACTAACGCATGATCCAGAGAAGGAAAAAAGTTACGGAGGGGGGGAAATACCCAGTGATCGGTACTCCTGGCTGCCGAAATCCCCACGGCTGTGAACGCTTTATCTCTGTTTCAAATGCCTAACCTCCATTCTCTCAGCCAGATGCGTAACTCTCATCCAGTCCAGAGAGCTTTAGTCTATCTGCTGACACCACAAGCATATCTCAGTAGTGCTCAGATCAGTCACTGATCCAAGCTAGATGTACATAATACCCATGAGGGCGCACATAAGAAATGTATAGATTTCTAGGTATCATCATAGGTTTTCTAGCTTTTCCTGTTCCACATACACATCTACAGAGTGGAGTCATAAAACCTTATCTTAAACTTCTACTAAAGTCAGCCCCTTCCATTGAAACACGCTATTACGTAATCGCCTGATGTCTGCAGTTTATTTTTTCACTAGTTCATGCTGCAGCCTGGTCATGGTTTCTTCCCCTCCTCCTCTTACAAACACGCATTTATACCGTTTATGTTCATCCCCCTGCAGAGCAGAGTGACAAAAACAGCGTCCTCATTAAACAGGAAATGTTGGCGTTGCAGGCGATGCTCAATACTTTAGACTACAAGAGAAAGGTTAGTGACATGTTTTGTCGTCTGTGGTTCATTTGCTTTCTCCCCCTGTTCCCACATCGAATACTCGAATGTGTACGTGTGCCTTTTTTAATTCTCCTCAGGAGAACAGACAAATAACAGGAGTCACAAACCCACAAAAGGTTTTGGGCAGTTTTGAGTAGCAGTTAAGAAATCAGCAAATAAGTAACAGCTTGATCAAGGATATGGTTCTGGACCCCTCAGAAGGGAGGTGAGGGCATCCATTCTCAGGCCCTCTTGTGTACTGTGCTAAATGGATACCTTAGTCGGCAATATATACCTTTTAAAGCACGCAGAAAGTATTCAGAGTAGATGTAATAACTGGGGGGGAAAAAAACCACAAAGGAAAAAACCAAACCAACAACCCACCAACGGTACACTGCTCTGTTCAGTGACAGAGACTTACAAACATGACTGAGATTCCCCCGACCACTTCTTTGCTGGCACAGAAAACAGTACGTTTAGGCAATTTGTTTAAGTCCCTGTGCTTTGTGTGGATAAAGGCAAGCAAGCAAACCCACTGGTGCACTGGGTGTGATACAAAACAAAAGGAGGACTTTTTTGCGCTGACAGTACTTGTAAACGTCAGTTTCTGGAGGTGTGCCCCCAAAGAACGCAGCAATCCTCCTTCCCGCCCCCCAAACAAGCAGTTTTACTGAGGAAGAGCCCATAGAGAGTCAGGATTAATTTCCATTGCAATGGGTGATGAATCCAGTCGCCTCCAAATTAAAAAGACTAAAGCTGTAGGTGCTAAATATGATGGCTTTCAAAGCCATTGAAAGAAGCGTAATCAGCACTTTTATGATAATTGCTGAATTTTGTGGCTGTTCCCTGTGGTCAGTTTGTGACACCTTTCCTATTTTACAGGAAGTGCTCAGTAAAATAGGGCGTGTGATTCACGAAATCGATATGCTTATGAGCAACATGCTGACTGAAGAGCTGCTGGACTGGAAGAGACGGCAGCAGATCGCCTGCATTGGGGGTCCTCTCCACGGGGGGCTTGACCAGCTCCAGAACTGGTAAAGTTGCCTTGAGCTTGCGTTTCCACCGAAAACCACAGGAAGTCTGCTGCACGTGAAATGATCTTTCCTTTAGATCGGTTACCTTGCAGCAGCAGCAAACTCATTAGCAGCCGGGCAAGTAAATAACAAAAACGCAGTTTGTTTTGGCAGACACCATTTGCTGTTCAGAGTTAATAACATTTCAGCGAACTGCTGAGCCTGAGCCGTGGCAGCCGGTCATTTTCTGGTTTGACGGCTGTTCCAGATACATGATGCATACCCTCTCGGGAGTTTTGCCTGAGTAAGAACCGTGCTGACGGAGTTTGTCACTGGGGGCAGTGGGAGTTTTGTCTAGGCAGGAGCTGGGTAGACACTTTATGCTTTGACTCACTAGGTACATCACTCCTCCAGACTTCAAACTACGCAGGAATCGAATGGCAGTAGTCTCGGTGGTGGTAGCTATAAAAGTGATTGCAAATTAAAGAAAAAAAATAAATAAAATAGCATTATATTTAAAAAAGATAACGCAGCCAGAGAATGCCAATGTCCTGGTCATTTCTCTCCCATCAAACCTCTTGTGGAGAAGGTGAAGTTAAAAATAAGAAGAAAAAGGAAGGAAAACAACAAGGCAGCTTTTCAGGTTTGAAGAATAAGGGGGGTTTTGCCTTTTTTTTTGGTGTGTTTTTTTTTTCCACTGAAGTCTTTTTTTTCCATTGAAGATGTTAAAAATAGCTAAAAGATGTGATTTTTATACACATGTACCCTATTAAACTGTTAGCAAGTGTGTTTAGATTTGATTTTCCTTATTGTTTTTTCATTTCTGAGAAATGCGGTTCTTTGTAACTTTTACATTTATATAGATACTATCCTTTTAAACAGCACATTTTGCAAAACCACTAAGCTGCCGGAAAGAAAGAAAATTGGCACAAGTGCTCTGGATGCAAAACATCAGAATTGTGTATATATTTCTGTTAAATTATCGCGGACAGCGTTGCATTGCTGTTGATAAAAATGTTTATCTTCGAAAAGAAAGTAGGAAATTCTGCCCCATGTATTTATATAGTCCTGTAAACAAAGATGAAGGGACATGAGTTTGGATAAAGCTAGAAACACCAACGGTACCGATTCTGATTTCCCTAAGCAATAACTCCGGTAGCCATGAGGTCCTAAGCAGCCGTTTACAGGAAGGATTGCAAACTGATCTCTTGTCTTGCCCTAGTTTTACGCTGTTGGCAGAGAGTCTTTTCCAAGTTAGAAGGCAACTAGAAAAACTGGACGAACTGTTGACCAGATTGACATATGATGGGGACCCTATCCCAGTGCAGAGACCTCAGCTGCTGGAAAAAGTCAACTTCTTGCTCTACAACCTTTTCCGGAAGTACGTAAGCCATTGTCAACGTACAGAACTTCACCTGAACTGACAGATTTATTGGCAACAGTGAGACCATACTGTGAAGGAAAAAAAGATAATAATGAAAAAAGGTTGAGTCTCTGAGGATCTCAAAGACCAAGTTTCCAGTGTAAAGAGTCTATACATCTGTCACCAAAATTCCTAGAAGCTGAGGGTGCCAGGCAGCTGCTCCTGTGTAGCAGATACGGGTTTGCAGTCAAGTTCTGACTCTACGCAAACACACAAAATCCACTTACTTCCGTAGGAGCCGTGCACATTCTGCTGAGAAAGGTTGGGGGCAGAGGGCCCAGGTTTTTGTTTGTTTGCTTAAGTAAAGTGGCAGATGCTAATTTGTGCCTTGTCTTTCCTCTTCCCACCAAGACATTCTATTAATATATAAAATATTATCATCATTCCTCTTGCCCTTTGCACTGGCTATGTAAGAGATATACCAAAAGTGACTGTCTGAAGGCAAAGCACGGTCAACTGTTGTTTTCTTGGGTTTTTGTTTGTTTTTTTTTTAGGGAAAAAAAAAAAAAGATAAAACGATTGTTTAATTTCACTGGAGCCAGGCTCAGTGTATTTCATACTCTGTTTTATGGTTCTGGTAGAAGTCTTGGTGTTCCAGACTTTTATCAGCCTGGGATTTTAGGACTACGGAGGTTGGATTTTTTTTATTTTTAATGTATTCCAAATATCTGTTTTGTATGGGAACAATTCAACTGTAAATTAGACCACTAGATAATTTTGGGAGCTGAGAGTTGGAATACATGCTACCCACTTCAGCATCTGTAGAGAAATCAGTCTCTAAGCGTAACAGCACTTCCCCCCCCATACAGCTGTTTGTTTATGTGTATTCCTAACAATCTATTTGTTTTCTTTCTTTTCACACAGTTCGTTTGTGGTTGAAAGGCAGCCCTGCATGCCAACACATCCCCAGAGGCCAATGGTTCTCAAAACATTAATACAGTTCACTGTTAAATTAAGGTGAGGAAAGGAAATCCTATCTCAAAGCCCTCCATTTGCATACTGCATTTAACCAGGAGGCTGTGTCAGTCTAGAAAGCGAAGCAGACCAGCTTGTGTTAGAGACCCTTTTGGCTCCGGGGAGAGGTTTCTGGAGTGGGGAGATAAAGGCCACAGAATCTGTCACTCCTAATAAGTGGCAACAGAGAGTAAATCGGTGTGAGGAAGAAAGGCAGATTGTAGCCGAAAGGCAGCACCTTCAGGATTCTGTATGCACTCAGTTCTTGTTTTAATGACTTTGCAAGCTGAGTAAATGATGATCCACACCATACAAGCCAACATCGCAATCCTCAGAGCCACTTCTGCACACAGGAACGAGAAACGCTGTGTTTCGGGGGCTCTGGTCAATCGATCAATGACAAGCTCTCTCTCCCACTAGTTCCTTGCCTGACTTTGGGAAAAGAGCAAAGCTGGGAGGGGAACTCTCATCTCATTTCTGCCTTGCAGCAAAGAGAGCGCATGGAGGGTCAGAGGGCGGAAAGGGCACAGGAAGGAAGGTGCACGTACATCTACGTGCAGTCACAGGTTATACTTATCCACCCCTTAATTACAACCCCTTTGCTGTCCTGCTGGCTGGCCCCTCAAACACAAGCTAACTTTTCTGTGTACTTGCGGGGAGCGTAGGACACCTGCTGCTGGGACAGCCCAGCCCCTCTTTCCGAGTGTACAGCCCTGCAGATCATTATACAATCCGAGATACCTCATCTGTTTTCAGATTATAATCAGTTCAGGTACTTTAGCGTGCAGCTACTGGTCTCTAAGGTTTTCTGGTGAGAAATTTATTCTGTTAATATTCACTTCTACACTTTCTCTTTTCAAGGTTGCTAATTAAATTGCCAGAGCTAAACTACCAGATCAGAGTGAAAGCAACTATTGACAAGTAAGAAACTTAAAGATATTCTCTCTCCCCACTACAGAGACAACACAGGTTTTTCAATTGTTACCTTATCTGATTTAGAAGTTGGTTTAAAAAGGAAAAAAAAAACCACCACCACAAAAAACCCAGTTAAAACATCAGGGCAGTGCTTTTTTTTTATGTGGAAGACTTCTTTGTCTTTGTTTTTTTTTTTTTTAAAAAGCTCTGCTTTCTAATTGATATTTTCAAGTTGAAGGCAAGAAGTCCATTTGAGGTTTGTTTCAAGACTTAGATAAAATTCATCATTCTGAAATAGTAGCATCACACAGAAACATTAAATCACAGCGTATTGTATTTATGGGATAGTTAGCTTTGAAATAGCATTTATCTCTGCTTGCATTAACAGGCCCAGTACCTTCAATGCAGCTGCTCCAAGCAGTACTGTGAAGCTTGTGCTCGAAAAGCTGGTGCTGTAATTACTGACTATGGAGCTTAGAGAGTTTTCCCCCCTGCCTGAAATTAAGACTGCTACATGAACTCCTCCTTTCTAAGGGGTTTTGGTGCTTTGATACCCACATGTCATTCCAATGGCAGAAAAAAAGCTAGGTAAAATACATTACGTGCGTCTGGCCAGATGCAAAAGTCTAACTGGCCAGCACAAATTTCAGTTCTTTATTGTAAAAATTGCAGTAATACGAATTAAATTCAACAAGGCAAAAATCTATCATCTCGAAATAAGTTTCTCAGTGCCAGTGCGGCTTACGCTTTTACTGATTCACCACCTGTTTCCTTCCCCTGCCCCTCTTCTATTTTAGGAATGTTTCAACTGTAAGGTAAGAAAACAAAATACCAGATTTCTTGATTTAATCCCGTATGATACCATTTGGGTACGTAAGTGTAATGTCCTCCATAGTAATCGTAGATTCGTTCTGTGTGGAACACATGTGAAAGCAATGAATATGGATGAATCCGCGAATGGAAGCCTGTCGGTAGAATTTCGACATTTGGTAAGTTTAACTGCTTTTTTCCTGTCATACACCTGTGGTATAGAAATAAAAGATTCTTTAAAAACTTTGCAGGGAGAACCGTATTACTATCAAGTCTACACTCATTTTCTTTTTGCTTATGCAGCAAGTTTACTCCTAGAACGTCTTTATCCCATTCCATATTTTATCCGTTCCATAAAATAAAACTATGTATTTTTCACAGCAGTGACAAAGCAAATCCTAATAATGCCAGCAAAGACTAATAATGCTGATTTACACAGCTTCTCTTTGTTAACGACAACAACAGAGTCCAAACAAAAATCCAAAGCCAAACCACGCTACCATTGTCTACAGGAAATACAATGAATTGAATAAATTGAGTGCTTTAGATCTGGTTGAAATTAATGCCTGCCATAACTGTCTTTTGAGAGATTCTGGTAACGCTTTTGTGACTTCTCCAGCATCCCAGTAACTCATGCTTTCTGAGTAGACTCCCTCGCCCAGGGTGTATTTTTTTTGGCCCATCCACAGATGCAGTGCATCAGTGCAGTTCTGCAAAAGGAGATGGAGATTGATGGTCTTTAGTGCTTTTCTGTATTTTGCACTTGGCAAGCACCCTAATTCACACTTTATTACCTTAACTTGGTTTCTTTAAAAAGAAAGCCTATTTCACTGAACAGGCTTTTCAAGGCATAGCCTCAGAGCCTTCACCACAGTGTATTTGCATATTGTAAACAAAACCTGAGTCTACTAAGAACATCATGGTAACAAATTACGGTCTTTATACATACTTCTGCCTGTAGTTTCTTTGCCACATAAATACTGTTTTGCCTTATACAGCAACCCAAAGAAATGAAATCAAGTGCTGGAAGCAAAGGAAATGAGGTTTGTGCATTTATCTTACATGTTATTTTTGATTACTCTCACAAGTATTTCAGATAAGGTTTTATTTAAACCAAAGAGCAACCACATGCTGTTAGATTTTGAAATACATTATCCTTATGTTAAGCATAGGCCCAATTATCACGTGGTAGTATAATGGGAACTTTTCAGAAGTACTCAGAAATTTTAACTACATGAAAGACTTACACTAGAAGCTAGGAAGTAGTAACCTGACTGAATGCAGGCATTCCTCTTTAAGGCCAACTTTTTGGTTGTTTACATTTTGAAAAACAAAAGAGCTTTTGGAATTTTGACCTGAAACAGTTTTTCCTATAGGAACGGTTCTTTAAATAGATATTCTGTTGGCCAAGTTGACAGCTAAAGTAAGGCTAAATTATGTTTGCCTCAAAATTTGCTTGCCTCAGCCCAGACCAGCGTGCTTGGTTCACCCAATACTCATGGAATCCGGTCTTAGGTTCCCCTCTTGTGGTGACACCGCACTACGCGGTGGCAGCCACAGCAAACCAGCAGGCACCGTGCAGTACCACATTTCAGAGACACGCACATATCACCTGGCACGCCAGGCACACAGGTATTGCCAGCGCTTGCTTCCCAGCAGAGGAACCTAAAATCCATACGACTTGCTCTGCGGAGAACGGAAATCAGCAGCATCAGCCTTGGCACTAGCCCACCCCTAGAACTGCATCCAGGTCCCTCGTAGAGCGCACCCTCCATTCCTGTGTTACCCTCCACGTCCAGACCACCGCCTTGTCCTTCCTCTCCTGCCCTGCTCCTCACCATCTGCGCAGCTCTACCGTACATCCCTCTTCTCAGTTCTGGCTTCCTACAAGCTGTGGCTCTGTTTCTACAAACTAACTCTTGCACAGTTAGAATTGCTGAGCGTAAAGTTGTATTGGCTGAGGGTAAAGTTTCAAAATAAATTAAAAAAAATAAAAATCACTCATTTCACAGTCCAGATAGGTGTAGGTATACAAGCACAAATGTTATTACAAGCAGCCTTTACGTACAAAGCAAGGGTGTGATCAGCATGGCAAATTTTAACCAAAGATCTAAAGCAGAAAGTAGTTCTGCACGCTTCACGCTGTTTCTGAGCGGAGTAACTGGCAACCTGATGAGCAAGACTGAAAGTCGAACCTCGCCTCCCAATTACTTTGCTACTTACAAAGTCATTTGCATAAGACAAGCAAATACAAAAATGAGGTGTAAAATTGTTGGTGCTCTACTTTTGGTCCCATTTTACTCCCACTTTCACACGCTGTGCCTTTATGACTATAGAAAATGTAGGGCTGTGGAGAATGAGGACAGCTGAGCTGTGAGATGGTTCCCTGCTGGTCTCCTCAAACAGAGCTTCCCCTCGGTCACATCACAGTCCGAAATCTTTATTAGTGCGATAGAGTTTTTTGATTAACAGCAACTATAACAACTTTAGAACTTGGTTTGTTTACAGGATGTTTAGTAAGCCGAGAGTGTAGTTGTTAAGTATGACTCACCTCATTTAAAAAAAAAGTGGAAGCTCTCTATATTTGAGATTTGTCCTCTCATGCAAATATGCCTTTTGCCTAGATGATTCTTCTGTAATAAAAAAAATGAAGTTTTTGCAAAAATCATAATGGGGGGGAGAGGAAGGGGTGTTTCATCAACCCTTTTCAACTCTGTGTGAGCAATACAGGTCAGGCTGGATTGATTCTACCTGTATTAAAAGATTTGAGCTGATTTGATGGTTGAGTATTTCATGTAAAAGCCTTCAGCACTAAGCTGCATTGTCCCTTTGGAGACAGATTTATTATTCAGATGCCTGAGGATGGCCTCAGCCTCTCATGTATACAGCATCTTTTGTTGCAGTGTCCTGTATAAGGCATTTCCCCAAGGAATAGTTTTGTCTTACACTGACTGAAAGCAGAGTGTTTCAGTAAATAGAAACAGTTTGATTTCAGATTTTTTTGTTTCTTTTTTAAAAAATCTGACAAAACAAATATGTGATGGAAGAAAAAAAAACCAACCACCCTAAACAGGAAAAGGACAAATAGATTTTTATCCTTTGACTTCTGAGGATGGCAATGTATTTCAAGGGGTCTGTTTCCCAAGGGGCAGCGATTTGGATCTTTACAGAGCTATGCTGGTTTGTAATCAAACCAAAATGCCTGTACAACAAACTGTCATCAACTGCGACAAACAAATTTCCTTTTTTTTTTTCCCGTCCAAGAAAAACTTGAGGTTTTTAATATGAGATTTACTTTGGATTAATGATTTAGGTCTCCACCCCTTCAGCTAGTGCCATCTAACTATACTTACAACAAAACTGTTGTAAGATGGGCGCCTACTGATCATTAAAGCCCTGGCTTTTTGGTTTGTTTCTAGTTTGTTTCTCCTTGAAGTTTAACTTCTGTTTAAATCGGAACTGTCAATCTGTAAAGAAACTTTAGGAAAAGTTGGAAATAATCTTTATCAGACAAAAAATAATCTGTTAACGTCTTGTGCGTGATGCTGTTTAAAAACAACGTTTTAAACAAATAAAAAGCGAAAGTTAAAAGTTTGAAAATGTGGCTTTAACAATGTCAGGGGTTTTTTTAGATTCATCAGGAAAAACCACCAGGTTCTGGACTAATTAAATGTCAGCATTTAACAAACAAATCATTTCCTTCACGTCCTCCTTCTCCTGCTCTACTTACGCATTTGATACACGTTTTCTTTCAAAGTTGTGTAATCTCAGCAGTCGGACCGCTGACACAGCGCTAAACACCAGCCGTGCGTTCACACTTTTACAGTCTGCTCCCTCCCTCAGGGCCCGCACATGGTGACCGAGGAACTGCACTCCATCAGCTTTGAGACGCAGGTCTGCCTGTACGGATTGACTATAAATTTGGAAGTGAGTATTCTAGCCAGATTTTCTGGGGCAGGAACAAAAACGCGTTTTGCAGCAGCTTACATGAGAACGAGCGTGTGGGGCCAGCCCACAGGTCTGTCTATCCTAGATTTTGTCTGCAGCAGTAACCATAAGCCGGCACGAGATTTCCAGAACTTCCAGACAGAAAAAAAGTATACGCGGGTTTAGAGCAACATTTTTAGCCCTTCTCTTCAGAAGCTCAAATACCGTTTGTCACGGTGATTTTGTTACGCCATGCAAAGGTAATACATGTTACTAACCACAGACTGTGGGATCCACTGAAATCAGTGACAAAATCCCTATTTGCTGGCAGGCACATCCCTCCAGTAAGCGTTATAAATTAACGCATTAGAGAAAGTCTGTGATACCAACTGCAAGGCAGAGGCTAAGGACATCCCCTGTGTGCCTAAAATGGACCTTTAGAACCTCTTCCAGCGATAAACACAGTCACAAATCACTCTTCTGGCTGCAGGCTGCCGTGCCCATACAGTTGTCTGGCAGCTACGGGTAGGCTTTTTCTGCCCAGGTCCAGCTAACCTGAGTCCAGAATGCCTTCTCTCTTGAAATGCAAGCTGGGCACCAGTTACCAAGAGCTGGTCCTGCTCCACAGGCCAAAGAACAGTACCTTCAGGGGTGGAAGAACAAAAACGGAAGGAAGAGGGGGCTAGAAGCAAGCAAAGCATAAGACAGCAGTAACACTTTCCTTAGCAGCATTTACATCCTGCCTTTGTTCTTTCCACCAGACCAGCTCTTTGCCTGTGGTGATGATTTCCAATGTCAGCCAACTACCCAATGCCTGGGCTTCTATTATTTGGTACAATCTATCAACCAACGATCCTCAGGTAGGTCTTCAGCATGCAAGTACTGACTTCCTGCATTTTCACTTTTCTATTATTCGATTACCAAGTGTATTCATTATAAAAAGGCTGTGTTTCCCTCTTAAACTGAACAGTGTACTTGAGAAAAATACGATATCAACATCATACTTCAGTGGTGTTTATCTTTTGTTCCCTGCCCAGATGAAAAACCCCCAGCATACGCATGCTTAGCCTTCCTTTTCGTAGGCTAAAGTAGTAGTTCTTAAACTACGGAAATGTGACAGCCCTTCTCCACAGCTTTTCCCGTTTGAATTTGTCTTTTTTGGATGCAGTTGACCAAAACCGTACATGGTACAAAATAATTCTACTCGTACAATTCAAAAGTGCCAAAGTAGGTGTATAGGTGGGACTGTAATGTACTTAAAGGCTGCTTTACCTCATGCATTTTTCAGGAGCTAGTGCTTTTTATGGAGAAGATTGATTGACTTTCAGCCACTAGCACGTGCTAGTGGCTCAAACCATGAGCAAAGGTGGAATCATTCTTTCTCAGGCTCCTGCTGGCTCAGGATTGGGTTTTGACTGATTTTTAGATTCAATCACTGTTACGGTATTTGCAGATTGGAGGGTAGTGCTGTCAACAGCTCTCAGGCTTTCAGTCGGGGATTAGTGGCAGTCACATAGATGTTCGGAGGAAAGAAAGGGTAAGACAGTTTACCATGGAGTGCACCTAAGAGCGATGGCAGGCCAGCTGACCAGCAACCTGGGCCTCATTATCACTCTGTGGTACTCCAGAGAGACTTCCACACAGCCTTCATGGCATTCATTACATGTGCAGTTCAGAAACCAAATGAAAAACTAAGATGAGCCAAACGATTCAACACCATAACGCTATACAAGGATAGTGGTTTGCGATTTCCACGCACCAAACGTTACAGTGAGAGCATCTCATGCACTGGATGGGCTTTCAGCATCTTTTCACTGTCTTAACATAGGGTACTCTGGGAAGCATAGCAAGGCATTTTGTCATCAGAGATGCACAGGCAGACCCTCGCTCTCCCTAGGAGTTCCCCCCTCTCCCCTCCCCTTACAGCTCTGCCCAGGCACCCGAGCGGACCTTGCTGGGTGGCTGCAGGTGGGAGGGCCAGCACTTATTTACCTCAACCTATCCCCCACACACACCTCATTTTTAACACTTTTTTACAGCCTGTAGCATATTTCATGGTTGCTAACTGTCTAAACAAAGTGCCAATTCTGTTGCAGAATTTGTCTTTCTTCAACAATCCCCCTGCAGCCACTTTAAGTCAGCTCTTAGAAGTACTGAGCTGGCAGTTTTCATCCTACGTTGGTCGTGGACTCAATTCCGAGCAGCTCAACATGCTGGCAGAGAAACTTATGGGTAAGATTGTAGAAATACACAGATTTTATTTGCTTTTTGGGCTTTTATATTTGATAGTCACAGGTAAAGACTTTAAGCATAACCTCCACTTCCAGAGCTGACTTCAAAAATGCCACAGTGACATTTTTCCTCTTTAAAGAAAAGCACGCATCAGCTTATTCTTACCACAAAGTGATTAAACTTCTGAACTTCCAGGCTGCTAAACCGAAGAAAGAGGGCATCAGAGTCACGCTGAACTCTGATGTTATTTTGTTTCCTTAGCAAGTAATTATCTTGTGCATCTGAAATCAAAAGGAAGTCTTTTTGCTTGCTTACGGGGTTTGGGTTTTGTTTCATTTTAAACACCCATTGTTGTGGGTCTGTTTAGTTCTGGGACCCATCCTTCACTGCTGACAGCGTGGCTAAGAGGCCCTGTACCTTCACCGAGACGAACTATTGAACACTCTGATCTGACTGTCCCCCGGCAGGGAGCGAAACCTTAGGGAAAGCTAGCAGAAGAAGAGAAAGCCTTATCTGTTTCTGGAGGAGAAACAATTACAAAATATGCTGTGAGCTGTAAGAAGCTCCAAGCTGAGGGTGTAACGATACCTCTGCTGTTGGGCAAGAACAAAAACGTTCGTCAAAGACTGGAGGGAAGCTTTACTTTCATTGCTTTCAAAGCTGGGAAGGGAAGACTGGTTTCTCTGGATAACAGTCACTTTTTCTGATGGTTTCTTGGAGATTTTTTTGCTTGGCGGAGTTGAGAGGTGCCATTGTAAATCAGCAAGAATCATAGAAAAGCAAAAGTATAAATTGTCTTAAAATATAGAAGCTCAAGATAAAGCGAAGGCCAAGCGAAACAGCACTCGGGCTAAAAGCTGAAACTGAGCACACAGCATTGCAGAAACAAAGTCCCAGGCTACTTTAGGCAAATATTCCCAAAACTACCATTATCAGCTGCTTCAAAAGGATATAGAAAAACTGATCTACAGCCCCTTAGGCCATCCCTCTCAATCCCTTTTCAAGTCTGGATGTACTGTTCTCCCCAGCCCCCAACTATACAGATATCAAGCCATATCTATTTCAAAACTTCATGAAAATGGACTCACCATTTGTTGTTTTGGTTTGTGGTCTGTTTTTTTTTCGCTCTTAGGACAACAAGTCAGTTACAATGATTATCAGCTATCCTGGGCAAAGTTCTGCAAGGTACGGTTCCGAAAGTAAAACTAGACTCTTCTGTCTCCTAACGCCCGCACACACACCTAACACCGGCTCTCTGATGCTACCGCTAGATTCTTGTAGCCCAGCACAATCACATTCACTGTAAAAATTTAAATAGGAAAATAATATTTTCATAACTTTAAAGCTTGGGCTAAGATCTACTTAGTTACATTGCTACAGAGATCAGAAACTGTCATTAGTGTGCCCTATATATTTCTGTAAATGCTCAATAGATTGTGGTGTACAATACATTTTTCATAAATCATACAGTAAATTTTTTCACATGCTTAGTTGTGATCTAAATTATCTCAAGTCAGTCGACAAATTCAGTAAGTTTGATGAGGAACAGAAAAGTTACTGAGAAAGAAGGGTAAACCCATTTTATTCATATCAGCTGCATTATTTAAACACGTATAGAACCTTGGAAGGAAGTTCGACTTTATCATGATTTCTCTCAAAATGTAATTTCATAACCAGGAAGAAGCAAGAAATGTGATTTATTTTTTCTTGAAAAACGAGGTGCTTCCAATGCATATCTTAAAAATCAACTGACTTTATGTCAGGCTGAGAGAGACACGTTACTCAAAACAGCAGTTCAAATTTGTCATTCTTGCTTGAACAAACTAGATGATTCCTAAGAAATCGAGACAGCCACATCATGGGGATGGTGGGCAACAACATTCTCACAATTCTCTTCCTGTGTGTCTTGGTTTTGTTTGTGTTTTGTTTTGGTTTTTTTTTTTTTTTAAACCATTAGGAACATTTGCCTGGAAAGTCTTTTACCTTTTGGGTTTGGCTTGAAGCCATCCTGGACTTAATCAAAAAGCACATTCTTCCTCTCTGGATTGATGGGTGAGCAACAAGAAAAGAGCTGCATATTGATCTCTCTCTACTTTGTCTTTTTTCTTTACTGATCTCCATTATAGCTATGCAGAAAAGAATTTGCAAAGAGTTTAATACTTGCGTCTCCCTCTTCGCATTTATAGCTTTCTGAAATTGTTGCCCAAAGGGAGCACCATTGGATCTCTTAGAAATACCAGCCTCGCTCTGTTTATCAGTTCTTCAGTGTACGGTCAAGTACTGCGATAGATTTCATCATGCTTCATAGTACATTCAGCTCAATGCCACACTCCACGTGTAAATCACGTGAAGCTTTTGTCACAGTTTTTCAAGAACTTATAAAGCTTTTCTAACCAGACTTTGAACACTTGTATAAAGTTTGGCCAGATGCATTGCATAGATTGAAGCCTGTATTTTTTTTTCCCCAAAGTAAACCCAGATTTCCTGTTACACTTTAGGTACGTAATGGGATTTGTAAGCAAAGAGAAGGAACGAATTTTGCTCAAAGACAAGACACCAGGAACGTTTTTACTAAGGTTTAGTGAAAGCAATCTGGGTGGAATTACCTTTACTTGGGTGGATCAGTTAGAAAACGGTAAGTATAATTTTAAAAAAATAACAACATAAACTTTAAACTCTGCAATACACCTGTAATACAGGAGCCACGGTTTCTTTGGTTTGAAAATAAAATTCACAGGTATCGTGTCTCGGTATGGTTTTGGGCAAGGTGCAAGTATCATCTTTACTGAAACACAAACCAAAACTCTGAACATCTACCTTCTCAGTTCTTTGTATTACCTATGTAAGTTCATTAGGAGGCGTACCTGCTTACCGCAGGCTTCAGATTTGTTTCCAAACATGCAGAAAGATACCAACAGGTAAAACCCATGCCAGTGCGAACTGCGAAAGAAAGGCAAAAATATGTTCCAGCTGCAGATGCTGATCTACCGGTTACCAGCAGTTACAGTGCCTTGGTATTTTCACAGGAGACGTCACATTTCATTCGGTGGAACCCTACAACAAAGGCCGCTTATCTGCGCTGCCTTTTGCCGACATACTGCGCGATTACAAAGTTATTATGGCAGACAACGTTCCTGAAAACCCTCTGAAGTACCTGTATCCAGACATTCCCAAAGATAAGGCCTTTGGCAAACACTACAGCTGTCAGCCAAACGAAGGTCGGGCTCCGTTTCTGTATCTACCCTTTCTGCAGAGCAGCTGCAAAGTGGAGAGGCAATTTGAGGAAGGGGAGGAGGAAGGGAACAGATTAAGATGCCTCCTTTAATCGGCATCTTCAAGAGAACTGTTTTAAGACGTGGCTGTCATTTAGACAGCTTCATTTTGCAAATATATCCCTCGTCTTAGAGGTTACATTAGGGGTGATGACCAGGACATTTAAAAGAAACTAAGAAATAGATTTAGGGTAGAACGAGTTAAAGAGATAGGATTTTTTTTTTTTTCCCTGACAAGCATTACAAAATTCAGTGCTTGGGTGTTCAAAGGAGATGAAACTGAAAAGTCATCCTGCTTACCGGCCTCATAATTGTGTTACCCTGTAGCACACTGTCTCTTTAATTTCAGGGATATTCTGTTTTTTCCAAACAGCTTGGAAGACCTGCTTTATTCCAGCAGGATAACGCCTGGCAACTGCACTGGAAAATACAAAAAGACTAGACAAGAACGGCTCCAAATACGTTCAGGCCCATGCTTGCTCTTGTCCAAGTTACAAGTCAGGCCGTTTTTAGACCAAGCTTGCTCCCTCTCAAGAAAACCCTCTAAGCCTTGATTTTTTTAAGAGATAATAGACATTCTTCTGGACTTTGAGTATAAAAGGTTACAATTCCATTTGAGTTCAAACTCCTACACTACTCAAAAATATTTGAGAGGCTGTGATTTGGAGGCTACAAATGCTTTCCCTCCTCGTTTCAATTCAGTGGACTTTGCCTAACACTCCAGTCCTCTAGAACTGTATGTATACACTTAATTTCATGCAAAAGACATAGCTGAAGCTGTATCTGTAGAGACTGAGCTCCACACAGACATTTGCAGAACTGAAGTCTCGAGGCTAAGAAGTGCCAACCTTGTAGAGTCACAGTACATTGGCTTTGGAAGCCCTAGCGAGATCTCTTTCATCAGTTGCTGTATTATGTTCTGAGACTGTGAGTCCTATCGTGGGAGCAGTCAATTATGTGACTGAGACAAGAACTCAAAGGCTAATCGCAGGAATTCCCCTCATTTCTATGGCTGCTTGTTTAAACATAAACAGGGACATTTCTTTTTTCATGTATTATGGTCTGCAGCACTTAAAGCAGATAGCCACTTTCAAATAAATACTAAGATTAGTAGGCAATATTTAATTCCTCTAATATTTATTTTTAGTCTCAAAGCCCTCAGATGGAGGCGGCAAAGGCTACGTTCCTTCTGTATTTATCCCAGTCTCCAAAATGTAAGTACCCTTACAGATGTATCACACTTCAAATGCTATTCTTTTTTAATTCACACACTGTTTCAAAGTTTCCCTGCCTCTCTCCCCCCATTCAAATACTTTGGGATAGCAACACTTGGCATGTTTTTATTTGGCCATGGACTGCCAGAGACAAGAAAGGGAAGTAAAGAACTTTACTTCTACAGTGCTTTTCCCATCTGTGTGGCAAAACGTTTGTAACAATTGAATGCAGACTTTACGGTACTCTGATCTACTGATCTGTCACTGTCTCTTTTTCCTCTCCAGCAGCTGATATTACAGAGTCAGGTTCATCTTCTCTTTGCTTGGTCCCATCTCCTACGTTTTTAAATGTATACCAGGTCGCTGGCGTGTGCTTACAGGGCCACCAGCAATCCCGAGCACAGGCTTAACTAACTTACTAACCATTCACCATACTCCACTGCTACGCATCAAGTTAGAGGGATTTAGGTCGCTTTTAAGATTATTTTTGTGTATTTTGTTTTTGTTTTTTTTTAAGCTTAAATGATTCAACAGATCCACATTCCCCATCAGATCTTCTTCCAATGTCTCCAAGCGTTTACGCTGTGCTGAGAGAACACCTGAGTCCCACAGTGATCGAAACTGCCGTATGTTGTAAACTTTTCCATACATAAGTTAATACTAAGCAAACGGGATGTGTACAACAGATGCTGGTTATAAAAAAAAAGCTGCTTATACAAAAATTAGAGCTCTTTCATCACTTGCTGTATTACATTCTGAAACGATGGTGCAGACATTTCCTATTTTAATTGGGACAGGATGCTGCAAGCATACTGGGAAGCACTGTGGTGTGTGAAATTGTCTGACAGGCAGGCCATGAACACCACAGTTAAAAGATGTCAGAGTTCTTGCACAAACAAAGCCTTTACACTGACAAATAGATAATGGTTACACTAATTCTGCAGAGAGTACAAAGGACTTGTCTTGCTCAGGGAAGCTGCGCAGGGAACATAAAATTTCCCATTCAGCAAACTTGCACAACATTTCACTGCTGCAAGTTTCTACACGGAGTACCAAAGTGAGAAATTAAAAAGTCAACTAAAGATTGGGAAAATACTGCCCCAATGTCCTATTAAAAATATTTTCCTCTTTTACTTACTGACTAGAAATTGTGTTCTGAATCATCGTGGCTTAGAATACTTGCAGCACTGATGTGTACCCCCTGAGGATTTGTCCAGATTTGTTCTATCAAGAAACACAGCCATGGTTTGGCTTCAACAGCCTGAAAAGAAAACCTCCTTTTTAACACTAGTGCCTAGCTTTCCATATGTTCGATGATTTATGATCTTAAAACGGTTATGTATTTAAAAGCCTGTCAGCTCCCTTTCAAATGCCTCTCTGCAAACACTCCTCCTCATCCACAAACGGAACAAAACTAAACCAGAATCCTGAATGTCCATGATTGGAAGCGCAGTTAAACTTTGTATACAAACAGAGGAGTTGTTTAATATACACCAAGGTGAAGATCTGTTCAAGAGCAAACTATCTTTTTTTGGCTTCTTCACCTTTCTCTCTGATAGCGCTCCTGAAAATATAATTGAAATGCTAGCCTGACGGAAAATTCTGCATTAAAGCCTACCACACCCAATCCAAGACATGTCTCCACTCATTTGTTGTTTGGTTTATACATACGAAAACAGTTCTGACCTTCTAAACTGCATTTGCAAACTACATACACATTTGCATTTCCCAAAGTTCTGGCAGCGAAAAGAATGGTTGGCTTCACTTTTGTTTATGATTAGGCTCCAAACATTTTCAGTTTCTTTTACCATTCATAGTAATTCTCAAACCCGCTCTGCCCAGAGCTTCCAAACCAGCTGTGACCGTCAAAGTCTTCTGTGGTCGCAACTGCACAAAAAGAATGTGTTTGGTGATGAATTGGGAGCGCCAAATACATTCATGCTGTAGTTCCTAATGGTACTAGAGAAGTGGTTCAGTGCTGCTAAACGGCAGGTGGATTTCTGGAGGCTCTGGCTAGAAATGTTTCCAAGTTCTGCTAGAAATTAGGGGAGAAAATGGTTTTGGAAAATTTTTTAAGAATTTCTTCCTTTTTCTATTTTATTTACCTTGCTAAATGGGAATGAGGAAAATATGGAGGTTTTTTTCCTTTATCATTCCAAATTCACACAGCATAATCTACCCCGGGGAAGAGCTGGCTAAGTACAGTAAGCAGACAAACTGCATTATTAAAGCAACACTCTTCCTCCATGAGATGCCAATAAAAAGCACTGTGTGAGAGGCAGAGGACAGGAGTGAAACCTGCAGCAGGACAAAGTATCCTATAACTCAGCCTCAGCAAGATACGCTTTCTGCAGTCTTGCTCAATTCCCTTCTGGTTACCCCTCTCCAGATTCCCCTCTCCATTGGGAGAAGAAATGCTCCAGCAAAAACCCCGCTATACATATCCATAGGCTGCCAGAACCACTAAAAATCATATAAAAATATGTACCATTTTTAGTGCAACTGTTTCCCACACTGTTTTCTAATGAGCATGCCTATATTTTGTAAAGAACAGGATCCTCAGATCCTTACCAGTTCGTACTGCATTGTCAAATGTCACCGCAGTGACCTTGAGCCAGGGGAGGTTTCATCTGCAATTATCGCTGAATGAACAGCGGTAACTGCGCGAGACTGATCTTTCCCTTCTTTTCTTCTAGCTGAGTTCTCCTTACTCAACTGACTGAAGTCCACGTACTGGAAAAATTAGTTATCACGTCAACACCGGCTGGGTTAAAGACTCAGTAAATTGGGGGGGGGGGGGGGGTTTTATCATTTTGTAAATCAGCATTTCCTGGAAACCATTATGATGTTGTTCTTGGGCCTCTTTCTGGTACCCATACCATGTAAGCCAAGATCTTCTCCCTAGGGATTCCAAATAGCCTCCTGCAAGTCAGAATGGCTGTCCTCACTGATAAAAGGCCACATTCTTTCTGGCTTGGAGCTCGTTCGAGGTCAGTGGGGTCCGGCAGGGAAAAATTCTACTTGCGGAATTAACGCCCATAGAACTGTTGTAAATACGAGACTGTAACAAAACGTTTTGCTTCCGAGAACAGCATATAAGGATAACTAAAGACCTTAATGTGTTTGGGGAAATTAGGATTTATGATGTTAAAAAGTTACTGTTTAATCATCATACCATTAGTTTAGCTTCTGTTTTAAAGCAGATTCTCATCCCTCTGAGTTCAGTTGTCCCACAGGTGGCCAGGGTTTGCTTGTTTTCCAAAGATGAACTACCTTCAGCACAGATTTTTATCTGCCAGCGCCGCAGAAGTTGCGGAAGGCAGGCAAGCAGGGAAAAGAAGGGAGTTCCAGAAAGGAAACAGACACAAAACTTGTGGCATCTAAAAGGCTGTCTCCCTTTTGCCACTGGAAGAGAGGGTTAGTAAAACTTACCCCTCTTGCAAAATAGTTGCAGAAGTAAATCTATTTGTGCATGAAACACTCATGTACTATAGCAAGGACTATCCAAAAGTCTACGAAGAAAAAATCCTGATCTGACAGAATTTGGATACTATCTGGTAAACGCAGGAAGTGCAGTTTTTAACAGGAGTTACTGAGGAGCTGCAGCATTTGCTGACCGCTGGGCAATTTGTGCTACACAACAGAATATTACACATGCCTGTCCGTGACTCATTTAATAAACATAACAACTAGTTTGTATAAGTGATAAATTGCTATTTTTAATTTTATTTTTCTGGCACTGTTTAGTGCTGGGTTTGTGTTGTTTGGTTTTGTTGCTGTTTTTCCCCAAAAATATTAATCCTAAAAATTCTGTTAATAAAATATTAAACAGACAGTTCCAAGGCCACTGCATTTCATGTATGCAGACTCATTCAGGATTTAATTGTTGTCTGCAGAACACACGGTTTAAGCACGCATACGACCACTTGAGCGTTTGCACCTTATGCTCTTCTTGAGCAGGTACAAACTAGACATCCGGGATGAAAACGTAACCTCCTTGAATCAGTAAAGCCCGGATTTTATTTTCATTTCTCCTTTCTTACTCACTCCTCTCACCCATACTAGTGATGTTAGTTGAAAGCAAGTGAATGGGAAGGGTAACAAGATACTTCTGTGATACGTGGGAATAGATCTGAAACGAATGAACACGTCTCTGTCTGTTAATCTGAGTGATTCAAAGCAGGCTGCAGATAGTAAGTCATTTTCTCTCAGAAAGCATCATGTATAAATAATTTTCCAGAACAACAAGAGCAACTATGTATATAGTTTGGTAACATCTGTTATTTATATGATTGGTATGAATAAAAACTAATTTTGGCTTAAAGCTGGGTACCTGGCCTTTTGTGGAATTCTTTCAAGGTACAAAAAAAAAATAAAATAATAAAACTTGCCATCTTTTAGTTGAGCTCAAGTCTGAGCTACAAGCAGTAAATGTAACGTCACCTCGCATCAGCTATTGCATGCCTTTTCATTCTGATCCATTCTCTCAGTCTTAATGCAACCAGAATGGGGGTACCCTATACTTGTGACCAGCTAAACCTCATGAGAAGTACTGCAAAAAAGGTCCAGACGTGGCACATGAATCAATCTTCTCTCTCCTTCCTCCTGGCTCCCCGTGCAACGCAACTCTTAAAGACTACAGTCTCAAACACAAAATATTTCCTGTTACTGAATAGCACTGTGGTTCAAGCTTTGGCATTAGCTTCTGCTATTGTTTTAAAACAGATTTTGCAAGGGGGATATTTAATTTTTAATTGAAAGACATATAACTTCAGATCAGTTTGCTGCTTTAAAGATAAATCGGAGTCATTTTCTGTAAGATAAACATATACAGCCCAAGCCTCCTTCTATTAAAAAAAAAATAATATGAGAGTTTTGTCCTTATAGCGCTGTAAGAATAGTGTTCTCCAGTAAAATGATAGGGGGAGAGAAACTTACTGAAAGGAATGCGTCAGATACTGCCAGAAGAAATGAAACATCTGCTTTTAAGTACTTCTACTAACCTCTTGTGCTTTCGCTGTGTTTTGCGGCAGCAGTGTAAAAACGGGGGGAAAACAGTATCATATAATTGTTCTGTGCTTTGCGTCTTACTGCATCACTGCATCCATCATTTGAGGCCCTGGAGCGTGTCCAGAGAAGGGCAACGAAGCTGGTGAAGGGTCTGGAGCACAGGTCTTATGAGGAACGGCTGAGGGAACTGTGCTTGTTTAATCTGGAGAAGAGGAGGCTCAGGGGAGACCTTATTGCCCTCTACAGCTACCTGAAAGGCAGGTGTGGCGAGCTGGGGGTTGGGCTGTTCTCACAGATAACTAGTGACAGGACAAGGGGAAATGGCTGCAAGTTGCACCAGGGGAGGTTTAGGTCAGAGATGAGGAGAAATTTCTTCTCGGAAAGGGTGGTCGGGCACTGGAACGGGTTGCCCAGGGAGGTGGTGGAGTCACCATCCCTGGGGGTGTTTAAGGAAAGGTTAGATGTGGTACTTAGGGACGTGGTTTAGTGGGTAATAGGTGGTGGGGAGACAGTTGGACTAGATGATCCTTGAGGTCTCTTCCAACCTTAACAAATCTATGATCACTATAGTGATTTTAATTAAATGTAAAAATTCTCAGTTACCTTCTATTATAGCTTTTATTTATATCCACTACTCGGTAACATTTCATGCCATGAAGTTTACTAAACAGACCTTCCACATAGTTCTCGGTCCAGGGAAGAAACAAGTCTCCTCGGCCTGAGGAGAGAGGGGGATACCAAAGGGTACTGAAGAGGACCAAGCCTCCTGGCGACCTGCCCCAAGGCCTGGACTGAAATTCTTCCGGTCTTGTTGACGCTCAGTACACGAGACAAGAACAAGACTCCAGGTCGCAGTAACAGTGTCCTAGCAAATAACGCTGTTGAAAGAAAGGTGACCTGAAAGGAAACCTCTTTATCAAAAGATAGCGGGGGAAAAAATCATCAACTGACAAAATGCCAGGAACAACAGAAACACTCAGGCACCGACAGTTTACCAGCATTTTTACAGTTTCTGTAACTCTGATGGAAACCTGGGTGACAGGTCACAAACCAGCCACCGCAACGGTGCCCGCAGAGTCCTGTCACAGCCGTGCACGGCTTCCCGCCGCCACGCAACGCCACGGCTGGCACTCCGGCCTCCGCCACGGCCT
>VWZZ01004514.1:655561-745172 GCA_013399095.1 Psophia crepitans
GCCCAGCTCAGGGGGCGGGCTGCGCGCCCCGGGCAGCTGAGCCTGGCGGTTCCTCAGCCTAGCCCCGCGCTGGCGAGCTCCCCCGCTGGGCTGCACACGTTCGGCTGTTACACCTCCTCACACGTCCTCTACTGCAGCCTCTGAGCTCCTTCTCGGCAGCCGCAGGGGCGCTCACAGGTTTCCTGCTGCTCGGGAAGCCGGGCGCCGACAGAAGCAGCGACTTGTCCCTGTCCTCGCCCGCTCTTGCCTTTGCCAGCATCGCCGCGCTGCCGGGCGGCCATTTATTAACAGGTGGAACCCCTCTCCGCGTTCCACGCGCAGTGCTCCCGCCTGCAGACCCTGCGCATCACTAGGGGCCGGCCGGGCGGGCAGGGACCCGGCGCGGCCGGCGACGGAGGGGGGAGCGTCGCCCCGGGAATACCCCACACGGAAGGGAAAGTGCTGTGGGCGTGGCATCCCGGCGGCACCGCGCGCCCATTGGCCGAGGCGGCGCGGAGCTGGACTCCGATTGGCCCTGCTGTCAGCCCCCCCACTCGGTGGCTTTGAGGGTATATCTAGGCGCAAGCGAGGGTGGCGGCGCGGAGCCGGAGCGCAGCCTCGTACCCCGAGTAAGTGCGGGCGGCGGGTAGCGGCCGGGGGGCAGGGGAGAGAGGAAGCAGGAGACGGGGCAGCGCGCGGAAGGGGCGCGGGGCGGCAGCAGGGCTGTAGCAGGGCTATTCTCACCCTTCGCTCCCGAACTGCCATCGGCCGGGAAGGGCTCGGAGGGGGGAACCTGCCAGGAGGCGGCGGGGCTAAGCGTGGCTGGAGCGCCGGCCGTTCCCGGGGCACGCAGGCCAGCCCCGCCATCAGGGGCTTCCAGCAGGGCCCGGCTTCTCCGGAGGCACGTCCGGGCTGCGGTCGTGCTGCCCGTACCCCGGGGGCGGCAGGGCAGCGGGGCGGCTTTCCGCCCCGTGGCACCCGGCTGCCGGGCCCTGACGCTGTCTCCACAGGAGCTGCTGCCGGCAGCCCCGGGTCGCGCTTGTGCGCTGCCCCACTGCTCCGTGCCCACACTGCTCTCAAGCCCTGTCCCAGTCTGGTCGCTTTGAGGTGCGGGAGGTTGGGAGTGCATCTTCCTTTGAGCACTAGGGGGGAAAACAGTACCACCACCCCAAAACCACACAAACCAGGCTGATTCCATGCGTTGAGACAAATTCTTCCAGCTTTCCTCACCAAGGTAAAGAGATAAACGTGATATTGGTGCTACTACAGCATACTCAAGCATTGTGTTACCTGTAGTCTGAATCCCGTGCACATCAGAACCCTGAAAGCCCAACAGCGTTTAACTGGCACTCACTTCTCACGCCCAGCCTGCGCCGCTCAGCAGCTGAGGGAGCTGGCTGCAGGCACGGAGGGATTCGGCAGGGTGCCACCGCCTGCGAGATCGTCAGCCCTTCACCCCGGCGCTGCCCTGTTCCTTGGATAGGGCCTATCACCCTTTAAAAGCTGCAGATGCCAGAGGGCCTGCATCTCGCCACCCATGGTCTCAGCCTTGGGCATATCTCCATGTGCCATTTCCACTGCAGGATGCTAGCCTGCAGCCCGGCGAGGAGGTGGGAGCAGGTCTGCAGCCAGAGATCACCCATCAGAACATACAGCCTCTGTCATACAAGTGTTATTGTACGTCACAGCTTCTCTCAGTCCAATTAGCTCAGTTTAAGTACCTTGTGTCTGCTGCAGATGTTACTTAATTTAGCCTGAAAATAGCTCCTGTTGTGGGAGCTAAAGCATATAGTAGGAAAAAACCCCACAACTCTCCGATACTTGTTAGTCCATTGGCAGAGCAGGTAAGTGAGGACACAGATGGCACCTGAAACTGGGCCCCAAGAGGTTCCTCTGATTTTTCCACTCACACTTTTTCCAGCTCTTGGTGATGGGGAGTACATCTGTACCAAGAAAAGGTGAAACTCCACACAAGCAGGATCAAGATCCTGTGGAGTACAGGCATCAAACACACAGGTCCTTGTTCCTGTGTCCCTAACTGAGCAAGGCAGTAGTAACACTACCAGTATACTAAATGCCAGGAAAAGGGGTTCAAAGGACAAAAAATTAAATGAAAGGTTTCATAGGGAAGAGTGATCTAGCTTTGCATTATATTTTCATTAAGTAGTGCACTGTCTTAATTTGCAATTTATTTTTTTTTAAAAACAGGCACAGAAAAAGTTCTGTTCGGTTTCAGTGATTAGCTTTGTAAGACTGTTACAGCTGAGAATAAACTGGTTTTGCTTGCTGGAACCACTTTTCCTTCCTACTCCTTCAACTTTGCCATTGTTTATGAAAGCTTTAAATGAGTTAATTTTCACTGTCCAAATATTGCTTAAGCATTTATACTAATCTTTTCTCTCCCCTTTCCTCAGGATGACTCAGTGGTATCAGCTACAGCAACTTGATTCCAAGTTTTTAGAGCAAGTTCACCAGCTATACGATGACAGCTTTCCTATGGAAATCAGGCAGTACCTGGCACAGTGGCTGGAAAACCAGGATTGGTAAGTATAGGAACTGGCCTTCAGGCTGCGCGATAAGCAACACTCTCATACGCGTGGTTACAGGGAGCGGAAGAATACTGGGGAAGTGAGCAGCTAGGTGAACCCTTGCTGGGAGGATGCTTCAGTAGTGTGGGTGCTGTAGCCCCAAAGAGGGGCAGGAACCCAGGCTTTCTAGAGGAACCTGGCACCTGGAGTAACAAGCATACCATTGCATATTTCCCTCAGCTGGTCTGTAACAAAAGCAGCCGTTTTAAAACAGATCGGTTACTACCTTGGTAGTTCAGTCTCTCACTGTTTGCGGACTTTGAACTTTCGCTAAGATTTTTATGGAGTGTCTTCTAAAAGAAGAGTGGTACAATGTGCATACGTGCCCCAGGTTCAGATCTAGTTTTTTGATGTGCGTGGAGCAAGTAAATGCAGTTGCACAGAATGCAGCAAGAATAATAGAGGAAAAACAACATTTCTGTATCAGGGAAAGTCAAAGTTGAGAGAATGAATCTGGCTTGTGTTTGAAGATAACTCTTACTGGCTGTGTATACTGGCATTTGGGGATTAAAAATAAAGTACTCCTGTATACACTTCTTGAATGCTGTATGCAAAGTGTATTTAACACAAGCATGCCTTATTGTTCTAGGGAACATGCAGCCAACAACGTATCTTTTGCTACGGTGTTATTCCACGACCTGCTGTCACAGCTCGATGACCAGTTTAGTAGATTCCTAATAGAAAACAACTTTTTGCTGCAACACAACATAAGGAAAAGCAAACGTAATCTTCAGGTATGCCTGGGGTATATGCCTATACATGGCTTGAATTGCATCAGTAGACCAACTGGATGCCTCTGAGCAAACTACCCTGGTTTCACAGAGAATGCGTGAGAACCCTAATTTAAAAGCTGGAATTCAATGTTACTCCATTTTTGTTTTACTTTTCTACAGATAGAAAGTTACAGTTTTGTTACTAGTACAGTTAAGTTTCTGAGAACTCTAGAAAAAGAAAAAGTTATTTTGTAGGATGTTTATGTATTTGGAACACTGACTCGAATGTAGTTTCATTTACCCCACCCCTTCCCCAGCCAGTTTCCTCAGTGTCCTAACAGGCTTCTGGTGCAGAAGAAACACAGGGGAAGAAATCCTTCCCATGTAACTGCAGAATGACAGTTAATAGCAAAAGGCTTGTCATTAGAGCGCACTTCTGTGCATCGTATTGTACTGACAAAGAACAGGTCCAAAGGAATTGGCAATGAATGGCAGTGCAGAACTTGGTGAACCTAATTACTTCCATTAGTCAGTCTTCCCTGTAGGGCTGCATGCCAAAGGATCTTCCACAGAGTCACCTTCTCCCACAGCTTATTTCCCACACACCTAGCTTCTTCTCATCACAAGTCTGTGATTATGGGAGTGTTTTCTGACGAGAGGGGAACAGAACCAGGCTGTGCTTATCTGATAGTAGCTATAGATCAGCAATGAAAGATCAGTCAAGAAGGCTGGTACAGCTCAGCCACCCCAGCGCAGCACCATTCTGGGGCAGAGCAGGGCAGTACTCAATCCAGAGCATGTTTCAACCTCATATGCCTATAAAACAATGACGCTGAATTTATATCTAGCCTTGACTGCGTGTTTGCAAGTGGCAGCTAACCTATCTCCTTTATATCACCGAGCAAGCATTGTACCTGTCAGACTAGGACAGCCACCCTTCAAAACCAGCAGTTATACTTCAAAGGTGTGGGAGGGTGGCTCTTGAGAGAAGACGAGGACACATGTCACTTCTCCCAGTCATGTCTCCAGCCCTTTCCTGTGGTTTTGTGCAGAGTCCCACCTCTTCATACACTAATGAACTAAAATAGAGACTCATCCTTGGAGGTGGTTGCAGCTGTCACACTCCCTGTAGCCTTGGAGCACACAATGACCACTGTGTGCCCCGAGGCACACATGCAGTCACCCACTGATCTTTTTGCCAATCGCTTACTGAAAGACAAGAGATTATGAGTATAAACTTTAACAATAGGCCATCTCTAATGCCAGGATAACTTCCAAGAAGACCCAATACACATGGCGATGATCATCTACAACTGTCTGAAAGAAGAGAGGAAAATACTGAGCAGCGCCCGGTTGTCAAGTCAGGTAATTTAGCCTTGGAACGTCTACTGCAGTTGTCTCTGCCCTTTCCTGTTATATGGGACAGAGGGAGTAGAAGACAAAGAAAACAGGCTATCCTCTCTCTGCCCAACAACATGTGTTTTAAAGACAGAAGAGTGAACACTAACATGTACCAGCTGGACAGTGCTACTTGTTTGTGATATATAAGGCATTTAGAGGGGAAATAGCAAGGAAGTAATTTTTAGTCCTATGCTTTTTTTTATACCTCTGTAGTATAGCCTGATGCACTCATCAGATTTTATTACAGTTTGATAATTAGTGCTTGCCTTATTTCACCAACAAGATTTTAGCTTTTGTTCTTCTGTATTTTACTCCTGAATTTACTCCATATTGAGCAGCTGAGCCTTGGTGCTGCTCCAGACTGTCTCTGGGAAAGTGATACATCATTCTCCTTCCAGTTATCTCCAAGTATTTCTTTCTATTTTGTTTTTTTTGATTGAAGCCCCTTTCTTTCCTCTGAACCATAGGTAAAGCTGTATTCTTCACTTTCCTCATAGGTAAAGCTGTATTCTTCACTTTCCTCATCTGTTCTCTGACTTTTCATCTTTTTGGTTTTTTTTCCTTGGCAAGGAGAACTGTTTTGCAATAAAATAAATTTTGCAGTTGGGAAAAGGGGTGCAAAACATATAGCTAGATGTAACCCACTTACATGGTAATAAAGTCATGACAAGCCAACCATATTAAGTTCTGATACTGAAATACTTTCCTTTAGAGCTGGTTTTTGAATGTGTGTTATAGAGAGTAGGAAGAGCACTCAGGCACGGGCTTAACGCAACTGTGTCCAAAACCAGCTCCTCAAAAAGTGTGACTCAAAGCCATTCCCCAATGCCTTGTAGCTGCAGTGCAGCTGTTCACAGTTTCTGTTCTGGCACATGATGTAGAGAGCACACACAACTGTCTTTCCAGCATAAAACAAATTTGAGTCATCAGAACAGGAAATGAGTCTCTGGGTATTTACTGTTTACATTAGGTACAACACCATGCCCTACCTCTGCTGGCAGACACTCATTTCCTGAAGACAGAGCAAGTACAGTTATAAGCGTAATAAAAACCAGAAGAGAATCCCAAGTTTGCTCGGATTGCTGTAACAGTCCGACTTAAATCTACAATGGGGGACCTTTGCCAGTTTGCCAGAAAAAATATTTCAGATAAGCTGAGCTTAAGTTGAAGCGTCACTCAGGGGAACAGTGTATATCTGACTGTCCCACATTAGAGGAACAATGAGTTTCCAACACCAACAGAGCTGCTGATGTCTGGAACGAAAAATCGTGTCTTTCAGATCACTGCAGCTCTCCCTGACTTGCATAATACAATAAGGTTCCTGAATGATATTGGGATCAGCTTTCAAAGAAACTGTACAGACATCTAAAGAGTGCTAGAATGCCCTGTAGGAAAGAAATCACATACCAGGTTACCCCATTTGCCTGTACACAGACCTGTCTCGTTCTTGCTCTTAGGCTGTTTCTCCCCTTATCCTCTACAGATGAATCTAATATTTAATGTAGATGTCATCAATTGTTCGGGGTTGCTGATTTCTTGAAATACATGAAGATAAGCAGACAAATAGATTTATGCAAAGAGAAAACAATATAGGTTTATATTGCTATGTCAAAAAATGCAGCATTGTCTCACAACAGACATTTTTAATCCTCCTTTCTTTCTTGCAAATTGACTTCAACTCGATTTTGTTCCGAAAAGTCATGCTAAGGTTTTAGACTACAAGCCATGCTTCAAGCTGTTTGCCAAAAGAAGCCGCTAACTTGCATTAATGAAAATATTTGTCACAGCTCACTGGTTTGACTTCTGTTGTTCTGCTTGTCCCCTCAGATGGAAGTGGGGAGCGTACAGAACACTGTGATTGGGATGCTGGACAAACAGAAGGAGCTAGATGCGAAAGTAAAGGCTGTAAAAAACAGCGTTGTAGTAAGTATAACGTAGCTATTTAAAGTGGTGTTTTGCCAGTTCATACTGTTGAAAAGCTTTCAGTACGTAAAGCTTTCTGAAATGAAAAGTAAAAATAAGGTAATAGCTTGGTTTTTAACTCCACCACCAGTGACTGAAAATAGAAAGTAATTATTTGTCCATGGCACCATAGAGACTGAGATGTGACTGGTTTAGCAAGATCCGATTTCTTGGTTTTGTTGCTAAAGCTCAAGTACATTTTACCCTTCTGAAATACTAGCAGCTGAGCTCTTAAGAAATCACATACTGACCATTTTGTTAACTAGAAGATAGATTTTCATTTACCATATAGGTGTTGGTCTTAAATACTGTCATGACAGAAAGCTTTTCTCCAAGCTGTGCTTAAGAATTTGAAAGTTTGTTTAAAATGCTGTGTGCTGTTCCAAGTTTTTCCACTGTAGCCTAGGTTCTCCTGACTTCTGTGAGCTTATATGGCTAGCCAATGATGGCTTCTCTGTATTTTATAATTAACAGGTTTTAATTAGCTGAGAAGAGGAAGGGAGGGTGAATAGGAGGTGATTAAGTTTAGGGATAGTTCCTGTGAGAGAGTTCCAGGAAAAGGCATTGCGATAATACTGGGCTTCATCTCCGTAAACAGCTGGTGCGAGGCAGTTCCTAATTGGAAGCCTGGCATTACCTGAAAGTGTTGTGTAACTGTGGCCACTTTCGTTTGTGTTTTATAGGATGTGGAGCAAGACATCAAGACATTAGAGGATATGCAAGATGAATATGACTTTAAATGTAAAACCCTGCAGAACAGAGGTAATTTATCAGACATACACTACTAGTGACAGGACAAGGGGAAATGGCTGCAAGTTGCGCCAGGGAAGGTTCAGGTTGGAGATGAGGAGAAAATTCTTCTCTGAAAGGGTGGTCAGGCATTGGAATGGGTTGCCCAGGGAGGTGGTGGAGTCACCATCCCTGAGGGTGTTTAAGGAAAGGTTAGATGTGGTACTTAGGGACGTGGTTTAGTGGGTAATAGGTGGTGGGGGGATGGTTGGACTAGATGATCCTTGAGGTCACTTCCAACCTTAATGATTCTATTCTATTGCATATAGTTCATAAGAGTAAACATTGCTGTCATATCAAGAAACTAAATATAACAACATGTAGCCAAACCTAGTGGTGATATCCCTCCTTTGTTAATTCTGCTTTATGTTGAAAGCTAAATTCCTAAAAATGCATTCTCTGCGTGTGCCTGTTCTTACAGGAAGAAAGAGAGCCTCTTTGTTAGCACAGGGTTCCTTTGTCCTTTACATCCCTTTGCTACTAGAAACAGCAAACCCTATAGACCCTGTGATCATTCAGCCATACATCCAAACAGTTAATTTTGCACTTCTCTTTCTCTTCTTGTATTTCAAACGCCTTCCCTGCATTAAGTTTCATAGTTCCTGGTGTACTGAGGGAAGCACATGCAGCTGTGGTCCCCACTGGTTTCATTCTATAGATCCGTCTCTTTGACTTTCTTCTAGAAAAGGCTTCAGTTTCCAACACAAACTGGTAGTTGCCTGTCCCTCAGGAGAGACTAAGGGGAGCACTGAGCCACGATCTTGCTCTTTATAGTTGGGGGCAGGTGGCACTTGCCTGAGGCAGACTGGAACCTCTAAGCTAAGGTCCATATGCAGCAGAGGGAGTAGCTAGGGCTGCTGTGTGGGGTCTCTCAGCCTGGGCTGTGCTCAGGAGGCTGTAAACGTCCTTCCTTAACGGTTAGTTTCTGTTGCCAGGTTATTTTAAAGTATACAAGTGATTCAAGTCTGAAGTCAACACGAGAACAAATGGCTCTGTGTGTATCTTTGTACAATATAATCATTTTAAATCATGTTCTTGCTCAAAAAGCTGACACGTCTCAGTTACTTCACTGGGATAGTGGCTTTTCCTTGCATTAGTGCTTTAAGAGTAGACGCTGTCCTTGCACAAGGGGAAAGGAGAAGTCACAAGAATAATCTAGGAGGCAGTAAATATTTCCTCCCTTAAGCTTGAAAGATATACTTCACTTGACATTACCAGGCAGGTGCCCTTTTCCTCAGGATGTTTCCTCCACCCATACTTCCCTGTTCTCACAGGGGCACAACCTATTGCACTCCTCCAGCCTCACCTTCACAATTTGGACTTATTTTACAGAGCACGAGTCCAACGGTGTGTCGCAGGAGGAGTATAAGAAAGAACAGATGAATCTCAAGAAGATGTTTTTGTCACTTGACCTCAAGAGAAAGGTAGCATTATAGTTTCCTTCCAAAAGGTGACAGCACTTCATTTTGAACACATGTTCGCTTTCATTGGGTTGGCATAACAGATTACATAAAACATCGGGTGAACTAAGATTTCATTCCTGCCATCCTGACTGAAAATCTAGAATCTCTAAGCAGTTCTCTTTTAGCAACCTTTATCAAACTCTGTTAGGTAAAGCTAGCAGAGTGAAAAGGAAAAGTATCAAAATAGTCATGTTCTTGAGGAAAAAAATGTGCTCACTTGCGTTGCAGTGCTCAAATCCACAGCAAGCACTGGGTGATCCCGCATACACACCTGGGACACGTGAATGCGAGACCCTGAGACACGATCTTTAGAATTCAGCAATGCTGAATATGCATTTTTCCTGCACTTATTCTAGCAAATACTCCAGCTAAAGAGAAGCAGGTGTTTTAGGAGACATCTGCTGTTGACAAGCTATTACTTTGAGGTGCTTGCAAAGTTTTGCAAGACATAGCATTAGCTAAAACAGTACTTTGTTTATTAAAACTACTTTATACAGGAAAATAGAGTAATTTATTCTCTATAGGAAGTGGTGAATAAGATAGTACAGCTGCTGAACACCACGGAGCACACACAGAGCGCGCTTATTAATGAGGAGCTGGTGGAGTGGAAACACAGGCAACAGACTGCATGTATTGGTGGCCCACCCAACGCCTGCCTTGACCAGCTACAGAACTGGTGAGTCTCCAGACCAGGCCCTTGAAGTGTGTTATGAAGGAAGACCAGATCTGCAAAATACACTGATTTGTTTATATTACGCCTTTTCATTCTGTCACAGCGCAACTACACTTCATTGATTTTATTACCTCACCACGTTTCCAGTTAGCAAGAAGCATTCTCTGTACACCCCCCAGTCCATAGGGACAGTCACCTGGCTGGTGTCTTGGCATTGCTACAATCCAAAAACATGCTAAAAGACGACTCTGTAATTGTAGGTTCACTGTTGTTGCTGAAAGTCTACAGCAAGTTCGTCAGCAGCTCAAAAAGCTCGAGGAACTGGAACAGAAGTTCACCTATGACCCTGATCCCATCACAAAAAACAAACAAGTTCTGCAGGACCGAACATACAGTCTTTTCAAACAGCTCATCCAGAGGTAACAGACAAGAAGGGTCTTTTTTGTGGTTGTATGAATAAATGGGTGGGGAGCACCTTTCCTTCTGTTCTCTCAGTGTTTCTTGCATGCTAACAGTGCATTTTCTGAGGTTTTCCTAGATTTGTCAAACAAACTAAATGACCATTTTTGAGATTAACCCTATTTAGGGTTCCCACAGGTTTAGGCCCATGGAAAGTGTGTGTGATCAGTCATCATTTAAGTTCGCAGGAGCTATGCTATGTTACGCATTGGTTACAGAATCGGACTCCTAGTCTGTTAGTCCTTTTCTTGCTTTAAGCTTCAGCTCTGCAGATGTCTAGTAAATGGAGGCAGGAAACCATCCACACCAAGCTATGCCCAAGATAAATACACACTAGATTCTCCAACCCTTTGCCTCGGGATGCATCCTCTGTCTCCAGCATAAGGATGCCAGCCATATCGCTGTACCATCTCTATGATGCAAGTTACTCTAGCTGTAGGTGCCCCACGTAAGATCAGAGTTTTATTCTGTAAACATACAATAGACAAGAATTCATGCTTGCGGAAGACTTGAAGCTAGCAGATAAGAGCAGGGTCTTGGATAAAGTAGGTAACACCCTGTTATGGGGGGCTAGAACCTAGGTTTCCAGAGTCCTATTCAGATGCTTTGATCACTAATCTTCAACTGGAAAACATAGGTACTGCTTTTCAGTGACGTGAAGGCAATGAGGAAGAGCTGTAGAAGTCCAGCTGCTGTTACAAAAATCTGTAAGCTGCTGTTTGGATATCTTGCCCATGAGTATAGTGGAAGGAAAAGTCTCCGTGCTGCCTAGGGCTTGGTAACAGTAGAAATACTTCAGAATTCATGTCTATGCAAGTGCTACACAACAGGTGCCCAGGACAGGAACAGTTTGGGGTGCATCAGAACAGGTTAGCCTCAAGAGACTGCTTTGTGGGAGTTAGCTAGCCCTCCTCAAATCCCTGGCTAGTTTACCTAGCTCTTGGGCATGCGTTGTTACATAGCGCTGTAACTAAGAATTTCACAAGCACCGGGAAGTGGCAAGTGAAGCAATACTCCTCTCTTGGATTATGCTGGTTACACCACAGTGCTTACATGCTGTTTGATTTCAGGGAGGTTTGAGGTAGCACTCCCCCCCCCTCAGGCCATCAACATATTTAAGAAAAGGCAATCCTTAGAAATACTGCAAGTATAAAGTGATTTCCTAGTGCTGTGGATACAAGTGAGAAACCCACACACAGACCCCTGTGTAGATTGAAACTGAATGAATAAAGCATGTAATGCTCTGGTAAGTCACCATTGCTTTAAAGTTTAATTCATGTGTAATTTCTTACTCCTTGAAGACAACATTGATAAATCGAAGTGCCTTTAATCTATTCTTTCCATAGCTCCTTTGTGGTGGAAAGGCAGCCCTGCATGCCAACACATCCTCAGAGGCCGTTAGTTCTGAAGACAGGAGTGCAGTTTACTGTGAAGCTGAGGTATGTTTCCCTTTCCCCATCTTGTTTTGTGGTAAGCCTTTCACATCACTGGCTTCCTACAGGCAAGAGCATTGCAAATCTTTAACAGTAGCCTAAGTGCTAAGGTCAGGAGGAGGAAAGTGCCACGTGTCAGGGGGATGTCTTCTAGCAAAGTTTAGCCTGCATTTAGCTTTTACCCTTTACCAGGGGTGGGAGGTATCGAGTGTATGAGAAACAACAGAACACACGCAGGCCACTTGGTCATGTGGAAGGCAAACTCAGTTGCCCATTTAGTTTCCTCTCTAAATCAGGACCTGGGATCAGTTTCTAGCAGCCTTGCTAGTTTATCGTGTCACTGCAAAGATGACATCTTGTACAGAGCAAGCTTGGAGCCTGTGCATAGCCCCAAGTTGTGCAGCTTAGATATACCTGTGATAAGCAGTACATCAGAGAACCTGCCTTCTGCAATTGCAGTCATTTAAAAACAAAACCACTTTATCTTTCCAGATTGCTGGTGAAGTTGCAGGAATTGAACTACAACTTGAAAGTGAAAGTTCTATTTGATAAGTACGTTGCATTTTTCTCCTCCCTGTGTATGTTATGGTAAGCAGTCCCCATGTTCAGAAATCCAAAGGGCAGTTGTATTTTAAGAGTTGAGTTGGCCAGGAGCAGGCTGGTTCTCCATGGCAGCAGGTACATCACCCCTTCCTCTTATCTATGTGCTAAATCTCTCCCTGCCATCAGGGACTTGTCACAAAGCACAGGAGGCTTCTGCCCTTGCTTTAAGGGTAGGGAAAGGAACCGTGCAGGCTATCCAAGAGAATGACAGCAACTGTAAGGTCACAGAAGGAGGCTGTGCTTTTAAGAAAGCAGGTGGCATTTTGTCTTCACATTCAAGTCTGAGTGACATTCTGTTCACTTGGAACAGCTCTGGGGTCCAGAAACTTGCATCAAGTGGGTGAAAGGAAGAGAGTTTCTCATGCGGATGTGGAAGCTGAGGGTTTGAGAAGTGCACCAGCTATAATGCAACTCTGTAAAATCCTGAGTGGTGGGAAAAAACAATTCAAGTGACACAGCAATTTATTCAGCAAGTTGTACTCTTTGAAAGCCACTTTGGAATGACTGTGCTGTATAAATTTTTCTTCCTCAGAGCCCAAGTTAAAGCCCATGTAGTAAGATAAAGGACTTGCTTTGATTATAAAGCCCCCACAGCAAAATTTAAGCCTCAGTAAGATATGGCCTGCATAGCAAATATTTATTTTGCCTGCTTGAACCAACTGCCTGCTCCATCACACAAAAGATTTCACAGAAGCATTTTACCTGTTCTCACTTAGCCACTAAAACACCCACATTTTCTGTGTCTGCAGCAGAATCTTTAAAAGATTTTTATTTTGTCATTTTTGTCTTTTTTTGACAGAGATGTAAGTGAGAAGAACTCGGTCAAAGGGTATGTATCATTACAGTTTGGTATATTAACATTGGGTTCTTTCAAATGAATACAGGACAATTCTTTTCTCTCTTTCTGTGAAGGTTCAGGAAATTTAATATTTTGGGAACAAACACAAAAGTAATGAACATGGAAGAATCTACTAATGGAAGTCTAGCAGCAGAATTCAGGCACTTGGTAGGGGATTTTTTTTCTTTTATTGACACATCCATTCAGTTCTGTGGGTAGAGGGTGTGGTAGGAAGGACACAAATTGCTTTTGTTACTGAAGTCATAATTTATTTTTGTATAAGAGGAACAGTGAATCTCTGTTCTTCTCTTTTTTAATCTTTGTCCTGTTTAAATTAAAATGCTATTGCTTTTTTCACTGAAATAGGGCCAGAAAGACAAACAAGTATTTGCTGCCATAGAGGTTATGTTACAATGTGTTCTTTGGAGGGAAAAGGAAGCCTAGAAATGCTATTTTGGACATTTCAGAGGAGGGCCCATAAGTACAAAAGGTTGGAGTAATTTAAAGAGCTTTGAAACTGGAAGATGAAAATAGTCTGGGGGGCAGCTACAAGAAACTCAGTGCCTTCAGCAGACTGTACAACACTTGATCTGCAGAATCTCCAGCTGAATGGTCTATAAGAGAGTAGTAGTTACCTATAGTTTAATCCTTTGGCTTCTGCAGCTTAGGACCAAATAGGCTCAGACACTAGAGCAGCAAGTTTGCATACAGTTGAGCAACTAAAGGATGCAAACATTTGCATCCCTTATCACTTTCATTTGTGGCTGAGGTAAATGAGTGACAGAGGTTTTTTGTTTGTTTGCAGCAACTGAAAGAACAGAAAAACGCAGGAAGCAGAACAAATGAGGTAAGCTGCACTAATGTTGTTCATAAAGCTTTGTGTCATACTAGAAAGGCATTCATTGAAGACAATGCTTTGCTCAGTGCCATGAAAAAACTGACAGGATGACAGATCAATAGGAGAGGAGTTCTGTATTTCTGGAAACAATCATGTAGGAGGTGTCTACAAATGAGAGCTACTGCCAGAATGGTGCCCCTCTGGACTCTCCTCACCAGCACCTAGCATAACAGGACTTTCTGGCCAGGACAGATTTTTATGTGGCTCTGGGATAGGAGCCAAAAAAAACAATGAGTACTTTCTAGGCACCTTTTAACAGGCAGCTTTAGGAAGTTAGCTTTGTCACTTGACTTTGACCTGTAAACGGTTTCTGATGTCTAGACTAAGTAACCTTGGGTAGAAAAAGCTTTTCCCCCGCCATGACAAATCCCTTACCTTCCCCCCAAGCAAGTTTTCAGTCCCTGAAAGTTGGGTTTGGTGGTGGGTTTTTTTAATTTACTTTTTTCTTCTTTAAAGGGTCCTCTCATTGTAACAGAAGAGCTTCACTCTCTGAGTTTTGAGACGCAGCTGTGCCAACCTGGCTTGGTAATAGACCTAGAGGTATGTCTTAGATGTAAGATAAGCAGACCTAAATGTCTGTATGTCACTCATGTGACAATCTAAACTAAGTACTTAGATATAAAACATTGTTATTTCAAAAACATACAAATGACATTCTACAAGACCTCTGTATACACACATGCATTGAGAACACGTTCTGGGTAAATAAGAGTAGATGTGCTTTGCAAAGTATCTGGTAACCAGCCCTGTGTTTTAAGCTCTCCAGTTTCCATATATTTCAGAAACAATGCACTAAGAGCTCTGTTACTGTCAGTACTATCATAACTGACACTAAATGGAAGTTTTTATTGGGGGGGAAGTCACCCAAGTCTTTCTAGTACTTCATCATACTGACACTTTCTCCCCTAGATACAGGCTTCAAGTGAATGAGTTAAGGCCGCGCAAGCAGAGAATTGCAGTGGGAATGTGTTTGTGGGTAGCCTAGATGAGGACTGCAGCAGAGGTACAGGGCAGTCTGACATGTTTTCTCTTGTGTCCCTTACAGACCACATCCCTTCCCATTGTTGTGATCTCAAATGTGAGCCAGCTTCCAAGTGGATGGGCTTCCATCTTATGGTTCAACATGCTGTCTACTGATCCCAAGGTATTTAAAAACAAACCGACCAAGCAAATCAACCCACGCACTTCTACCCCTTTACGTACAAGAACAGGAGCCTCCACAGTTCCCAAGATTACACTATGTGTAATTTTCAGGCATTGTGTGTATACAAGTGGCTGCTGCATTTTTCCCATGCAGATGAGTCAGACACACACAGGAACTAATTCCCCATCCTAAACAGTGTTTGAAACTCACATGGGGATATTATAAGTTGTATTCAGTATATACAGTACACCAAGAAGCCAAATAAACATTTGAGAATTCGCATACAGTGCACTCGGCTAATCTACGAATTCTACCCACTGGGAGGAGACACATCCAAAGGAAAGTCCCAGAGATCGCCCTTCCTGGGAAAGAGTGCCTGTGGCAATAGCAGCCTGCTATTCTAGAGTCATCTCAAGCTGATATCCATTCTTAAGTCTGCATTTTGGTTTGGCAGCACACCTTGGTAAATTCAAGTGGCATTCCAGAACTAGTACTTATTAACTGTAGATTATGTTTTTTCCCTTCCATTCTAGAACTTGTCCTTCTTTCTGAATCCACCTTATGCAAAGTGGTCTAAACTTTCTGAAGTCCTGAGTTGGCAGTTTTCTTCTGTAACAAAGAGAGGACTTAACACAGATCAACTGAGCATGCTGGGAGAGAAGCTACTTGGTATGGTCTGTTTCCATCACTTTAAACCATTTGGTTCTGCTGATTGAGCAGGTGGCCTGTTTGAATTGAAACCAATTCTTTTCTGCAGTCTATTTTAAGTTTCAATTTCCTCTCACACCTTTTCCCTTCATACAATATTACTTTATAGCAGTGGAGTGTTTTCCAGTTTTCAATACAGTAGAGTTCGCAAGCCACAGTCAAGTCGTGACAAAGTCTGCAGTTCTGACCTAGGAGTTCTGTGCATTAGGGCAGTGCAGACTGGGGCTACTCCTGCTCTTTGAAGAGCTACTGAAGTAACATCCATGTTTGGTCAATCTTTGAGATGGCTGTTTCTTGGGGTTTGCTTTTAAATCCATCTCCATTAATTTGAACTTCACACATGCCCCCAAGTACAGCAGGATTTACTCTATCTGCATAAACACAGCTGCAGTATCAAAGTGCAAACACTATGAAACCGTTAAGGGCTATGGAATGGCACATATCCTAGATGAAGGCCCTTCGTAACAGCCTAATCAGCCATGAATTTTGTTTTCCAAGCTCCTTGACAGTTTGCCTGACAGGCAGGGCACTTGATACAGCTACGAGTTTGCATGGTAGACTATAGTTAAAAGTGTTGATTTAGTATATTCTACTAACCTTAAGTTTCAGGCAGCATTTATATTTAAAGGAGTTTGACATTAATGGGTCAGGATGGCAAGTACAACATCCCAGTCTCATATTCCTTTCCCATGGTTTCCCCAAGACACAAGATCTGGCAAAAAGCTTACTGATTTAATAGGTTACTTCTCAGAATGCTGCAAGGAGAATACTTTTTATTAGTCTAATTAACCATCAGGAAGACAAAGTGACCACTGACATATTTCTATGGTCAACTTGCAGTTCAGAACTTCAGAGATTCTTTGTCAGGCTCCAAGTAGCAGTAGAGATGCTATTTAACTCTAATCTCTACAGCTAGAAGTATTTTGCTGCTGAAAAAATATACCAGTAGCTGAACACTATACATTCAGGATCCCTTAATGCAACAGTACACAGAACCTCTCAGGGCACCAGGATACAACTCACTTGGTGCTTTTGTGATGTGAAAGTTGACAAAATATTGGTCTCAATTGTCAGAAACAAGCTCCCTAGCCTAATCTATTTTTAGAGAGACAGGGAAAAGCTGCAGTTTCCTGACTGTATTGAAATCCATAGCACGATCTGTAACAGAAAGAATTTGGTGTTGAATGAAGTCAGGGTCTGCAGAGCTCTAGCTACTGTAGAAAGGCATTCAGACATTTAATGGATTTTCTTTGCTGTGGTTATGAAACACTGCTGACATAAAAACAAGGCGGGGGAAAGTGACTGCAACAGGAATGAGATGAGTCTTTGGTTGGGGCAGACCTAGGAGCCAAGAGTTCTGGGGCAAAAGCTGACAAGTCACCAGGATTGAGACAAGAAAGCGCTTCCTCTCAGAAAGCTATTGCAGGCTCTGCTGAGCACCTACAGAAAAGCTTATGGGCTGCAGTTTTCTTATTTTGTTGGAGAAGATACACACAAGATTTATCTTCTTCCTGGAATCATTTTGAAACTGGCAAGCATTAGGCCAGGCACAGCATGGAAAGTGCTGGAATGACTTCGTTCCTATTACACAAGGTCTGTTTAAATACATTTGGTCATTCTCGCACAGCAAGATTCTCCAGAGGGGAGCTCTGCAAGCCCTCCCTGCGCTAGCTGTGAAAATACCATAGCCTTTCATATCTTCTCTTTGTTAGCCCAGCACCTCAAAGTAGTAGATAAGCACTCAGAACTTGGGGCTGTTAGTACTTTTCTTTCAGCCCAAGTAGCTTCTGGAACATGACTGAAGTCATCTTACTCTGTTCAGGGCCAACAGGTGGAGGATCTCATGATGGCCTCATTCCTTGGACAAGATTCTGCAAGGTATGAATGTGGTTTAAACAGGGAGCTTTACCTTGGACTGTTTTCATTGAGGTTTTTTTGGGGTGGGTCAGGTGGTTTTGGTCTGTTCAGATTTTTTAATCTTCTAGGTTGCTTTCTTTTTCAATAGTATAATTATTCTAGATCTTACATAGTTGTGGGAGGTTTTGGTGATAAGGTTAAAGTAGCAGCAGAAGGAGGAAATGAGTTTGTAATAGGAAGGAGCAGATGATTTTGAGGTTGCTTTTGAGCCATGTAAACTATTTAGAAAAATGCATCTTTTAAAGACTGCATCTTCATTATTAATGGAATTGCTATTAGTAGTTCTCCATCTTAAAAGTTGCAGAAAATGTCAAAAAAGCCAGCAAGATGAGCAATTCTTCTCTGTGACAGTGAAGGACATTTCCCAGACCAGGGGCAACTGGGTTAGGGTGAGGATTAACACAGAGCAGCCAAAGAGGGTCAGCATGGTGACAGAAGGTCACAGCATGAGATTTCAGAACCCTGGCTGCAGCAGGGCAGGAGAACTCTTCACACTCTCTTTGGCTTTAGACCCTACACTGGTGTGGGTGTGCAGGAGATGACAGCAGACAGGAACAGACTCCAGGGAAACAGCAATGCTCTGGTAACTTACAGCACTCAAGTTCGTTAATGCTGGTCTCATGAGGAATTGAAGTGGGAGTCTAAATAGAAGCTGTTCTGCTAGGCAGCCTGGTTGAGGGCCCCATGGGTTGGTTTGGGGCCCCCAACAGCTCCAGTAAGTAAGGACAGTGCCCAGGCAGAAACCGGAGCCTTTTCTCTGTTCTTAGGCCGGTATCACTGCGTGAAAGGCAGCAGACCACATGTCTGTGGGTACTCTAGGCTCAGGCAGGCGTTTCTCTCACACTGCCTCTTGCCTTAAGATTCAGTATGTGCTTCATCGCTAATAGTTTCTGTCCTTCTGGAGTACAGAAACAGAAAGGGAAAAATACTAGAAAATATTAGGATGATGGGAAAGAGAAAGATGCAGAAACAAGTAGATGCTGGCAGGATTAAGAGCTTGCTTCATCTGCTTAATAATATTGATGTTTCATTATACCTGTTCTCTCCCTCCCACCCATGCTTTTCCATACTCTGAATTTCAGGAAAATATAAATGATAAGAATTTCCCCTTTTGGCTGTGGATTGAGGGAATCCTGGAGCTTATTAAGAAACATCTCCTGTGTCTCTGGAATGATGGGTAAGACCCAAGTAAGCTTAACATAGACAGTCATTGCCTTGGACCTTTCATTTAGGCAAGCAGTTGCATCCTCAGGTTGCAAGGGTGTTTGTGCAGATCCAATAAAATGGAATTTGCAACCAGAAGATCCGAGGCAAGTTAATTCCAGTAGTGAGGAAACCTCTGACAAGGCAACTGCTTTTAAGCAAAAATGTCTGGTGGCCAACCTGTCCCACTTAAGTCACGGAACAGGGCTCTGAATGTTAGATTTTTTTTTTTGCCTCTGCTCCTGCTATAAGTAGGTTCTTCCCACACCCTGGAACAGAGCCTCTCTTGTGTTTGACAGGGAAGACTAAAGGACAAAGCGTAAGTCATAAAATGATCATCCATCTCAAAAACAAACAGAAAGCCGACCCACAAGCAAACCTTATTTATGGGCCTCCTCTAGGTGGCAGCAGCCAGGCTTTGAACTTCTCTATCTGCAACGAAAGTCCAGAAAGTACCCTGTATTGATTTTAAGAATATTACTAGTTAATAAGACTTTGCCAGATGGAAAACTGGTTCCACTTGTCCTTTAATACTAGTTTAGTAAGCCTTCGGTTTTGGTATTGCCACCTGCAGGGGCAAGTGCCACCAGAAGCAGGTTCAGCCAAGGTCACCATCCAGCCTCCTAGGTTCAGCCACATTGTGAAACCCCGTCAGTAGTGCACTCCCAGCGCAGCACCCAAGTACCTCAAGTCTGCAGGATCTACAACAGCAGGGCTGCTCCATCTCACTAAATTCAACTGCAGGCTTCAAATTAATTCCCTCTAACTCAGATGCGTTCTGTCAGAGCCCTTTATAGTACCTGCCTTGTTCCACTGCCTGAAGCCTAGATATTTCTTAGCTAAGTGGAGCACAGTGCAGCAGGAGCTTTTGCCACCCTTACTGAAGCACAGTTGCTGTTCTGCCTCAGCATGGCTGCGTGCCTGCAGGATTGGTTTTGTGTGTGGCTTTGATAGCATGCAGCCTTGGATAGCATTCCTCATTGCTCCCCTAATTGAGGGCAAGCCCCTGTGTATGGTTTAACAGGAAGAAGAGGTGCAAGTTAAATCCCAGGTGTCATCACACCAAAGATTTAGTACTATTAGTTTTTCCTCTCTCAGCTGGCTTTGCTGGATAGTCACAGATCTTTGTTTTCTAGAAAGGCATAAAGGGAAACTGAAGGGAAACCTCTTGCAAACTATGAAGGTACTTGAGTAGGAAAGAGACAAAGCTATAGCATTCATTATGCTAGAGACTCCCCTTGTATACAAAAGAATAAGTACGACAGCCTCAAGAACACTTGCCTGTCTTTAGTCTTCCCATCCCTGAAGTATATAGTTATATACATTGTATACTGTACATTTACTACTAAACAGGTTCATTGCCTAAAGCATGCCATGTTAAGAACCCACACAGAGCCAAACCACCCAAAACCCCATGAAATAGGGCACCTGAAATTAAGCAAAATCACGATCATTTAGTAGTTTTTGCACAAGCAGCACTTTCCCTAACAATGCACAGAAGGACAGTACTAGCACTTTGAGTAGTACTCAAAACTTCATTATTGATGGAGTATTCTGAGGAATAAGCAGCAGTGCAGAGAAATTCTAACTTTAAAAAAAAATATACACACACAAACAGAACACCACAACAGTTGGTGTTTGACCAGGGTTGTGCCCTAGTACTGCTTGTACAACTCTCTCCCCAGTACCAGTTCAGACCAATCTGTTTCTTAAAGTTACCACCTTGCCCACACAATGACATTTGCTGAGTGTAATGTATTTGGGCAGCTGAAGTCACCCAGGCTTAACAGGTCACCCACAAGGAACAGAACAAAGCCCCCACCTGTATGGGTGCAATCTGGTAGCTAGCAGGCTTGTTTTTCATCAGCCAGAGAAGACAAACTACTGTTCCTTAATATGCTTTGGAAGTTAAAAGTGCTAGCTGGGATCTGACCACATTGCACACGTGTAACTACTTCTGCTCCCACAGCCTAGTTTTGACAGTAGAAGACACTCTCTTATTCTGAGCTCAGACAAACAACTGTACAAGCCACCAGGCAAAAGGAAGAGTGCTGACGGAAGCTGTGGCAGCTCACGGCTTCCATGGTGCAGCTCCAGCCTGTCAGCCCTACTACCAACTTCCCAGCTGTTCACAGTACGAAGCCTTCCGTAAGGCTCTTACATATACTTAGCTTTTTAGTTTTCCTAGCTAGCCCAGCACAGCTTAGATTTTACACCAAGGAGTAAACTCAGCTTTTTCTTTTCAACATTACAGCTGCATCATGGGTTTCATCAGTAAAGAGAAGGAACGTGCTTTATTGAAGGACCAGAGTCCAGGAACGTTTTTACTAAGATTCAGTGAAAGCAGCAGAGAGGGAGCAATCACATTTACATGGGTAGAAGGATCTCAAAATGGTAAGTCAGTAAAAGAGAACATCTTTGTCTTCAAAAATACAAACTTACACCAGAACAAGAAGTCCTTATGCTCTCCTCTTTCACACCAAGAACCAGTACAACAAGCCACCGGAGCAGTCTCCATCCTTACAAGCAGCAGGCCACAAGCTGTAGACACATGCCTTACTTGGTGTAGTTCATAAGCCACACAGTGGATTGCTCAAGGTTTTAGCTGGGATTAATAACACTTCCCAGGTACTGCTTCTGCCTGGCAGGTTGTTGAGGACAAGCTGGGCTGTCTCCCCTGCCTCCTGAGGGTCTCTCTTAGGAGAGACCTTCAGTACACACCCCCCCCCCCCTTCATCTCCCTCCAAACCCCTATCACCTTCCCCAGCAGAGCCTTCTTTCCCAGGAAAGTTTCACTACAGCCACATTCAGCCCTCTGCAGTGCTGTTCCCTCCCACCACTCCACCTTGTGTGCAACACTCCTTTCTCAAACAGCCTGCTTTAGCTCACAGTCCAACACATTTGTTCCTTCCCACATCCTCCCCAAGTAGACAAACATTCACTTACTTCATTTTCACAGCAGTGCTCCTTCCTCCCGTTTCCAGAAGAGGGACTTACAAAGAACTTGCTACTCCTTCCATTAGCTGGGCTGCTTCTCCTTGCTTTCAAGGAAGCCCAGAGCCTTAAAAGCTGCAAAAAGCTGTACTCTCCCCTGTACCCAATCCGGGTTCTTCCCTTATCACACTGCTTAAATGAGCCCCATCTGCCAGGATGCTGCAGCTGCTCACGCTTCACGTGGATGAGCCCAAGACCTGCAACAGCTGGAAGAGGAACTGCTGAATGTACTTGAATGACTTTTTTCCCCTTGCTGCCTTCGTAGCTGAGACATCCAAAAATTAACCAAAGGAGGGTGATAGCATTTGGAGCATTTAGGGCAGCTTTATGTGTCTCTCTTTATGATTCATAAGAGCCCCAAGTGGTGTGTTGGGATCAAACTTCCTAATAGGCGATAGAGTCTGAATGACATCATTTGGAAGAAGGTTGAAAAGGTAGCGCAGCTTTAATTAGCGGTTCATTTCCACAGACAGGTCACCCCAGTCATTCTGAATACAAGCTCCACGAAAAGCCCTCACTAGATGCCATCCCCCTGTGTGCCTTCCTACCCCACAAAACAATTGTCCTTTCCCTCTGACAGTCGATAAATATTTACCTGCAGCATAGTAGGTGTCATCCAGGTAAACCTTTTGTTCGTGTGACCTCTGGATTTGTGGAAGTGGCTGCGGTGTTTCTGGACAGTTCTGGAAAAAACGTGGAAGCCACCTTTAAGAGTTGCTCTTTCTCTGATCCGCAGAGCCGCAGTTCCATTCGGTAGAGCCGTACACCAAGAAGGAGCTCTCTGCTGTCACCTTCCCTGACATCATTCGCAACTACAAAGTGATGGCAGCTGAAAACATTCCTGAAAACCCGCTGAGATTCCTGTACCCAGATATACCCAAAGACAACGCCTTTGGCAAATACTACTCCAGGCCGAAGGAGGGTGAGTGCTATAGGTGGCCCATGCAGCCTGCGTGTGATGTTCGTGCGGGAGGCGCTTGGGCGCTGGATAATTTCCACGGCCTGGAGGGGAAGGAGGCAGTTGGAGCGAACGCCTCGGCAGCCTCACCCCTGCTCGAGTGCTGCTCAGCTGAAAAGCGAGAACAAGCACCTAAGCTTTAGTAGGCTCAGGAGAGCTCTGCTTTCAGAGAGGCACAACGTGACAGCTGGTCAGATCAAAAACTGAAACCATAATTGTTGCTGGGCCTCTAATTCAGCTTCCCTGTGAGCCCGTGAGGTATTTCAGAGATGTGGGTTCCCACTAACAGCCGGAACCGGGACTTGTATTTGACTCTTACACAGGCCTGATCCTGGCTGTGGGCCCGGCAGCATGTCTTGGTACGGCTGCATCACACTTTAGGGGAGGTTTGGGTGCCCATTTTCAATAAAACTAAAAGGAAAATCTGACTGAAAACCAGAACAAATTAACCATAGTGCTGTAAAATGCATGGGGGAGAGACTTGCACATTATCTGGGTCACAGGCTTTATTTTTGGTACAAAAAAGATCGCGATGTGAAGTAAACTGGCTTAAAAAAAAGAAATCAAGCTTTTTTTTTTTTTTCCTTTCCTCCTTGAAGCGCCAGAGCCCATGGATTTGGATGGCCCCAAAGGAAACGGCTACATCAAGACCGAGTTAATCTCTGTATCTGAAGTGTAAGTTTCCACAGAAATGCTGGACTCCTAGGAACCGGTCATAGCTTTTTGGCTGTAGTTCGTGTCTCCTCACAGTATTTAGTTGTAGGTGCCCATCAAATCTTTCCTCTCTTTGAGGAATCTGATCACACCACATACATGCAGTGCTGTGTTTCAACACCATTTTTAGGCAAAACCCCTAGAAGTTTACAGTTAGTTGTACTGGCAAATGGTTTCTTGAAAAGCAAGTTGTTAAAGACTTGTTGTGCTTTGATTAGAGTGTAGATCACTGGGTAGTCCCAGTTTTTATCTGAAGTCACGCTGGTTTTGCAAAGCATGGCATACTGCTCACAGGCCAGGTCCCCTTCACAGAGTCCCTCACCGGGGCCCTTCTGGACTCAGAGCCAGACGCGTAGCCCCGCTGTGCCTCTTTTCTTTAGTGAAGGGTTGTCCCTGCTCTTCTCCTTCTATTAGCCATCCTTCCAGGCTCCAGTCTCCAGAAAATCTGCTCCCCATGTCTCCTGAAGAGTTCGATGAGGTGTCTCGGATGGTAAGCCCCGCAGAGATCGATACCGTGGTACGTGTCACGAGCCAGCCTTGAGCCGGAACTCGCTTTTTTTCCTTTTTTCCCCTTCAGACATACACAAGCCAACACTTCAAACCGCCTCTCTTCAAATGCACGGCAAGGGCTGGGAGTCCGGCGTTGGGCTCGGATTGCCATCAGTTGTTCTTTCCACTTGTTAGTGGGGATGGGGTTGAGGAACAGGAGAGTAAAGCTTCCAGTGTGTGTCTTGGGGGCGGAAGACGAGGGGTGGAGGAAGGAGTAGCGCTGTAGTCCTTCCTGTGGGGTCTGGCTGGGGAGGGAAGCTAGAGCAGGTATGCAGCTTGGAAGTGGTGCCCTGCCGACACCTGCGAGGTTCTGCCTGTTGTCCTCTCGGGGTGTACTGCAGAAAAAAATCCAAATCAAAGCATGGGGGTGTTTTTCGGTTTGTTTTTTTTCCCTCAGGGTTAGTTTGATCCCAAGATGTGAATCTGGTGCTACTTGGTGAGGACCTGGTTGCGCTCTGGTTAGCAAAGAGTAGGGTATGAGGGCTTTCCTTGGCTTAACTGACATGTACTTTTCTTGTTGCAGATGTGTTCAGCATATTCAACTTAAAGATCGAGCTTTTTACTGCATCATTAAGACAGCTGAATAGCTTATGCATCCTGCTCTGCAGCCAATGACTTGGTGACATGCTTCAATTCTTTGGAAGGCCCAAGATATTTCACAGCACATCAGTTTCTCAACCTGAAGGTCCAGTAACAATTTTTAACTAGTGGGAATATAAAAACAACAGTCTGAGTAGCCTCTTACATGCACTTGCTTTGTTTAGAAGCTCTTTGTTAAAGAATTTCCAGTTAGTAAGATGCGGTGCCAGAGTGGAGGAGAGGAACGAGAGGTCCTCAGCAAGAACAATGGGAGAAACGTGCACATTTTTGTTTAAGGGAATTAGTTAAATTTAACGTTTAAAACAGTTGGCTGTACATAGGCGGCTTCAAGGAAAGCCAGTTCTTTTGCAGCGGTTCTGTTCCGAAAGCTTGCGCCTTCTGCGTAACTCCTCCTGAAGAACTTTCATAGCTTCAAATTTTCATCTGCAACACAGAAACAAGAGGAGAAACACTGCCACACTGAATCCATGTGGTGCTGAAGTTTGTCCTGGTTTTATCTTTTCTAAGGGCATGACGTACTGAGAGTACATAAGCCAAGACCTGTTACCCGCATTTCATTTTTGCGTGTTTCTTAAGGCAAAGTTTTCTTGTGTAGGACGTTTAGCGCAGGCTGTCTCACCAAGAGCGCTTAGGACACCACCGTAAAGCTGCACTGGCACATGCTGAGCTTGCAAGTCAGCATGTACCATCAAAACCGAAGCCTCTGCAGACTGCAGGCATGCTGTCTAGCCACACTGTTGGACATCATGAGAACCCACTCTTAGCAAGTACAAAAGAGGCTGGAGTACGTTTTTACTCGCTGCTTAATCCGCTGAGGTGAGGATCTGGTCACTCCTACCTTCTACAGTAATACATGCCCCGTTTAGGTTATAACAGGTGGAATGGAACTGAGTTTTCTTATGCACTATGAACCAGGGCATTTATTTCACTGTTGATTTGAATAGGTAGAAGACCCTACAGGCTTTGATAATTAAGTGGTTTTGCAATTAGGGATAAGGCACAGGGAAAGCAAAGAAGTTAAATTTCTACTGAGTAATGGCTGCAGGGTATGCAATCTTTAGTACTTAAAGGATGAAGTTGTACTTCCACCCGAGGAGGAAGAGGTTTGTTTCTTGGCGTGTTTGAAGGCAATGGTGGAAGCAGAGCGGCAAGGTTGGCTTACGGAGCTGGTCTCAGTATTACCCCAGACTGCCAGCTGGCAGAGCGCCCACCCCGGGTCCCACACGTTCCAGTACGGGGGTTGGACAGGGTGGCCTCCAGGCCCCGCCAGCCTCAGCCCACCTGCGACCTGCTGCTACCGCAGCCTCTCAACCCCTGGTACCCTTCCAGTGCCTGGGCGGCCAGCGGGACTCACGGCCACCGCAGAGCCGCCTCTCTGCCCTTCCCAAACGCACCATCCATCTGCTGCTGCTTAGAAAATACACAACTGGTTCACTTTAGTGTGCTGTGCCCAGGAGGACTGATGTGCCCCCTGCAAAAGCCAGAGAGAACAGAAACTGAAAGGACCTAGAGCACCCAATGTATGTATTGAAATGGAAGGCATCGCTACACTGACATTTTTGGTACCTCTGGGTTACTGAGGTCAACAGTGCTACAGGTGACTTACTGCTTTCATCTTGCCACTGGCTGAATGTGTTATCTCTATTGTAATACAAAAATAAAATACTGGTTTCTGGAGCTACGCCTTGTACTCACATTCCATACTCAGCAGTTTGTTTTCATTACTTTTATATTTCAATTTTATCAACCAGGGTGAAACTCGCTTGGGAGGGTTAAGGCAGTGGCCTTATTCATGGCTTTGTCTTTACATAGCAAATAGTTCTAAAAGCAATGGGTTTTCTTCCCTGATGGAACGTTCTTTTGCCGTTTTAAGTAAATGGAACTGTCAGTTGATGCTTTTGTCCATTCTCCTGTGTTTTGGCTACTTGTGTTACAGAGATGATGTGTCCTGCCAACAGTGGTGGTGGTCAAAATGTTTAATTCTAGCTTGTATCACAGCACTGACTTCTTTTCTCCTCCCCAACCAACCTTCAATAAACTGAACTTGAACATCTAATTTGAGTTCATCAGGAGGACAGCTAATCTACAGCTAAACTTTGTGAGCTGTCAAGCCGGCTCACCACTGCATCATTTTTCTCCGGGGCTATTAAGTGACACAATGGCTTGCTCACACTTGCCAGGCTTTTAATATTAAATAGACAGCCAGCAGAATAACGAAAGGAAAGGAACTGTTGGCAAGATGAAGGACAGCAGAAATGAAGGCAAGAGAAGGATAGAGCTGTCGAGGGCACGTGGCCAGTCCGCTTGAGAATCCCAGCATTAACAAAAAGCTAAGGGAGCTATGCTGAACTCCCATGAGCTTGGCACAATGGGAAAGACCACAGCAGGTTTTCCTGGACAGCCTTCCCCGTGACTGAAGGCTTATTTCAACGGCAGTCACAGAGCTACCCAATAAAACACACCACCACCACCACCTTGGTATTTCCATTTATTATGCTGTAAAAAGCAACACTATCTGGATTTTATTTCTTAAAATAAATAACTTTCATTTTCAGAACCAGTACAGCTCAAGTTTAGATTCATTCATGGGAAACTGCTAGAAATACATTCATCGCTGTCTGTTCCCCACAATACAGAATCTAAAAGTGAAGATCAGCCCAGTCAGTTACAAGGACCAGAAGTACACTGCAGGAAGTGTAGTCACCGATAGGCCAGCTCTGAAGCAAAAAAGTCTGGTACAATACATTTTGTTCACAAAGATTGGCTAATTAATGCTAAGACTATCACAATATTTCGGAGTACAAAGCATTAAGTTAGCTTAACGATTTTAGGCTGTGATACAGAAGAAACATATATGACATAAAAACAAAGGAGCGGGGGAATCCTCTTTGGAGCGTAAGGAAGTCAGCATTTGATAAGATAACCAAAAGCTATTTGCGGTAAAATCTACGTGTCGGTGTCATGAATGATGAACAGCCCAACCAATGTACTGCATATATTTATATTTATAAATAACGCCATGTCTAGAGAGCTGCATCGCTGAATTCGACATTACAAAATAATGCATCTTCTCACAATGAGAAAATACTAAAACTAAGCAGCGAAAATGCACTGAAGCTAAGACCGGCTAAAAGCACTCAGTACGATTCAGGAAAGCATTAAGTTTAGGGACAGCCATGATCTTCAATGTTAAGTCAGTCAAAATCATTTTGGTTTGGGTTCTTTTTGGTTGTTACTGCGGTTTTTCTTAAATATGTGTATGATATAATATACCTTTCTTTTAAAAATGCCAGTTTGAGCAATACAAATTTCAGTTAAATAAAGCTAAATCAGGTATTTTTCTGAGAAGCTAAAGGAAAGAAATACAGAAGTAGTCAGATGAGCACTGAGATACAGAACACCAAACTAGAATCCATCTGAAAATACGTCCCTACACTACACGCTGACAGATCCGTTGCCAGAGAAAACACGTTGGAATTTAGTTGAGGGTGCAGCAGAGAAGAGGCCTTGTGCTATTCCGCGACTGAAGTGGCTCGAAGAGCCGGAGGCCACTTCGTTTAGCTCTTCATTAGAATGAAGGTGGCTGTGGCACAGGACGCGAAAAGAACGGGTTAAAAGCCATGAGTAAAACAGCTGATCTTCACAAAAGGAAAAAAAAAAGGAGAAAACGGGGGGGGGAAAAAAAAAGCCAGCTTAAGAACAGTAAAATTCTTGAGAAAAAGTGTTTGATAACCACACCAGCCAGCTTCAAAGTGCTGTTCCAGGGCTTTCAACTCTCAGACTCCTCCAGGATTTTATCACTGTGAAGACAGTCGCCGCCCGTGATGAGTACCAAGCGCTTTTCCCTGCGGGGAGGCAGCGTGGCGTCCCGACGGGAGGATTCACTCTCAGCTGCACTGACCTGCCGGGTCACCCTGCAGAAGGTGCTTCTCTCCAGGCCTCAGCGAACCCGCGTGCAAAAGGCGGGTAATGTGGGTCAGATCACCTTCATAAAGTGCTTGGGCTCTTCTGGAAGGAATCTGGGCGCTATTTAAGGGGGATTTTGGTGCTTAAACACAGAAAACGTGAACTCTGAGATCTGCTAATAGCCTGTACACTATGTGCTAGGATAAAAACAGCCACATTCGCAATTCTCACGCACAATCTCCTTTTCCACGTGCTAAACGACTCCTGCGTGAAATCCTTGCGCTACAGTCCCTGCCTGCGTCCCACAGCTGCGCTGTTTGGTGAGGCCCGCACGCGTAACGCGAGGCGCCCGCTCACTGCCGAGGTTTTACGCCACGCTGCTGGCGGAAGCAGTTGCGCGTGGGCCGGGAACTGTCGTAACGCTGTGCTGCTGCAAACAACACGTCTCTGCCCTCGCCGTGGGGGGCTGCGGCGGCAGGGCAGTAAACGCCACCACCCACCAGAAAAGGAATCACCTGCTTGTGCTCCTGTTGCTGAGCTCCTGCTCTGCACCAGCGGAATCCCACCGAGCGGTACCTGCTCCCTGCCTGATGGCAGTGCAAGAGAACACGCCCAAAGGTTTGGCTTATCTCCTGCTCTGCGCACACCTCCGTTGGCTCTACGCTCCTTAAAGCCGTTTCGCTCCATCCGTGTTCCTCATTGCAAACCTAAATTAAGTCAGGTTTACACCTAATATTTGGTTTAGGAACTTTGCCTTTCGCACGCTTCCACACACCTCCCCCCCCCAGGTTCCTGGTGCAACTGCCACGACCACCGCAGGTCAGCCTGGAAGGGGGTTTGCCACCTGCCAGAGCTTGCTGTGGCGCGGTACGTCCCCAAGGAACGCGACCGCGTCCAGTGGCAGCACCCGCGCGCCCCAGCTCCAGGGGAAGGGCACCAGCAGCTGAGCGGGCAGAGAGGAGGTGAGCGAGGCAAAGGGAGCCGAGATAAACACGTCCAGAGCAAAACCAAAACCCCACCAAACGCAGCTGGATGTTACAAGCCGCGTTCCCCTGTGCCATTTGGTCAAACAAACCCTAAAACAGATTCCCTGACAAGACTGTCTCTAACAACATGCCTCGACCACTGACAGCTGTCACCTATATACTCTTTTAATATTTATATTATGTAAACAAGGTTGTGTGGAAATTTTTATTTTTTTTTATTATTCTTTTTTCCCAAAGATAAGTGCAGATCCTTACTTAACACACCCAGCCTAAATCTACACCAGCATCCTCAGCTTCTGAAAAACCTCACTGACGCTCACACCCGACAGTCCTCTGCCTCCTCTCGGCCATACTGGAAACAGAGGGCGATAGAAACGAAAATTCAGCAGAAAAATTCCTGACCACAGACTAGAGTTCACATAGAACACAAAAATAAATTAAGTAGTGCACAGTAAAGCCAACAACAGCTAAATATTTTTATACATCAATTGTATGCAGCATGAGGTAATATTGCTCACATTATGGAGGGAGATTCTTAGTTGGTTTTGTTTCTTTTGAGAGAGATTGGATTTGTCCTGTGCGTATAGAAACTCCTGTAACATAACACTGAAGTAACAGAGACTTCTGTAAAATATATACCACTATCAGATAGAAACACACACGCTCTTCATTACTTATGTATACAATTAAATAGGTACGTGATTTGATTCTTAGGATCTAGCTGAAGATGATTATAGTAAGCCATCTAGATTTTTATGAACCGTTCGGTTCTCCTTTCCGTTGTTGGAATCCTCTGACGGCGTGTATTGGACCTGATATTCTTGAAGAATTTTAAATACGTCATGGTGTCCGAAATGTAAAGCTTCATCCATAGGAGTGTTATTCCACCTGCAAGAGGGAACAGTATTTCTAAGACCAGCAGGTAAGTACCCAACCAAACCCACCAAAAATGTGGGGTTTGCTTCACATACTGTGCACACAGACCACGCTGAGTTCAGTAACTGCGAAAATACTGCGTGAGCTGAGCCTAACCTTTTAAATAATGGTTTGGTTTTTGTTTTTTTTACTCCTGATGGCTCTGCAGAACCTACAGAGAACCTGCTCCTTCTGCCTCAGCGCGTTCCACTCGGATAGATAACCCCTCCTCGCCGTGGCCAGAGGGACGCTCACCGAGCGCCTCACCCCCAGACTGCCCGTACCACCACCCACCTGTCTTTGGGGAAAGGATTCACTTTGCATGCTTCCAGTAGAAATTTAACAACGTCCACGTGTCCTGTAAGAAAAGCAGGATTGTGACTGCCCATGTTTTTACACAGATACATAGAAAATTTTAAAAAGCAGGTGTGCACATATGTAGAGCGAAGATGCTATAAAGAAAACTGACTGCACTCCAGTAACGAGCAGCAAATCACAAGGGGGAGACGTTACCTTCTGCAGCTGCCACATGCAGGGCCGTCCGGGAGTCATAGTCTCTCTGCTCCATATCCATTCCTGACAGAGCAAACCTAAAAAAGCCCAAGCCCCCCCACAATTACAGACAACTCTTACATAATTAAAACAAGTCAGAGAACTAGCCCAGAACACCCTCCTGCCCTACGCTAAAACGGTGAAACATCTGCTCAAGAGGATATAAAGGGCAGCCAGAGCACGTCGTGGCTGCAGGTGTAAGGAAAGGGGCCCTTGCTGCTTTGGCTCTAAAAATAAGGTAGGGGCGTAATTTTCTTTCTGATCTGTAGTTGTTAGAAAGAAAAATGCAATAAACACATCTTTGCAGGGTTTGTAACAGTCAACACATCTGAATTAAAACCTAACGGGGACAAGCTAAGTCACAGGAGGCGAAGTAAATTCATGCCGGCTGAGGAAACCCAGGACAGACTCCCAGCTCTGAAAATCCCGAGCAGCACTATGGTATCAGGAGAGATCCTTCACCACGCTACGGTGCTCCAGGACAGCAGAGCTGAACTATATGCATTTTTCCAGGCACTAACTATATTCAAGTGTATTCTAGCCACATTAACACATTTAGTTCATCTCTTACTGTTATTACATTAAACATTGCCAGACTCCACTCCAGATTTGGAAAGCAGTTCTAGGTTTCCTAACCCCTGCAACAGCAGCGTGCGCTTTCCAGCCCGATTTTGTGTGGCAGTTTCAGGACTGAATGACAAAGCAGGCTAGAGTACAGGTGGGATTTTCTGCCACACCATAAAACACCTGGGTAAGGACCCAAAGAAAGGGAAAAGGATGGGGTTTCAGGATGGTCAGGTCTGGGGGTTGGCTGGTTTTCCGCCTCCAGTGCAGCTCGGATGTCCCCAGCACGGACAGAGCATATTCACGTACCAAACAAGCCGCTTTCCTATTCCCAACCCCGCACCGATTTTTACCTCCGGAGTGCAGACACATCCCCCGTGTAGGCAGCGAACAGCAGATTTATCACAGACTTCACCTACAGAGAGAGATGAAGGCCAGTTTATGTTTTCTTTTTGAGGAAAGAGGCTAAATGGAAATACCAGACAAGCCCAGTGCGGCCAGTCGGCCCCATGCTTATGGACCTGTTCATTTTATCGCCTTCCCTGGCCGCGTTTTGCAGTACGACACTGGAGGACTTCGTTCCAGCTTGCTTTGCTACCAGTATTTGTATGTTTGTCTTTCCAAGGCTGAAGTCATAAGACCAGTAAAATAATGAAAAAAATGCGTGTTTCCGTTCCACGGTGGTAAGAGAGATGAGCTTTGCCGTATGGCCACGCCGTGTTTCTTTGGTCGCCCAGTGATACCAAGTATTGGATTACAGCGACAGCATCACTGCACAATTCACACACACCTCTCGTAAGACCTACTCATCCTAGAAAGGTAAGATGATATTTTTGGTGGGGTTTTTTTTGTTGTTGTTTTGGTTTTTTACAGAGGAGACTCCTAAGAGAAATCGGTGTTAGCAGAAGAGAAGAAATGGTACTGGTTTTGCTTCGTATCACAGTTTTTTCTTACATATATCTAATATAGAGGCTTTCTTCAAACAAACAATTTTAAGCAACACATAATGAACACGACAAGTGAAGCAAGGTTTCAGGGCACAAGACAAAAGTGGGATCTTTTTAGATCAAATAACATCAAAGTCTCAGGCAAGTACTGCTCTTCTCAGCTGTATTAACGAGTAAGAAACCATACTGTGAGGCTACCACCTTCATCCCATGCATGTTTTTAACACATTCTGGCTATTACAACCCCAAAAGTCTGAACGAGAGCCAAACCCAAGAAGACAGAAGGTTTTAAGCATCCCAGTTGTTTCAGGAACTGACACAGCCACTCCTAGGCACCGCTTCACAGCATTTTCCAGTAAACTTTCTAAATGCTGTCTTGCTTTTTAAGTTGAGTCTACGAAGTTCTGTCACCGCTACCAGCCAAGTAACAGAGATAAGGAAAACCCTGGTGCTGCATTGACCTTCCACAACGAGGAGGAGAAAGCAAACAAACAAAAAAGCCCCGAGAACATCACGGCACACAAGCAAGGCTCCCACAGATGTCCACAAAGACACCGGCGTGTTTTCACAGGGCCACCGATGAGCCGACATCTGCGCCTCTTACAAACCACGGCAGTGGAATTGCTGGTTATGTTTTACACCTCAAATATGCACGGACACAAAGCGAGACCGAAGCAGGAGGAGACAGAGCCGGGATGGAAACAGCCGCACTCCTTACCCCGGTATCCACAAACCCCTGCGGCTCCTTTGCGGTGTGCACTACGGGGCTGAGCAGGCTCAGGACCCCGGCGCAGCGAGTGCCAGACCTGCTGGGTGGGACCTGCGGGTCTCCATCCCTTCTCAGGCTTGGTATCCTCCAAGCTGCTCCTAAACCTCGCTGGCTCCAAGGCCGGGCCCGGGTGCTCTCAGCACGGACCCCGAAGCACCTGGGGCAACCTGAAGTAATTCTATTCCTCCCATAAAGACCTTTTGTTTTGTTTAAAGCCTCTGGAAAAAACATAAACCAAACAAAAAACCCCAACCGCCGCGACCGAGAATCCTACAGGACGTCAGCGCGGGCGGTGCTCCAGCCGCAGAGCCAGGCACCTCTGGCTGAGCCCACCCGCCCCAAGAGCCTTTTCTCCGCCCCGCACCCGGGCTCGCCTCCTCTCCCCCCCTGCTGGGTACAGCAGCCGCAGGACCAGGACAAGCCGGGACAAGGACCGCGCGGGATGCTGAGTCTCACCGTTGCGGTGGTAGGCTTGCAGCTCTCAGGGACACCGAGACCAGTTCAGGGCAGCAAACACCCCAGAGCACTCTCATTAGGCTTTCAATAGAAAGCATCACAGTCACACCGAATATTAAAGCCTCTGAAAAGAACGTACATCTTTTACAGATGCTGAGCTGCAGACTACATTTCAACACAGATGTGAAAGGGAAATTTAGTTTGATAACATCTGAATTCCATCACGATGATTCCGGAGGTTTCCTTGCTGAGAGATGGGTTGGGCACCGCTGTGCTGGTGCTGCCCCGAGGCAGACCTCGCTGCCTGCTCACCGCGTTTCAGGTCCTGCAGGCAGGTGCTGAATACTCTCCCCTTTCCAGGATCTAGGATGAGCAAAGGACATTCTGTCTTTGAGAAAAACCAGTTCCGAGGTAACTGATCATTTTTGGCTGGGCTGCTTTATGTTTCTGGGAAATGCAAATATGTATTAAAATAAAGATAACACACATTCCTTCCTTACAGGAAAAAAAAAAAAACAAAAAAACTTTCCAAGTGCAGCTGTGGCCAAGAATCCCTCTGGATTCAGCTGAACGTTTTGCTAGGAAGCCACTTTCATTCCCTCCGATGTGACGAAATGCGATGTGGAGACTCCTGAGGCTTTCCAACACAATGCCCTCAGGCCACGACCCTCAGCAATCCGGGGGAGGTTAAAGCTGCTCCTTTCTGAAGGCAAGCACTGTAAAATCCAAGGCCGCGTTACTGTAAAACTGAACTTCTTGATGGATCAAAACAAAAAAGAAATACAAGTCCAGACAAGAAGAAAAAGTCTCTGCTGATTTAGTTCAGAAGGAAATCTGAGAGGAACTACGACTGCTCTCTAATGGCATACAAAAAGCAGGAGACAAACAAATTTAGCAGGACAATTACTAGCGAACAATTATCCAAAATTGGTCAGGAATGAAGTCAAAGTGAAAAAAAAAAAAGCAGAGTGTAGCCATCACAGCTGAAACACACCACACACCCCCCCCAGGGCTACCTGTCCCCATTTCAAGTGAGACTTCAGTGGTTTTATGGAGGAACAAGGCTGGATGTGCTAGCAACGAAACACACCTCCACTCTGTAACTGCACCCTACTCTACCAGCAGCATCGTCAAGGCCAATTAACAAGTTACATAAGGTGTGAAATGAAATTGCTCAAGAGGCAGCCATAAACAGCGAAGAGGGACATAAAAAGAGAATTCAAGAATAAAATTTAAAAATCTGGAAATACACTTTGAATTCCATGTATGAATACATAGTTTCCAAGAGTGTCTTCTGGAACATCCCTGAGTTTTCAAGAGAATATTAACTTAAGTAGCACATCTACTAAACCATCACGTAAGAGGTTACCATTTACAGCGAGAAAGAGTTCTTGTGTGAAAATAACTTGCTGCCAGACGCTTTGTATCTGCACAGTCTCACTTAGGCTGCCACACAGTCAGGCACAACCAAGTCTTCAAAAATGCAAGTAAAAACTCCTCCTGGCCCCCAAACTCACAGCCCACTGGCCTGAAATCACAGCTCCGCTGCAAAAAAAAACAAGAGCCAAGAAACTCTGAAGTGGGAGCAGCAAATGTGACTGTAGGGTTTTTAACTGCGGGGGAGGAAGAAAACCATAGTGAAGATGGCAGATGAGCTGTATCCATTCAAACTCAGTAGGGCACAGGGGACAAGGCAACTAATTTAGATGTTCAGAGACTCTGTCAATGAGTTTCTCACCGAGCGGTTCATTATCTTCTACACACCACGGTCAGTGCTGGTATTTATCACCTGCACTGATGAACACACTATTTTTCCCTCATCTTCAGAAACAGAAAGTCTACCTACAACCCAAGAGCTGTGAATCACTGTTCCTACGGCACAGCATTCCCTAACTATGAAAGTTTAATAGAAGGAGAAGGGATGGAGTCTCTTTGCAGTCTATGAGTTGGATCAAACATGACCATACAGCTACACAGCAGTATCACGCCCAGAGCAAAAACTGCTCCAGCTTTTGTCAAAGGGGAGATAAAACCCACGTGCACCACACCAGAGGAACTTAACAGCTCTCTCGTCATCCTGCCAGCAACAGAGAGCACTGCTCGCTCTGCCACGGTGAAACCCTCTCTGTGCAACACTCTCTCCCGAGTGCTGGATATAATCCTGGTTATGCAGGTGGTGAAGCCAGCAAGGAAAGGTTCCTCCGGACTCAACACTAACCATCAGAAGTCCCAGACAACACACCTCGTATTTTCACCTTCAGGTTAGTAGGGTGTTCGAGGTCTTGGGCTCAGCTGGATGAAGCTATGATGGACTCAGTCTAACACTGGCAACAGTCCTGCTTCACGTCGGAGGTGGCCAAATGACCAGGACCTTTCCAGCTAACCATTCTGCGACTCTGTGGGCAAGAACGTGACCAGTACGAGAAAGAAAAAAATCAAGGCTGTTGTTGCTGAAGAACCACTCCGGGTCGGGTTAAAGGAAGGAAGCTCCTGGAGTTCAGAGCGGCAGGAAGTCACACCGCTGCGGCAGACGTTTCAGATAAACATGGGGGGGCCAAAAGGAAAAGGCAAACCCACCACCCACAAAAGCACAAACCGAGCGAGATACTGCCTTGGAAGTGGAAAGGGAAACAGCATTAAAGCGACCCAGCCCAAAGCTTTCACAGCGCAGCCATGTTAAGTATCTCCTAACCCTGACTGACTGTGGGAAGAGCTTCAGAGCGGTCTCCTTCCAGCAGCAGGATTCAGACGTGAGGACAACTGCGCAGCAAAGCCCCGGGGCTGCCTCAGCGTTTCAGGGAGCATGTGCTTCCGCACAGCGAGGATGCCACCGTCGCTGACCCCAGTTCCCTGTAACACGTGTTGAAAAGGGCTTTGGTAAGACGTGACTGGTTTTGTTTCGTTTTTCAGTTTCTCAGTGTTTCACCCCGACAAACCTAACAGAGAAGGAAGTTTAACTTCAGTACTAACATGAGGTTACTTATCGAAGTGAAATTCCAACACATCCGCCTGATCTGGAAGGCCGGGGTGCTACGCGGGAGCAGCCGTGGCGGAGCACGCCTGCCAAAGCAGTCCCCCCCCAGGCGAGTTCGTACGGCAGCTTATTGAAACAGTCCCTGTCTCACCACGGTTAACAGCAAATCCCCACACACGCCTGAGACGAGAACCGCTTCTCTCAACCCAGGCTGGTTGAGAGGACTGTTTCACCGCAGGAGAACAGCATGCGTGTCACTGCCTAGCTCTAACGCTGTCGGAGGCAGCTCTCTCCAAACCCGTCAGAGCTCAAGCTGCTCTCGTTACGGGCACCGAGACGGGAAGCTGAGGCCCAGAGGTGGGCACGAACGGCTACCATCTCGTGGCGATCGCAGAGCGACACCCAGCACCTTCTGCCCGCTGCCTCACCTGCTTCGGTGCTGTTACAAACCCCAAGCTCGAGCAGGAACCAAAGCCAAGCAGCCGGCCACACCAGCCCCATGTGCCCCGCACCCGCCCGCACGTCCCATCCCCATCCCATCGCTACAGGGCTGTCTGTCCCGCACTGCTGCCGCTGCAACGACGGCAGCATGGCAGGGCGAGCCTCTGCTCCGCACCCCGCTTGGGTCGGGAGAGAAAAACCGAACAGCTGTGCATGCAAAGACAACAAATCCTTCAGAAAAAATTAATTTTGTTCAGAGCCGGATTAATTCCATGAGCAGCTCTTAGCTAAAAAGGTCACTGAATCTGGATTTTAATTTCCTACTGTGTCCTGCTTCCTGAAAGCACTGTCCACCACCCCCCGCCTCCATTTCTTTGAAACATTACAGAATTTACAGTCTAAAAAGATATTACTTCCAACTTTGCTGTTTCTCCAGGTGGCCGAGGAGTAGGGTCAAGGCCAATAGGTTAGGATGATGCTGCTGAAGGCCATACAGATGAGGATAAACAGACAAACCAACCCCCCCAATCTTTTCAAAGCTCCTCACGTGGCATTTGGGCACAATGCCACAGGTTGTCCTTCAAAAAAGGGGTTCAAAATATTGTGGGGAAAAAAAAGGTTGTTTGAATGCATATTGTTTCTCAAGAACCTCGCCGTATCTGAACCTCGCTATGCGCCAGACCCAGCGTGCTAACAGCAGACGTACAAATACAAGGGAGGGCAGGGGCAGGGAAAAGAGACGGTAGAGCTAGTCTCGTTTTTTGTGCTTAAAATGGGACGCAATGTTTCCTTCTGGGAACCCTGCCCTCCCGGCCAACTGGTATGACCAACAGCTTTAAACGTTTCCCTCCGCAGCACAGAGGTGTGGAGATACATCGGGATATAAACTGCAGCTCTCGCAGCCCCGCACCTCTCTACGACAAGCGACCGTCGTGCTGACCGACGCCTGACGCGCTGGGATCTCGGAGCGGGTCCCAGCCAGGCCGGACCCTTGGTGCACGCTACCCCACCGCCCGCTCTCCTGACAAACGCTCCCACCGCAGAAGAGCCGCGCTGCAACGGGACTCAGGCCCTGCGGCTCTTCACCAGCGCAGAATACAGCAGAGAGATTAAACCGACTTGCCTGGCAGGGTCTCCAGGCACGGTTCTCCGCACCACTAACAGTTCCCATTGTTGCAGCGCAGGCCGTCCGTGCTTATGATACCTTGGCTGCCTTCCTTCGGCGCCTGCACCAACAACCGAGATGGCGCAGCACAACACCCCGCTTACACCACGCTCTGACACACGGCTTCTCAACACCGCGGACCCTGGCAACACACCGGAACGACCAGGAGAAAGATGAGCGCGCCAAGTGCTCGGTAACTCCTCTAGGCAGCCTCTCCTCGGGCGCCGACGGCCGGCGCTGTTGGGGTGATGCCGGCGGCAGAGGTCCCGCACACCTCTCCACCCCGCGCTCCGAGGCTGCCGCAGCCGCCGCCGTACATGCTGAGCTCTCGCGCCCGTTGTTAGCCCCACGTGGCATCGCTAATCTGGCTCAGCACCGGCTCAGCGCCGGATTAACCCTGAAATGCAAAAAATAGATTTTTAAGCTGTCTAAGGTGAGTGTTTGCCTAGTGAACGAGGATTAATGTTTCATACTGGGAAGAGACCGACCACTATAAAGCTTTCCTGTTCTCCTAACCCTTGCAAACGGCCAAGTACCGAGAAGTAAGGCAGGAGCAAAGGGCCTCGTCAGCCAGGAGGGACTGCGCAAAGGACTAACAGCTCCCAAATCCACAGAAATTCAAGTTCACGGTAACACTGTTCTGCTGCTTCTCCCAAAGCTGATCCCCTGATGAGGGCTACCTGAGTATGCAGCAATAAGCCACCGCTCCTCCTGCTCTGCCGAAAAACAGGAGGTTTGTAGATGCTTACTTTATCAACGAAAAAAAGTTCCTGAATTTTAAGACGCCAGTATAAATTCTGAAGCAGCAGTGGTGACCTATAAAAACAAGAAAAAGTAAATGGAAAGCACAAAGTAAAGAATTCAGTTACCCAGTTTCTACACAGTGAACTTGTAATTCAACTACGCTGAAACAAAGCCCCTAGATGACTTTCACGACTCCCTGCATGTAAGGTTTCAAAATAAAATCGCAGAAGAAAACAAAACCCAAACCTGCTCAAAATTAATTTTAAAGCTGCAACTTGGAAATTAAACCCAGAACGCACGTAGTCCCTGAAAGGACAAAAATAAACCAGGGATGAATCTCAGGGAGGAACGTATGTTCAGACACTAGACAGGACCACTTACTTGGCATATATATTGTACACACAAACATGACCAGTTTTTAATAAACTGGAATCTGCTGTGCAGGGTCTGCTGAAAAGGTTAGTGTTAGAAAAAAAAACATTAAAAAATTAAGAAGAAAAAACCCCACTGTTGGAGTCTCAGAGAGACAGCCACAGTTTTCCTTTAAAATACCATTCCCCAATACGAAGGTAAGCTGTATTTTGTAGGGAAAGAAATCTCAGTCAGAAGTCAGTATCTTTGCAACTGACCTTCTGCTTTGTTTCCCCTGAAATGAAGTGAAAGCTATCAGCTACAGGTAAGCAAAACACTTAGAAGTAAAAACTAAGACGAGCTGTAAACAAATATCCAACCCAAACAACACGGGTTTGCCAAAAGCGCTAAGTATTTATTGCTCTGCCTTCCCACTGAAGTTTCTTACAGCTTCTAAAGCCGCCAGTTTTCAGCCTGGCAAGAACGCTGCAGCATCCCGCGCCTCTGGAGGACTGCAACTGGCGGGCAGATGTCCCAACTGGTGCTGGAGAAGCGCAGCTGTGAGACAGCCCCATGCACAGCTCTGGGAGCTCCACCTCCCAGCCGAGGCGCCAAGGTCCCTACGGAGCCACGCGCCCCACTCCAGGGCGAGCAGCCCGCCAGGACACGACACCCAGGCTAAGCACTGCGGTTCGTTTGCCCCATTTCAGAGGGGTTCAGGTGTGCGGCCGGAGCTCCCACCCAAGCCAGGGCTGGCTCCGCAGCGGTCTCAGAGCTCGCTTGGTGAGGGTCTGCCCCCCAGCATCTCTAGAGACAGAGAGTCCATCAAGGCACTAAGCAACCTCTGGATTAAGCCATGGAATTAGCTTATTCTACAGAAGGCTAACAGTTAACCTAACAAAATGTATTTTCTCAAAATAAATTAGTGAAGTACATAAAATAAGTCGGCCGGAGGGGGTAAGAGTGGCCAACACCAACACCTACCTCTACAGCAACCTAACGCCAACCGCCTCCAACAGAGCCTCTTGCCCCGACTTCAGACGAACACAAGGCTCACACCAAGTTCACAAAGTCAGAATTCCTTAGGAAAGTCTTTGTTCCCATTGTACTAGAGGTAATTAGAGGATACGTGAAGAAATCAATGCATATCCTCACACATATCAGTTACAGAGAAAGAGATTTGGAAATACAGACAAGACCAGCTGCTCAATAAAAGTTTCATTTCTTCTTCAGAACTCTCCCCCCACCTCTTTAGCCCATTTTCTGCACTACTGATCCCTGTTTCCTCATGTAATTTGATGAAAGTGCAAAGCCAACTCTAGAATCTGCAAATATTTACTCTTCTGTGTTTTGAAACTAACACAGGAAAGAAGATTTTGTCAATTTTTTTCTCCAGCCCATTTTCTAATGCACCAACTCTCATTTCTTTCCCTCTAGATGGTGCAAGCTGCCCTTTACAGGATGACACCCAGCTCCTTCGGCTTTACGAGCCGCGGGTGCAGCATTTATTTTTGGAGTCAAAGCTGCAACGGTAACTTTCAAAGCTGCTACCATGGAGTTTATTTTTGGAGTCTCCTCGGTGGAATTAAGTTGAAATGCCGCTTGTACAGCAATTATTCGTGCAGCTTGTGCTGTTGGTTAAGAACTCACAAAACACTCCTTTATTCCTCGGTAGCTGCCTTACTGCTTACTGACAAATTTGTACTTACTAGAAATGATACGAATGTGCTGGACAATTCAGTACGTGAAAAGGGTTCACAGATGAGGATGGCAGCAGCTGCCAAGAGGAGGCTGGCTCGGCTACGGGTTAGCAGCCTGGCAGCGAGCGCACGGCGGGGAATCACGGAGCTGCCCCCGGGGCCAGCACTGCGGCTGCTGCCCGGCTCCTCGGCGTCGAGCCGCCCTTCGGACCCACGGGGAAGGAAGGTGCCAAAAGCTGAGACAGGGGTGACCGTTCGCTAACAAACGGATCAGCTCCGCGGGAAAAAATCTGCAATCCTGAGACTTTTTTTTTTTTTAATTGTATATCAAGCTGGCCAAAATCCTAGTATGCCTTTAAATGGTGTCTTTTTGCAGTTCAACTTTTTAAATTGTTTCAAATCCAAATCTGATCTTTTAGGATAAAGCTGGGCATTTCTTCTTCTGACTTTGCACATTTTTTTAACTGGCAGGTGCATATGCGACAGAGCAACTCTACGGTGCTGGAAGGGTCCCTTTAAGAGCCTGAAAACAGAGCAAAGAGCTCTGACTAGGTTCAGCAGGCTCAGAAGCGCTAAGCACGAACAAGCTTGACTGGCAGCTCAACCTCGGTACCTGCCACAGAATCTGTGCCTGTAGCTGAATGCAAGAAACGTTTAATGAAAACCAAATATGCACACTGAAGAATTCTCTTGACGGCAGGAAAAAAAAAAGCGATGATAAATGCCTTCCTTCCCCCTGAGAACTGCTGTCAGTCTCCTTTACTGCACAACATATAAGCTAAAGCCACAAAAGGAAACGGGCAGCCTTCCTGGAGGTGAAGGCTGAGCAGAGATGGTTTCCCTCTCCTCACCTACTAGTTTCAAATGGATTTCTACCGTTCACATTTCCTTCAGATTCAAACCTTTCAGAAATCAGTCAAAAATTCTAAAGCACACGAGTATACCTACCTAAAATTGCAAATAATCAGAGTATCAACATTGCATTTCACAGCAAATTGATTTTCTTTGCCCATCTTTGCCCAAAGTCTTCCCCCCCATCAGAAAACTTTTAAATAATTTAGGTATTTAAAAGCATCTAAAAATGATACTCCCTACAAGCTAGCACAATACCGTAACTGTTCGTCCATCTTTTCTGCTCTGTTACCATACTATATTGCATAAAATTTGAAAAGCCTAACGAGGACCAGGAGCAGCCATTGGGAGCAGAACGACCTTTTCTTCTGATCACATCTGCAGCTACGGAAGATGGACTAAACCAGAAGCAAGTGGACACACCATTCGGGAGAGAGTCTAGTCTCACCGTTATTCCTTAAAACAACATCTCTCTACCTGTGAAAAAGCCAATTCATCTGAAATACTAACAAGCAGGAGGTGCAAGTTCTTCACAGAATTTAGAAGAAAATCCTTTAATGCATACGGAGAAAAAGCGAGGGTCATGGGTAGGACTGAGCTCAGTTCTATAACTAGTTCAGCCACTGCATGCTCAGAGATTACTGAATTTCATTTTTCTAATTTTTAAATGATAAATGAGATTTAGCATCTTGTAAGTGAAATTTAAAATACTGTGTATTTCCACTATACTTTGTGAATCCATAAGTAATCATTAGCTTCACACTACGTTTGCTTTTGCTCAGGTCCCTGAGACAGTAACAAGGGCACCGGTTGGACTGTCCCTGAAGATGACAAGCTATGAAAGCAGAGGCCTTATTGCACGACAACAAACACTGAATTTGCAGTGACATTATTTACAGTTCTGGCTATTGATTAATTCTAAAGTATTAGTAAACTGATTCTGTTTAAACTACAGATAAGACTATTTAATTAAAATCAAGCAAGTGTTAAATAATTAAACAAAATATTTCCTAGGTCAAGTGAAACACCTACTTACCTTCAGTAACTGAGATCCTCTCAGAAAGACCGTGCCCATTCCACTCCTGAGATGTGTAAAGCCTGTGGGGTGAGCCGAGGCTGTCTTGGCCAGCCACGTTTCTCTACACTCACCTCTGCCTCTCCCAGTGGAGACAGATCAATCCTTCAACCACTACTGACTCCAGAACTTGAGCTCCAGAGGAGGACAGTGGGTCACACAAACTGCAGTTTAGTTGAATCCCTGCATACAAGCCTCTCCTCCCAAACCAGGACATTCAAACCCATTTTTATCTAGAAAAGAGTACACAGTATCATAAGAACGTCTGGGCTGCGTGGATGGGGCAGTTTCTCCTTTCCTGTACCATCACTGGGACAGGGGCTGCTCAGCATGACAGTGGGAAAAGGTGTGGGAGGAGCGGTGCATCATCAGCTGCGTCTTTCCCCTTCTGGCAGATGAAACCACCCCTAAAGATGAACTGGCTCAAGGGGCAGGCAGGAAGAAGACCACACAAGTCAGAGCTCAAGATTCAGAGCCATCGAATCCATCTGTATCAGATTACAAAATCCCAGGAACAGAAGCCTCTCTACTTGGAAGACAAAAAGGCCTCAAGATTCCCTTATACACAACGATGGTACCTGTATTAAGAATGGGTACTAGGATGGACACAGCCCATATCTTTCCGGCGTAGATACCCCTGAACAACTCACAGATAATCCTAAGACTTTCAACACAGGAGGGCTTTAACTAATGCTGAAGCTTCACCAGAGCTTAGATGATGATGATGATGTGACTAGAGAGCTTCCTTCCCCACGCACATGCATGCTTGGACAAACGGGCGAGTTTGGTAGAAAAGTGTATGATCAAGTGCTACTCACTAACACTTACTTATAGAGTCCTATGCTTTGCTTCATAACCATCACCTCCATTTTGGGGATGATTATGTTGATTTTAAAAGGTAAGAATACTGGGAAGAGGAGAGAAACCTGAGTACCAAACTGCCTTGACTAGACTACAATGAGCACGGTCATGCTTGGTTCCACCTCCTGTTTCCCCTTTCTTCTGGCATCAATGAATTAACACACTTTTTACTTTCGGAGACAACAGAATTAAGCATATCACTGACAAAATTCCAAAAATGTAAAACAAAAAAATTAATCATCTTTCACTAGACTTAAGACCTAAAGTTGGTTGATTCCACATACCGACAGGGTCTTTAAAGAAAAACAAAAAAAAACCCAAACAAAGAATCCACACCTTTCATGGATACTCATAAATGCATAAATTGTGACAGCCAGCAGAAGTCTTTGAAGGCTTATTAAGGAAAACTAAATTAGAATAACTAGAATGAATCAGGCAGTTCCTGAGAACCATGACTTAACAAGAGGGAGTAACAGAAAAATCCAACCTGGCTCCTGTCCTGATAAGAGATGTTACTTCTGTGTTGTTCGCCATGAGTAGAATGACAAGTAATAGGAAGATAAATTGCTCCCAACACAAAGTTTCCTAGGTCAAGTGAAAGACTTAAGGCATAAGGAGGCACAAAGACTTTTACCCTTCAAGTCAGAAGATGACCACCAGGCAAACTTTCAGGTTTTAGGTGGTATGGGGGCATTTGCCATCAGTATTTTGAATGGAAATACTTTAATCTTGTTGCTGTGTCCAAATCAAAGTTATGTGGAGAAAAATGACCCTTCTCAAAGGTTTTAACTTCTGCTGCTGCCATTAAAGTTTTTCAGCATTTCTTAGCAGCAATGAAAGAATGTTTTGCCAGTAAATTATGACTGTATTTTCCAAAACAGTAGAATAGTAATTCTTGCAGAAAGCTATTGCAGGAATCTGAGGGTCGGCATCACCTCACAATACGGATTTTGGTATTCCTGCTCAGTCCTTTCATAGACTAAACCCTGCAAATGCTTCTGCAACAAAAAGCATGCAGAATATATACAGAAATCTTAACAAGAGGAATGAACACTGACCAGTTGACCCTGGATGCAGGAAAAAGAACAAGAGCCTTTGAAGTAGTGGATACAGACATTATTAACACTGCAAGATTTGGGACCAAAGGACTGGGATCAACGATAGTCACACGGATAAAGCAGAATGCTGATGGGTGCTTTAGTGACACTAGCTGTATTAAGCAGACAGGACAAAAGAACGTCTGCCTTTTCAAGGACCTGTTGACTACCGCCAATATCCGCACGACTGAGTAATCCTCCCACTTTCCCAGCTCCGCTTTCCGGGTTGAAGGTACTTCCCAATGTATGGACGACAGTTTGCTCTTAACTACAGGACTCTAGAGCAGGAATTATTCCCAAAATAAATTAGGGTATTCTTAAAATACATTTAATGAAACTTTACAAGCAAAAGCCTGACTACACCTGACAGGTGAAAAGCAGAATAGGGGAAATCTTACCAGAAATTTGCACTCAACTCTTGTGGGAGGATTGTTTCTAAACTATTCGGAACAAGTGTCTAGAAACCACCTTCTACTTTTTAGACTATTTCTTTGTACCTGCTTTTCTTGCATCAGAAATATTAGCTCAAACAGATCTTCCGCCTCCGTGGTTCTAGCTCCAGTTCCTGGGAACAGTCACATTATTCCCCAACAGCCTTTGACACATGGGGCATGTTTTAGCCCCTTCTGCTATGACTGCTTCTCCATCTCCTCACTCACAATTCTTAATCCTGTTTTGCAACGGAACAGGTTTTTTAAAGAACGTGTTTGATCAGAACAGCTTATTCTCAGACTGAGATTACATTTTAATTAGTTGTCTTGAAACAATGACAGGTTGGAGAAGTTCAGAAGATAAGTCCTTTCAAAAGCGTGAAACGCACTTACCATACGGCAAGCCAAAGCTGCACATATATCCAAAACCAGGTCTACCAGTCAAAAAAAATTGATATTGAATGAGTAATTCCTGAACAAACAATAAAGTTGCCTGCCTCAAGGAAAAAGCTGGGCTAGTGAAGGACATCAACAGGAAGCAAGCTGCTTCCTATCACTCCACTTGTGATCTCAGGTCATTGTTTTGATAGTAAGTGCTCTGATCACGAGGGGTCCTAATAGCAACATGCTGTTCCTCAGCAAATAACATACTGTTATGTTTGTATCTCGCAGCTTTAACAGAAAAATAAAGGGAATACAGAGTTTTAAAGTCTTTAAATAACTTTCATTTCATGCTATAATTTAAAAAAATAATTAGGATCCAGAAGGAAAATACAGCAGGAGGTAAAAATGTTAGTTATTACTGATCAAAAGCCATTTTTACCTACTCCACTTCTAGGACTCCCTAAAGGCCAACAAATTTCCATATGGTGGTAACCTCATCACATGCAGTGAAAAGACAGGAGTCACCATCACCGGCCACAGAAAGGGCAAATTTCCACTGAAGGTTAGGAGAAAATTCTTCGTGACAGAAGTAGTAAGGCACTGGGACAGGTTACCCAGTGAGGTTACAGCTACCACAGCCATGGAGGTGTTCAACACTTGACCAGCAAAGTCCTTGAGCAACATTATCTAAATGATGTCAGATCCTGCTCTGAGCAGGAGGCTGGACTAGACGATCTCCAGGGATCCCTTCCACCCCGTACGGTTTCATTCTTTGGTTGCTCACAGTCACTAGAATCTCCCTCACTTCATACAAATGGGTTATGGTGATCACACCCAGCTAAATAAAAATGACCTGATTTAAGAAAAGATACAGTATGAAGATAAATTCCCAGCTTATCGTGTGCACAAGAATACTTCAAATTCTGTTTGCCAGCTGTTTGGCAACTCAAGTGAAAAGCAGACGTCACAACAGCACTTAGCTATTAAAGAACCTTCCAAAGAAAGTAAGAAATATTTGTTGACTGTATTATCAAAACAATTACTTCATATTTTTCGAATATTCAATGTAAAAAAAATAAGAATCAAATTCAAGCAATTTCACTGAAAGATCACAGTGCCAAACAAATTAATAGAAGTGCAAATTCAAGGGCGGGGGGGGAAGGAAGAGTCAGACTTCACCCCAAGTCTCACCAAATAGGAATTAAATTAGTGTATACTGATCTCTAACAGGAGAAGCGCTACCAACTGCCCTAATTCACAGAACAATCAGAGAAGATCTGCTGTAACGGATCAGAGAAAGGTGTCAGAGGGAACTGGAAAGCGGGTCTGAGGCAGCCAGCTATCGCGCTCTGCCAGTATCACCGGTACAGGAAAGCTCGCGGGCAGCGCTGCAGAAGGCACCAGCTCAATGCCCACTATGCCAAAACGGGAGCGGAGCAGCAGCTGAAACAGGGAGCGTTACCTGTCCGGGGGGGGGGGCCAGGGGGGAACACACGGATCAAACAACAAAACAAAACTAACAAAAAAACACCAACACACCAAAAAACAAACAAGAACTTGCCAGCACCGCACGCAGGCTAAACTCTTTTGTAGGGCTTGCTTTAATTAAACTGGAGTCTTGCAGACTTAAGGGCTTGCAAAAACTTTTGAATGCCGAGTGCTCAAGTGATATCAAAAATCTGCATAAAGCAGTATTTATTAGACGCCAATAAAAAAATAGAACTACTTGCATGAAAACCAAAAGGAAACTGCGTTTCTGTTTTGCACACAACACTCTCTAGGCAGAACAAGCGGCAAGTCAAAAACCACACTTGATGCAAAGCAGGTAGCTGGGTAATTTAGACTGCAACAAACCATTCAACATACCAGGACACACATATCTGAAGGAAACGGGAGCACACGTGACCCATCCTTTACAAGCTCGTCATTACGCACACTACTTCATCACGTGCTTTCTAGACAAGTGTGGAGCAGACAAGACACTAGCACCATAAAAAATACAAGTTAAGTTTTAGTTAGATTACCACCTGATTTAAAGCCTCCTGGCATCCCTGCAACTACTACAGACATCTGTGACATTCAAATTCCTCAGACTCTGCACTGAAGATAAATTATTAGGTATATTTAGTCATGCCAAGAAGAACTCTGCTGAAAAAGGTCTATTCTTCCTCCACTGGAATAATTGCTTCTGAATTCCCACCAAAATCAATAAAATAGTAAAACCTTACAGACAATGTTTAGGATACTAAAACATTATACATAAATTATAAAGCTCATAATAAACTGCTTTGCTCACAGCTAACTACTGTGCGTCAATGACATGTATGTATCAAGACCAAGAGAAAGAAAACCCGTGAAGACACAGTGTGCTCTATCCCCCCTCCCACCCACCCTCTTCTGACTCCATTGCCTTTTCATTCACCTGCCCACCCGCTGGTCTTTGGACGCAAATGCACAATGAAAACCAAGATGTAAGAGCCAAAATAATTCTACAGTAAACCACTCATGGTTCTCTTTGTACACACTACTCTTCTGCCTTTCCTCATCTTTATGACTTTCAGAGAACAAACTCTTTTGGTATGTGGTATGTACAATGAACACACAGCTAATTTTAAAAACATAGTACAAATAACTGCAGTTTATAAACCAATCTACAGAGAAACTAAATTAATAATGACGGCCATCCTCAGTATGGGCATGTCTCTAGTGACAACATCTTGCCTCAAAATAATCACATTATAAATACACCCACTATTTAGTATCTCAAATAAATTTTGACGGCAAAAAGAAAGCCAGCCTGTGACAAAGGGCAAGTGCTTTGCCAGGAACCCAGATTCAACGCATCGCTGCTCATCGGTTTGGACCACCTTCCTTGCTATGCGTGAGTTACTACAAGCTGTATTTTTCACTTCATCCTGCTCAGGATCAACAGTTACTACCCTGGCACTGGTACCATTAACCGCGTATTTCCCAAGTGCCTGAATTAGTAGCTTCAAAACCACACAAACACGCAGTGACAATAATAACCTACTGCACTGTGACATCTTTATTAGAAAAGCCACGGTGAAAAAGTTCTCCTGCTTTGATCTTTGCTTTCAACTTTCCAAGATAACAGTTCCAAGAGAAAAAAATAATTAGACTATCGTACAAAATGTTAAGAAATCGTAGGAAGGCTTTCAGTGACTGGTTTAACTAAATCTGCTTATTCCACCTACTTTTTCAGAACTTTTATCTTTTTTTAGAACAGAGCGCTCACTATCTCACTTCAGTCTCAAAAATGTGTTTGAACAAATCCGTTCTCCACTGAGAGAAAAAAAATACAATAAAAATCAGCTTAAAATAAATTTATTAAACAATACAAAATTAAGCATGCTGGAAATCGAGATACATAAATAACATACAATGCAAATGAAAAATGGAAAACGAGACAGGTAACTTAACAACTGAGCCAAAAAGTACAACACAAATGCCAAAACAAAATTTTAAAAAGCATTTACATTTCTAATGAAATGTTAATGATGCTGACAAAGAAAAACAAACAAACAGCTAAAATGCTTGAATATCAAGAATTGCTATTACTGTAGCACAGGTGAACACTAAAACCGTTGCAGACTTCGAACATTCACGCCTAGCCTCTACCACCGCGTCCTTGCGGACCCGCTGGCCACACGCAGTGCCGGCACGGCTAAGTTGCGGTGGCAGACCTAATGGTGGTCCCAGCCATCTGCGCACCCTGCCATGGCCAAGGGCCAGCTGCAGACCTGGCGGGCCACAGCGAGAAACTGCGAGTGGAGGCAAGGTACAAAACCATTGGTCCAAAGGAGTCTCCTCCTGACCCTCCTCCTAACGAGAGGCTGGCTTCCATTCTGAGACAGGCTTCAAAAGCATATATTACAGAACTGTAATATATATCTAAAGTAAAGATTGTGTAAGCTGTACCCTAAATATTCTTATTATGCATATTAAAGATCTCATAGTTTCCTTAATTTCATATTTCCCTTGCAGGACTTGCCTCTATCATAAGTTTTGTATGTAACCGACAAACATAAATAAGGTAAAGAATTTTATTTTCAAGTCCAAACCCAGATGGAACAATCTTCCATCTTCAACCACGTTTTTAGAATTAGCTTGAAATAGTACTAAAAATCAGCAAATAACATGTGGAGATTTAATCAAGCAAATCCTGCATCACACATTTTCCTTTTCTAAATCAATCAGTAATTTAACCAGCAACATGTCATCACTGTGGATACTTTTCATTAGCAGCACAGACACATTACGTTCCCTCTCGCAGCTGAGGGTATTTCAGGTAAAGTTATGTTGTTTCATAGGATCTGAATGTTACTTTTCAGTAACTACTAGTTTACTTTAAAATCCTCAAACAGGTGAGACATTTTCAAATTCAAGACTTCACCTTTACTTATTTTACTTTGTTTTCAAGATAAGCACTGACAAACCTAACCTTATCAATAGTGATAAGGTTAGAGAAGAGCTATTATTCAGCAAATTATGATTGACATCTGCACCACAGATTTACCTCTTTATCCCAGTAGGGCTTTCCAAATTCACTGAAAATTGATGTTCTGTACTGTTTTGTTTAAATGTTTTAATCCTAGGCTTCAAAGACAGGAAACCCATTCTTTTACAATACGCTGCTAGACGAAGATTTTTCAGGGTTCAGTCAGAGCTTATTTCAAATGTTAACAATACCTAAACAGCGTAATTAGAACAGCGTGCTTTCTCAGAGCACATCAGCTTCGCTTTATGCATCTCCCTTAATTCACAAACATCCAGATGGGACAAAAAGGGGCAGGAAAAACCCAACTCTCCCCCTCATGCAACACTCAGGTCTGAGTCCAGTTTGGAGTTTTAGACAAACTAAAAGAAGAGGGACTGGGGGAGGGAGAAGGGGTGGAGGTGTTACTAAGGAATGATATGTCACTGTCTCTTAAAAAACTCAACCAGCTAACGCCATTTATCATTACTTAGATAATTATGATTACCTTTCCAACAGTTTTATAAACAGGATTCTGCATTATGTGTACCAGGAATAGGATACATCCGCAAGCTTTTAAAGGGGAAGCTTTACAAAAATAGAGAATAATTTTCTAAGGTTTTTAGCATCATTAAGAATCTAACAGCTACAAGTATCAAGAATTTAACAAGTCTGTGCCTTCTGTCTAGCACTGCCTATTCGAAGCTTACATACACCATTTCCAGAGCCATTCTGCTCAAGATACTCAAAATTATCAGATTAGCAGATGAACAGGTGCAGTTGCCCATGGAAGAATGCGAGTCCTGTTTCTCAGCAAGCTGACAGGGTGCAAACTCACAATCAGTTTAAAAAACAGCAATCAGTGATAACTTCTTAAAAATTTGCTCATGTCTAAATAAATGAAACCTCTGATCTTAGACACACACACTAGCGGCTGAAAAATAAGTTACTTGTAAACAGTTTTAATAATATCGTCCTATTTGCTTTGCTCTGCCTATTTCCTGCTCAGGCCTGGGCGGGTGACCACCCCAAACCCCAGATGGCTTTCATTCCTCTCTCGGGTGGAGCACAGCAGCATTAGCAAGGCAGGCTTCTGAGTCACAGCTACCAGCTGGCACCGCAAGCCGCCAGCCAGCCACTCAAAATAGCTTGCTAAGAAATCTTTCTGTTGCGTTAGTTTACTTGCAGACGAGGCAGGCTTCCCCCTCTCCCAGTCTTCTCCAGCCATTTTTTCCTCTTTTAAGTGTTAGCATTACTAAGTTTTAAAGATCTGATCAAAAAATATATATATAAACTTCACTAGCATGGCATATCCAAAGGATCCATTTCTGTTCAAAGCAATTTGAAAGCTTATATAAAAAAAGAGGATGTAATAACAACATGACTCAGAACCCAGCTCCACTAAACAAACAATTATTTAGAGATTCATGAATTTGCTGTATTTTGCTGACACTATTTTATTTTGTATTTTAATTAAAATTCTTCTATCTTTACATGCTGACCCTGATGACAGGACACATCATAAGTTCTTGCTTAGCTCTGAAAGTTAATTTACTTAAAATTCTCAGATATAAACAAAAATAAACAGATATACACAAAACTGGTATATCTTTGAAAACATTCAGATTTACCTTTTTTTTTAAAAGTAAATATGTTTTAAGTACCTACAAAAGTTAATTAACAAGTTTTGGTTTTGTTGTTTGCACGTGCTTCCCTGCCCACCTCCCACCTTGAACTTTGACAGTCTTTTTGGTATAGCATACAGAATTTACACAAAACGTATATATAAAATGAAACACCAGGCAAACAATATTCAAATTGAAGTTAAATCTAGAGATGCTTGAGGGTTTTTAGAATGAAGAATTTAATGAAACTAGAACCCATTCGTTTAGTTTTGCTCTCCCCGACCTTCCATTCTATACACTACGGTTCTGGAGATGTCCTCGTTTGATTCAGGTGACACTTTTTTCCATACTGTTTCTTTTAAAGCAAGTTCTTGCTGGAGATTCTCATAGTCCATTGGTCCAAAGGAATGCTAGTTGTTCAAGCAACATATATTATTTATTAGTGTATTTGAAGGAAAAAAAATCCATACTTGCAGTCAATGCTATCAGACTCAAGTTTTTCACCTCTTCACATAAACCGTTATGTTCTCTTTTCCAGTTATAAAAAAATCAAATTCCGAACTGGGTATTTTTTAGATGTATACATGCAGATAGAAGCACTTTAAAAATCATTCTACTGTATCTTCTCCTATTAAAACCTTCATGCCTTAGTTAAAACATTAATGGTAATAAAAGCAAAGAGGTTTTCTTTATCTCAAGCACCCTCACACTTCTATCTTTTGTACATGTAGCTGGAGCAGATCCAGTTCATTCCCAGAGCTTGCTTATATCGCTGCCTTAGTAACAGGCACTCGTCTGCAGCAACGTAACACCTGCAGTCACTGCCTGTGCAACTCTCAGCAAGGCACGTGGTCTCAGAGACATCACTGTGGAAAAGTGCTTAACACACATCTCCTGCACGGCAGCACCGAACAGAAAGGCTAAGCCCACCTGCTGGTCCAATCTTTATTAAAGGCAACCAGAACTGTAAAACTCTTTGCAACTTTTATCAGATACCATATACTTACTCTAGCACGGGAGATGAACTGCATGAAACGGAGCTATCAATCTAATATCAAATTCTGCTACACAAAACTCTGTGATAGTGTGGCCCACCCAGGTAAGCGTCCACTAGTAACGTAAACTAACTAGTTTATCTGAAAGCTTTGATGCAATACATGTCATTGAGCAGTTTCGCATTTAGAGAAGAACTTTCTGTACTTCCGATGTCTACGAGCAATACTCACTGAACACACATATTAACTTACCCGCTGATCACCACCTTCTCTGCGAGGATCAAGCTTTTTTGCAAAGTGTCTCAAATTGTCGTAGTTATGGAAATTGCACAAAGAAACCAGATCCTGCAAATATTTAGAGAACATGATTATTTGCATATGATAGTAAAATGTGTACGAGATGATAATGCTGCCACTTGTGTTTTACATCATACTCTAGTAACTTAAACCAGTCATATGTAAGAGAGAAGCTTATTAAATAAATTAGTACCAATCTCTCAAGGCCTTTTGACCATAACACAAAGATAAGACTAAGTTCTAACACCACCTTTAAACTCCTTTTTAAACTAGTACAAAACAGGTAGCAATTTACTATATTTAATTTATATATATATTATATATATTATATATATAGTTTATATATATATATAATTTAATATATTTCTACTCCAGCTGTACAAAAAACTTCAAGAACAGGACAGAATAGTGTGGGCTAGTCTACTACATAGAGCTTTTAAACTCAATCAAAAGGATAAAACAAGAAAACGTGTGACATGATTTGAATTCCGTTTGAATTACAACATGAAATGTTATAATTACAGAACTTCGTTATGCTGTTGTATTTTTAAAAGCAAAGGTTACATCAGGTTACTTGTATGCCATAATGATCTATCGGTTTTTAGCTCTCACTGTAACACAATAAATGCAGTAAATCCTTCACCTACCTACTTACCTTTCTACGATTTTATATTTAAATTATCAAGTACAAGACTATTTCATATGAAATATTTTAAAGCATTTAAACTAGAATTAGTAACTTCATAATACTCTTAATTTGCAACTGTACGGATGTTAGCTAAATAAAGCATGAAAAGTTTTAACTGCTGCTCATCCACATGAGCTAAACCCTTGCATACTGTAAATCCCACGTTGCTGTCACTAACCCCAGGAACTGGTCTATCCAAACTAGTACCACTGTTGCAGCTTAATTGTTATCATTATTTTAAAACAACAAACAAGCAAACCCCAACCAAACAAAACAAAAAAAAAACACAACAAGAAAAAGTCTGGTTATGCCTTCAACTTCCAATGCATTACCAATAATCCCACATTTCTTACAGGGAGCCTATTATTCTTTTTTGAGCCTTGCTCCCCCGCCATTTATAATTACCTAATCAGTATTACGAGGTGGTTTTAGAGAAAAAATGAAAAAGACAGTGCTTTTTTACATTGTCCTCTCCCACAAAACATCTTCATTAATCATTACAAAGTACTCTACAAAAATCTCTCCTGCTTCTAATTCTGCTATCAAAAGACTGTCCACAGCCCTCTCCAAAGCAAGAGACAAAGCCAAGAGCTAGCCCAACAACAGGGTCTGACGTGCGAACACATTTTCTGTCAGATTGTTTACAGAAGTCTGTTTAAAAATATATCAGAACAGCAATATTCCATGAGAATCTTTTTCTTTTATTGCAATGAAATAAGAGTTGCATTTCCAGAGTTTTGAAAATTGTTTACTTTATGACTGGAGAGGAAAAGAAGTCTCTAAATAAAGCTCTATAGCTTCTAATGCAGCATACAGAAGACCAGCTCCTTCATTACTTCCTGAAGTGCTCCTTTTCAAAGCTTCTCCACAATAAATTTTTCCAGTGATTTTGGCACTGTATTTTCTAAATGCTCACTGAATTACAGTGTTATTTATTGCCAAAATGCAAACGTCTCTTCTTGGCCTTCCACCCTTGGACCAGATGAAGCTTGCTATGTATAGAAGAGTAATGAATCACGATTTAATTCAGTTAGATCTCAACTATGCTAACTGAAGCTCAGTAAACATCAGCTGCAAAAGAAAAACACCAAAACACAAAAACCCACACTAAAGGCAATGCTGCTTACGTGACAAAAGTGAATTCCTTTAACACTGTTGCCCATCTTGTCCAAAGGAGGTGACCAGCACATCAAACCCATCACATTAGGAACAACCAGAAGAATCCCACCAGCAACTCCAGATTTTGCCGGAAGACCAACCTATAGAATAATTAGAGAATTACCATCCTCTGCAAACATTCGTCGCTACTGTAGCACAATGTATTAGCATTTTACTGAAGATTGTTATGCAGCATTTATAACATGTAGGTCTGGAAAGTAATTTAAGCTGGGAAAGCATTACTACTTGCCTCTTTATATAGACAATAACCTGCAGCACGGCTCGTGGCTACCTGAGGTACGCCATCGTTCAGTTATTTGCTCTCGGTAACATAGAGAGTCAATAATACAGTGAAAAAGATTCAGATCTATTATAAAAAGCAGTTAGGACTAAGCAGTAGTACCCAAGTGTATGTCATGAACAGTCTGCAAAGATGGAGTAGTACAAAGCTATATACATTAAAAATCTTGACTGGAAAAGGGAATAAATAATACCAAGAGAACAGAAGAGTCTATCCATGAAGCCATACAATAACCTACTTATTTACAACCTGGATCAAGGTATTGCTTTTTTCTAACAGGAACTAACATGTCACACATCCCCATAGCTCAGTAAGCCAATAACATTTAGGTCACCCAAAGCATCATAGCCAACTTTAGTTTTTCCTCATTGCATTTGAGTGAAGACACTCAAAACAAAACGCTGAATGCACAAATAAGGCGCCGTACATCTTGAAATACTGACATGTAAGAAATGTACTGCTGGAAAATGGAAGCACGGCACATGTGCTGTGTATGACAGCCACTTTCATAACACACAAGAACAACTCACAAAACAGCCTGAGTCAGGGAAACAAAAGCAACTGTCTGCAAAGGCGTTTTGCTACCCTTTTCTCCCATACAGCAGGATTTCTTAAGTTATGCTGTTTCTGGTTATACCTGCATCAATCACCTGTTTCTCTCACGAACAGCCTCTTTCAAAGGACAGTATTGAACATGAAAAGGATTCCCAAATGTGAATTGGCAGAGAATAGTAAGTACTAGTAGTACACTAGTAGGTATGGTGTACCAGTTGTGCCAAGAGTTCTAGGTGGGATTTTCCCATATGGTTTGCTCAAACTCTAAACAACTAATGTAACATCCCCTTTCCTCACTCCAGAAGCAAGCCAGCCAGCCCTGGAACATGAGAACAATTGCACAGACCAACCTTCCTGGTCAGCTGTAATTAATATCCAAAAACTACTTACATGGAAGGCAAACTGCCCCGAGAAGTCGTACATGCCACAGGAATGCATTAAGCTCAAGGTATTTCGGACTGCTTCAGGACTCAGCACTCTTTCACCAGTGATTGGGCAAAAGCCACCATTAGCCAGAGTTGCTGCCATCACGCTTGCCGACTCACATGTTACTTCTATTGAGCAAAGCTTATGAAAAAGAAATTGAGATTATAAGAACTGATACTTCTAGCATGGTAAGGCCAACTATAGCAGGATCAACAATATGTCTCTATCAAAATAACGTTTCATAAAACAAACTGTAGCATAACATTTGTTACAGGTGATGCTGGTAGCATCAGCTAATATGGTCTGAATCTTCCAACTATAAAGATCCCGGCAACAGTGTTTGTAAGCCCTCTTAATAGTTTGAGACAGTATTTTACATGAGTTAGTGTCTCCACTTGATTCCTCCCCCCACCCCCCTTATGTTCCTTTGAGAGGAAGAGGTCTGAAAAACAATCTCGGTATTTTGCATCTGCTTAAATGGAAACGCCACAGAATGACTGGGTTTTTTTCAATTTGAGTTTGTTTTGTGTGGCTTTTTTTAAAGCCTTAGAAGACCACACACATTTATTAAAAGTACATTTTAAAGCTGCAAACTCTAGCACATGCAAGTCTTAATGCCAGCACTTCCCGCTGACGCAGCCTTATTTCGCCTCTCTCGTATGCTTTGTGATATATTAATGATATGACCACACCATAGTTTCTCCCAGGATCCCTGCTTCAGTACAGACTATACATACTTTGGTGACACATCAGGAAATGTGATATGATGCCATCACCTGATGCTGCCTCATTTCTGCAGAAACCAAAAGATAAGCTGGTTTCAACCTGAAGCTGAAATGCTACTCTGAAAAGTAAACAAACTAGCGCTCGTATTCTTGCTTTTGCCAAACAGTCATTACATGATACTTCATGAAGTTACCTAAGCCAAGTTTGCATGAGTAGTTACTACCTGGAATTCTTATTTTCCGGGTGCCAAACTCAATACATCCTAGTCCAATCAACTGGAGTTGCAAATCAAGAGATTGTCAGAGACGCATCTAAAATGGCAACTGTGTTTTAAACATATGAAGTATTACATAATATCACCTACTTTGAAAAAAAGTGTTTCTAGGATCTCACTTTAAGCACCTGCATTTTGTACCTCCGTTTTCTAAAACGAAAACAATCCATCCTGACTTCACAGAGACAATAGGAAAATAAGCCTATTCCTGCTCAGAAAGTTCCAGTTACACAAAGGAGGAGCATTACAGAAAACGCAAAGGAAAGAAATAACTAGCCTTTTAAGTAGAACCTGAGTGGTGGAAAGTAGCGTTGTACAGTGAGAAGAAAAGAAAACAGAATTGTCGCTCGTGTATGAGCTGCCCTTTTTCTGAGTATGGAGTGAAAAGGGGATTTTGCAAGTGAAAAGGAAGAATGACACGAAGTCGTGAAATTAGAGATCAGAATGCACGAAAATGAGGCCAAATTAAAAATACATCAGAAAAATTAGGTTTGGCATTTCTGAACTTATGAATAGCTTTGCACTCAGAAGCGGATCAGGACTTGAGGCAGTGGGATAGGAAGCACTTAAAAAGCATGTTTAAACAGTAAATTCAAATAAGTTATTGGTTTTGTTAAGTAACAACAGGAAGTTCAGAGTAGACTATTAGCTTGTACCTAGTTTCCAACTCTAGAAGAGGTCAACTAAGGCTAATCACATATACCTTCAACAGTCACTCCATTTAAGATTAGAGCAGTTACATCCCAGTAGGACAAACTCAGATAAAACTTGCATTTAAAAAAATATTGTTTATAATTTGCATAAGCAAGTCTCATGAATCAAAACCAGATTCATTTTGAGAGTTAAACTCCATATATTTTTTTTTTTTAAACTATCCCAGACAGTCTGAATTAGTAACACAGTTTGAACTGCCTCTTGAGAACTACATGCAGCAGAGCTGAGCTGTGAATGTTTTAACATTGGGAAACCCTTACTGAGGAAATACCTCACACTTGCCAAGTTCTCATTTTGTGACAGTTGCAAGTAACTTGCTGAAAGTGGAAAAGAAAAAAAAAATGGGGGAGGAGAGATTATACAGGACTAGATTCTTTGTTTGACTCATAAGCATTGAATTAAACAAAAAGGAGGAGATATTCATATTATTTCATTTATAACACGACCCTTGAGCTTCCAATAGAGCATGCATATACAACTTTAGTTACACATGGAGTTTAAGGTACTTCACAGTACAATAAAGAGCAGCAACCCAAAGAAGCAAAAATATTTTGCCAAACTCACTCAAGTAATAAAAAACATTTTATGCTTCTAACTACTAGTGTTTTAAAGACTACTGCTAGGTTGAATTAGCAATAAAGACACGTAAGTACATCACCTTAAACAAATCTGGATACATCAAATGTACCTCATTCATTTCCAAACAGAGTTTAACAGAAGCTGACAAGTTTAACTCTAAGCCATTAAAGCCTTCATATCTATGAACAAATCAGCTTCTACTGCTTATAATAGTAATTCTAAGCCTATAATGAGTCTCAATTTTAAAGTCAGTTACCTGAAAATAGAAGTCTAGTATAGCAACCATATCCGTGCCTTCAGGAAAGCACTGAGAAAGAAAAATAAAGAGAGTCTTCAGGTAAAATTATGATTACTTTTTTTAAACATTGCTTTCAGAGAGACATAATTAAGCTATATTCTTGTCAGCATATTAAAATTAGGCAGATTTAAAATCAAGTATGTATTTATACGGAACAAGTACAAATATTAAATCACCTCAGATTTAAAAATAACAGTGTAGTCAGGTCAATAAGCTAGGTATTAAAATCTTTTTCAGTACAGCTTTCAAGCTCTTTAAATCAGCAAACTGCAAAATGCATCTAGCAGTTTGTAATAAATTCATCTGTACAGCACAGATTATGCATTTTATGACAGGTAAAACAAATTATCATGGCTATGACACAGAAAAAGTATTACAGGTGTTCTATTAGAATGACATAAATATTGCACTTGCTAAATGACAGTATGAAAACATATACAGTACTAGAATAATTTCTGCCATACTGTACATTAAATAAATTAAAAATCTATGAAAGCCTATGAAAAAACCCATCTAAATCGCCCTTAAAATACAATTAACAAAAAAGACATCAACCTTTTTTTCTTTCAAGTAATAGCCGATCGCAAAGTTTCTATCTCCACTCTCTCTTTCGGACTGGAATCTTAAAAAATTGAGACAAGACAACATGTCAAACTTCCAAAAAAACCTGCTGAACTTCAGAGATGCATAATGCAATGTAACAGAACTGCGCGTAAAGGATACGTTACTTCTGAACACCAATATTCTACTACTAGGACAGAAGTTGGCATAGCAGCTCACCCCAGTACACCCAGGTGGAGGGAGTGCATTAGCTTTGACATCCAAATACACACGGTACTGGTTACCAACACACACACAAGCTGACGTGGAGGTAAGACAAAGCAGCATAGGGCCCTGCTCTTCAAAGTGTTTCTAAGAGCACCGCAGTGGCATGAAACACCCCATAAGGAGCTGTAGTGAAACGGTCATTCACTGACAACACTGACCAAACCAGAGAGGAATCCAAGGATCAAGTTGCAGGTCAAACAGCAACCAGCCTGACGGCTGCACTGTTTATTGTCACGATTACGTTCAGGATGAAGCCTAAAGGCGGAATCTGTATGGGTGCAAGGGCAGGTAATTCTTGCCCGTCTGGCTCCTTCCACACTAAACACTTTTACCTTAACAAAGCTCACGAAAAACACTAGTTATCGCATTGAGCTCCTCTGCACACGCATGCCAACTAGCGACCTGGAAGCAACTCTGCTACATGGAATCTTTCGGATCTTCCCAGTGCTGCCTCAAAAAGCTCCCGCGTTTTGGGAATGCTATACATTGAGTTAACGGGGGGAATTGTGTTAGACAAGATTTTAAAAATGCAAAGTCAGAAAGCAGAGCTAGTCCCAAGCGTATAAAGTATGCTAGCTAAAGACTCGATACGCAGCCATCAGCATGCGGAGTTTCATTTTTAATATGAATGCCGGGAAGATGAGTTGCGCTTACAGCTCTCACCGCCATAGCACCAACAGAGCACTGAGAATAATGACATTTCAAAGACATTTTATGTGAGATTTATCCACACTGATGTCAGATACGCACAACTTCAGTTCCTGTAAATTTTAAGCCAAAGAGAGCCTCTAATATTAGGGATGAAATGATGGTTTTAAAGGAAATAACTAAACTTTGCCATAAGCTCAATATGCCAACTATTGGTTCAGGCATTGTCCACCTCACTTCATTAAGTAAATAAAAAATACTTACGTAGCATTACTGAATCCAACATACTCATTACCAGCCATTTTATTCATGAATTGCATCACCTGTTGGAGACAGAGAGGAGGGGGAAGAAAAGCATGCTAACATTTTCAGATGTGAAAAAACTGCAACTGATGTAACTTTAAACCCTTTACAAACGCAATTCAAATCACTAAATGTTTAAACAACGAAGTACAGATAAAAAGACAAAACATTTGAAGTTACTGAAATTTCACTTGCAATTCCCTTGCCATCTTGAGACTTTTAGCACTGAATTTAGTTAAAAGAAGGAATGTTGTAACATTAACTTACGTAGTCAAATTTTTCTGCATTATTTGCTCCTTGCTGCAAGAAAAGAAAAAATAATTTACAAAAATTGTTAACATGAGAAAGAAGTTAGTTCACTTAACAGTATTAGGATTTTTAATGCATATAACTACGGTATGAGGCTAATTAAGAACAAGGTACTAAAATCATTTCATATATTAATGAAAAAATTTAAGTGTTAGATAAGGTAAATCTTTCATTATCATTTAAATTAAATAATCCTAGAAGACTCCTATCAAACACCTGAATGCTGGAAATTAATTTAAACTGAAAAAGGCGTGCTTTATTTTAAGTGCTCTCTATTCAACTTTACGTGTTTGGCATAACTAAACATAGTAGTTAAAGTAAAAAATACCAAAGTAACTACAATCAGGATAGTTATAATGAAAACACTTAACTTTTTATAGATTAGTAACCCAAAGGTATTCTTAAATTATCAACTGAGCTGAGCATAACAAAGTTCAGGCTACTAAAGTTAAAATATTTCCATGGCTAGCGCCCATGCTAAGAATTTAGAATGAAGACTTAAAATAAAGTGTTACCCCTTACTATGAAAAGAACAGCATTTAATAAAAAAAATCCGATTTGATTAATATCTGATCAATGTCCTAACTATTAAAAAATTAACTACTTAGAAAAATGGAATTTCACATCACAGAGTACAGAATTCTGCTAACAATGAAAGGAAAAAAAAAAATCTAAATCCAACTTAAGGATGCTAACAAAACTTAAAATGAGGGGTATTATTTTGGGGCTTCTTCTCCTCCTCTCTCCATTTAAGAACATTCTCAAATTTAGTAGCTGCCAGTTAAAGATGCATTAATTCTTTGTAGGTCTCTGACAGGCCACCTTTCACAAATTCCTATAGGAAGATGTTGAAAGAGGGGTGGGAGGTAAAAAAAAATAGTGCATGGTCTACTGGGAGGAGTTTTTAATTTTTTGAAGTGCCAAGCAGAATTTTTTGAGGAAGTTAAAAAGAAACCAAAACAAAAAAAAACAACTAACAATGGCATCACATACACAAGTGGAAACAACGTATTTGGAGAATATATTTTTATAAATAATTTTAGTATTAAAGATGCTCTATTTAGATAAGAAAATGCACTTATGAAACATATCTCAAACAGTTGAGGACATTACTTGCACTGTGTTTAGTATGGGAATGGGAAAAGAAGTGAAAAAAACTGAAGCTTTGTATCACCCAGTCTTTTACTTAATGAAACGCGTAAAGCCAGTCTCATTTCCCACTCTGTACGTGGATTAGGGTGTTGCAGATAATCTTTGAAGCCCATGCATCAGCTCATCTACAAGAGGATGTGCAGTCATACACGTACGGTCACTAGCTGCAAAGAACACCACACTCTATTGTCAAAATTATGCGCCAGTGGTTACCTAATGCTTAAAGGCTAATAACCTTACTATTAGAGGCAATAATCTCTAACTAATTTGCAATAAGATAAAAAAAAAATTCATGACATTTCATCAAAATGTTTCTGTATCACAAACCAGAACACAAGGCTTAAAAATTTAACTCCAAATCTGTTCAATGAAAAATAATTAAAAGAAGAAATTACCAACTTCATTGAACTGTTGCAGTTGTCAAAATATTCCATAGATCCTAATGCTGTAAAATATGTAACAACATTTAAACCACAAAAACCTTTTCAACCTTTCAAATGCACAATGAACATCTCTTTCTGGGAAAGTGGGTCAGCATTAGTTATGGGATGCTGCATTGATAACTGTATGGTTAGACACGTATAATAAATTGAAACAAGTTCTTTTGTTAAAAAAAAAGAAAGAGGGAGGAAGGGATCATGCTTTCTGCAAAAATATAAATACATAATACTTCACTTCTTTTTTGCCCAGTTGAAAAAAAGTCCCTGGCCCTTCAACAAAAACTTGGCTTTACTAGCAGCATAGAAAACTGGTGGGCAAAAGACTCAATGCAAATTTTCAACATCAACTTGTTATAAAAAAGGTTTCTTTTTAAAATTTACTAATCTCATATTTTGGGAAGAAAGTCTTCTGTATACTAACTCCGAGGATGCGGTTTTAGTCCTTGACGTTCCACACACTTGTATAGGTACTTCACACCACACGCAAAAGCATTGTTACTGAAATTAGACTGCTCGTATACCTAACATATTTGCCTAAGTAATAACATGACCAAGACCTCAGCAGGGATTTAACGTAACAGGTAACAAACAGAAAACTTGGCTTCCATACACATGATGACTAAAACACCCAAATTATTAGTTTCCCTCTTCCAGCAGCTTACAGAGGTGTGCTGCTGCTCCTAAAAAGCTGAAGAAACACAGAGGCAACACACATTCTATGATTAAAATGCAATTGCAAATATAAAACCCTAACATTCAGAATACTGAGCAACTCTTCCATAATAATATAAACAAATACAAGAGACAAGAAAACTGCTGTTCTTGCACAAGTGCTTCTTATTTTTAGTTCAACTGTGTAAGCCTGTGAGGTTCGGGGCACTGTGCCAATGTTTCTTAAAAAGCATTTGTACTTAAGTTCAGATGTAATTCATCTGTCTAGAACATCAAAGGAAACATTCCATGCACTAACTCCACAAACACTTAGTACATTTACTGGAACATATGTTTATATACACACTTTGGTGTACATGCTTGTGTGTATATACATATGAAAACGCACTTCTAAATGGATACAAAATGAAATTGAAGCAGTTTGATAGGCAGAAAATTCAAACTTGCAGAAGACAGCTCAATACAATTTTGCAAACACTTAAAACCAGAATGGACTCTGTGGCTGTCAATCATAAATTTGAATTTTTTGACTGTGTCAGGTTTTAGTGATCTTCCCTTTTTAAAAAAAAAAACAAACCCAAAACAAACCCACAAGGTATTGCTAGTATTTGTATTTCTACTAGGAAAATAAAATAAAAGCAGTTACATAGGTAGCATGCCTCTATATATATATATATGTACATAGGAAAGAAGAGACCCATGGATACTTACCATAGCTTGCAACAACAACATTGGGCAATATTTATTAGAAAAGTAGTTAATATTAGCCACTTTTCATTGATCAACATTTGACGTTTATATGATTATACCACTAAGCTCATGCCATATGTCTCTTGTTAAAATAGTTTTTCAGTTTTTAATCTAACTCAAGCTAATAAAAACATCTGGATCATGAGAAGTTCATGATCTTCTAACAGAAGACTGTTTAAAAATTCATTTCTATAATACTTTCAAGCAAAATTTATAACCTAACACTATACTGTGATGAAAACATCCAGAAAAATGTTAACACTCTGTCAGAGTGCAAGAAATTTTTTTTATTATTATTATTACTACTATTTTTTTACATTTGTGGATTTTTTATTAACATAACTACTAATGTCTTTATTTTAGTTTTCTGTACTTACATATGTTTTTAATTTTATTTGTTAATCTGGGCCTGTTCTGTGAGAGCTGGTGTCTTGATTGCTTAGTGTGCCATTTTCAGCTCTGAAATACTCAAAAGCACACTGTCACAGACAATATTTGACCCACTAAGACCAATACTATCACTATTTCAAATACCTGTAAGAATTTTTTCTGTCCTTCAAGTATTAAATCGTTGCAAATCTGACCACCGAATACACGTCACTTCAAATACCACTACTACATATTTTATGTCAAACAACATCCAATGCATTTGAGTTATAATAAAAAGCAAGTGCAGAACAACATGAACGTACATTCTATCCAAAATTAGTTACTACAAGAAAATTAATAACCCAGGAAGAGAGGAAACTTCACCAAAATAAAGACAAGCATCTGGCAGAGAAGATCACAACACCAACACGTTTTAAAGTGGTATGCATGAACATTTACACATCAGTCTGTCAGGGAGGATAACTGGAGTGGGTGGCGAAGAGCAATTAAGCTATATCTGCACTATTTATTGTAACTATATTGTCAAATAAACCCAACCAACCATGCACTTTCCCACCCCTAAAGTATTAGGCCTTAACTGTATAGGCTTCCTAATAACTGTATCCTGACAGCAAACAGACGCAGGCACAGATGGTCAGGTTTTTCCAACGACACTGCCTCATTTATTTTATGACATATCAGGATACTTCGAAAGCTCTGAAATATATTGGATGCACCTCTATGTTTTGTACAAAAAAGCTTTTGTACTGGTTACCACATGTATCGTCAAATTAAGTTTTTTCAGGGTCAGCAAGATCAGTATCTTCATTTTCTCAAATACCAAATATTTTGTAAGGACTGTGAATATTGCTATGCCCCTCAACAAGGCTAAATGCTTCCCACATTAATCCATTAGCATAGAATACCTGCCTTCATGGAGCGTTCAAATCTGTTGTCACTGTCTAAGACTCTGCACGTGGCTGGCAGCACTTACAGGGTTTATACACACTGTATTGGCCCAAGCCTTCGCTGTTACACTAGCAAAGTTTTTATCTACAGCTGGCATCTTGAAGCATACAATAAAAGTGACTTGAGATTAATCCCTTGTTCTCTGGTGGTTCCCTCCACATCCATCTGCCTTCTACATATTTCAGTCTGGACCCTCCCTCTCCTTCTCATGTGCACCTCTAATGCACTGCCCTCCCCAGTCAGTAGACACATGAAAGTGGGCAACTGCTGACACAACCACTGATACTCCTGGAGCTGACGTGCTTTGGGAATTGAGTTTAAGAAGAAAAAAAACCCCAACAGATCAAAGCACTAAAATCTATCTATACTACAGGCAACGAAGACTCTTCCCCTATCAGTGTGATGTACAGAAAGCGGTGTCGTTACAGAGCACTGAACCTGCGCTCAATCTGTAGAGAAGCTGAATCTTCTTTCAAGTACCTGTATTTCCTTGGAGACATGGAAGAATTTACCATTTTATCCAATATCACTTTTCCACAAATTCCTATAAATTGCCACTACAGTTTTCTTCTGATAATTATTTGAAAATTGTAATTTATATAACTAGCAATAAAGGCGAATGGCTGCACAATTAAAAACAAAAGGTCCTTAGGGTTTTTTGACAATTCTATTTCATTAAAACTGGCCCACGGGATGTCCTTTTGCTAAAGCATTTCTACTGTAGATGCATGCTTTGAATTGCTGGAACAGTGTGTGGAGTGTAATGCAAGGACAGTTAGAACAGAGCCATGAGTTAGGCAGAAAAATGTAAATACATTGCAGTTCCAAGCACACAACTGTAGGAGAATCATTTAAGCTGGTAAAAGCATGATATAGTCATACCTAAGTAAGCCAAACAAATGTACAACTTAACACAGGCTTTATTATTTATTATCATCAATAGCACAGACTAAACATAACACTACAGTTTAGGTCTGTGCTCTGTTCCAAGGTTCGTATACCAAGTTCTTAAGAGAGTCAGGAACTGGCTATGTGATGCTGAGGACCCCTTTTTCCCCTACAATATCAACATAATACGTATTCTGACAAAAAGATTACTCCAAGCGTCATCTCTTATCCACAAGTAATGATAATTTATGTCAGATTCTAAGGGTAGTTATGTACAAGAACCTAACAGCTAAACAGCTGCTACATTCAGTATGTAGATTTTGAAAGACTTCCTATATCAATTTCTCAGAAAGAGAGAAAATAATGAATATCAAAAGGAGGAAAAAGTATTCTTAACACTGAAACACAGCAACTCTCTCTCCATAACTATCAACATGCTATCATTAGATAAATCTGGTTACCACATGTAGTAACTTGTCAAGATTAGGTAAATTCAACCACGTTTAATAATCCCTTTATTTTCTTGGACTCTAGGAGTCTTCAAGATGCAAGGAACACCTTAAACAAACAGAATGAATGCAGAGGAACTGAGAGCAAAACATGGGTTAATGAAGCCACCTTTTCCAGAAAAAAAGTCTGAGATTAGATCAAATATAAGTGTGATTTACTTGTATCACTCAATAGTTAGTAGGAATATTGGTAAACTGCAGACTGCAAAGAAGTTATTTCACAAAAAATACAGCTATTAAGTAACTTTGTACCTGTGAGTATCTACGTAATTTCCTTCAGAAAATGTTTAGTTTGGTTAGTTACTCAAATGATAAATGGCACCTTAGTGGAAGCAGTACATAACAGAACCTACATTTTAATCACACTGAAAACAAATAATGGAGTGCGGTAAGTATGATATGTGCCCACTAGACGTGCAGTTACCACATGCAAAAACATCAGTGCAATGCAATACTCTTGATAAGAACATTACAGCAAAAAAATAAATAAAAAAGACCACCCAGCAAAAAAAACCCACCCAACCTTCTAACAAATATCACAGTTGCATGCAGTAAACAAATACACTTTATCTATTTAGAACCATTTATCAAGAGCTATGTGCCTTCTGCGAGAGGCACATGCTTGTGTTTTGCCTTATGACCGGTAGGGCATGTTGTAGTAGGACTAACATTTTGACAGTTCAGACAAATGTGTTAAGTCAGATCTTAAAATTCACTATTATCCAAGTGAATTTCAATGCTCAGTCAACTTTCAAAAAATATTAAATGTGAATAAATTTACCTGTCATATTTAAGGCCATTTTCTTTCACCTACAGCTATTAAAGATAAATGTCTTTAAGCAGGAGTTCTTACATCTTCTTTAAATACAAAATAACAGAAAATCATGATCTACGTAATTTTAAAGTCAGTAGTTTGGAAATAGGAGGTAAGGAACACTATAGCTAATGGACTTTGAAACATAACGAAGACAAAGGCTGTAAATAAGATTTTTAGATCCCCAAATTAACAGTATTAAGCTTTCTACTTCAAAACTCCAGGGGACTGACATGCTCCCCAGAGTTCCAAGCAGGTACCCTTAAAAAAAATGTTTTGGGTTTTGTCTGGTTTTGTTTTGTTTTTTTTTACCAGCGGCCACAAAAAAAAGGCAGAAAATACAAGTGAAGTATCTTGCAAACATTAGCATTATGTGGAATTTACATCACTTACAACTTCAAGAGATATATACAGCTATTCTTAGGAAAAATAAAATACAGCTTTTCAAAATTCACAAGGTCATGGACTGAAGATGTTAAGTCATTATTCAGCTATGGTTTACTCAGCAAAATACAGGCTACTGTTTCCAAATACACATATTAAGAAAGCACATTTAACACTTAAACAGAAACTACATAACATAGAAACTAAACATAATTTAGTTATATAGTATGTTTATAGTAGACAAATTCAGTATTAAGACTGACGTGCAAATATAGCTGCATTGCTCCTTTACAAATTATAGTATCTTCATTTCTTCTGCGCAGCAGGAAATACTCTGACAATTTCATGCTATATAAGAGCATTAGACATTCAGAAACATATTTGACTGCTAAAAAGTATATTCCTGAGAACATACTCTTAGCATTTAACAAGGATGATGCAATTCTCTCAAGATAATATCAAGTGTTGTGCAATTAAAGAAAGAAGCAAAAAGTAAAAACACTAAGGAATGACTTTTCAGCTGCAGTTACTTTTTAAAAAGCGCTATTCTAATATTGCATTTGTTTGGAAGCCTATTTCCAAGACATCAGAGCTTGTCTACCTGCTAAAGAGTAAACTGCCATCAGACATTGCACACAAAATGAAAACAGTTCATAATCTGTACAAGATACTTTTCTAAGTTCTATTAAAATACTCCAAGAGAAACTAAAAATTAACTTTTTACCTTGATTAAAGAAGTGATCACAATTGCTCCAGCATTCACCATAGGGTTATGAGGCCTGTCTGTGAAACAAAGTTTGCAATTAGAAATATCTCCCAAGATACGTTTGGTAAACAAAACCAGTCAAGTGTTTAAGTGAAAAATGATAAATATTAATGTATGACTTAAAGCTGTGATTATGAAATACAATCCTAAATAAAAAATACTGTAACCTAACATTATACACAATTTTTTTGTAATTCTGAGCAAAGCATTTTACAGCTTGGAACAACTCAGTTTAATGCTACTTAACAGTCCAGTAAATGAATCAGTTTGGCATCATTTCTTATAAAAATTTTCAAACCCCTCCACTGTTCCAAGATTCGATCAATGCAACATTTGCAAGTGGAAAAATCCCTAAGGGACTTCCCAAATTTTCTCCAAGTTAGCAAGCCTCAGTGATTTTGCAAGTGTTCAAACAAGTCCTTTAAAACAAAAGGGAATTCCAGTTCTTTAATTTCCTTAATGCTGTACATAAATATAAAATCCTGATTCTTTTTAAGAATCAGAGGTTTCCGTTGGCAGCTGCTGAAATATAAATAACAATTTACTCACCCTCACTAGAATTTAACTTACTTTATAACTGACTTACATATACCCACTACACTTAAGTTTGTCTTTTTATCACTTATCTCCATATTAAGAGCATTTTTGTATTCCCAGTCATCCTTGGCTGCTCATGTGAGTTAATCACTTTTTTTCCTTCTTTTCCCAAAAAAGCTTTCCTTATCAGCTGTCTGCTTTTCCCAAATAGAAGTCTTCATTTGTCAACATCTACCTTCTACAGTTATTATTTATTTATTAACTAACATTTTTGCTGTGCTTTCTAAGTAGGATTTTTGAGGGTTCTTGGTGTCTGAAAACCTTGATCAATTCTCAGTACATTAATATTGTGACAAGTTTGAATTCTTTCAATTGCTGTTACTTTATGTATAGAAAAACAGAACTGTGTGTGTTATTTTAACTGAGTATTTTTTCAAATTTGGAAATAAATACACACGCATACTAAATGGAACTTGAGGTGATTGCTTTTTGGAGATTAGTCCGATACTCCAGTACATACACACACACACGTTTTCCCATGAAATTACACTGGTCACGGCCAATAGCCATCTATGACTACGGCTGATTTATCCCACGGCGGGCACCATCAACAAGGGGGTTCCACATGGTACAATAACAAGAAACCAAGACTGAAACTATAATTGCAATAGTGTGCCAAAGCGGTGAACTCATCCACTAATCTGTTGAAAGGGGTATAAAACTCTGCAAAGCTAAGTGACACACCATCACTAAAAACAAAAACACACACGTATTCTCTCTATAGATAATCAAATAATAATTGCAATGATCCGCTCACACCGAAAAAAAAAAGTCTGATGTAGCTTCTCTGCAAGCCTCATATTGCTGTATCATCTCATTGTACTTTGGAGTAAATTCGTGTTTTTATCCTTAACGAATAGCACTATCCTTAACGAATAGCACAAGTCACAATAACCCTTCAACTTTAACTGGGGTGCCCTGATTAAGTCTATCACTGATTCCGCGATTTGCCTCTTGCATAAACAACCCACCTAACAGAATATAGTGAACACATCCTTCTCCAATACAGGGCTCTCTTTCCCGTGGGAAGGAGATACTTGCCTAGACCAGCCACTTACACAGAGGACTGCAATATATTTAAGAGGTATATCTACATTCAAAATAACAAAAAAATATATTTATTTAGTTACCTAAATATCTCTTCACTGGACATAACTATTGAATGGTGAAAAATATGAAAAATGGTCAAAACTGCTTGACAATTAGCACGACTGCTCTAGCAATCTGCCATGCAATTATGCCATATGCAAACTAGACCCTTCCCCTAATGAGCTCAAATTACAGCGCTCTTCCTCTGCCAGTTCTTCTGACCCTTTCTGTCCATCACTGGCCTTAGGCCGTCCTTGCACAGCTGGCTTGCAGTCTGCGCACAGAAAGCGGAGGTTGCTGCACATACACAGACCAGCTCATCATGGCAAATTCTTTCTGAAATGACATCAGAAAGATGTCCAATACAAAAACCTAAAGAAAGGGTTCCATCCTTGGTTAACAAAATCCTTCAGCAGAAGAAACAATGACCTGGCAATCACTCATTCAATCGCGATGCAACGTTTATGACTTGACTAAGTTCTACGAACAATTATGTTCCTGGACTAATTCTACAAATAATTGTCATCAAGGGAAGGTCCCGTGTATGAATTAAAGATCCTAACTGTACATATATACAGGTACTGTCAGACAGGTTGCATTGTGAACTCAATAGGTGTGAAAAAACTGCAAACCACTCAATGACCATAAAAATTATTCCTGCTGATGTCCATTTCAGATACATTTCACTATGCAAAATTCTTTATCTACTTCAAACAACCAGAATAATCTGGTTTTAATTAACATGGGAATGGCTTTAGTCCTCAAGACATCTGAACTGTTTGATGGGCCATATGCTCCCTTCCATAAAAAAAGTTTTAAAATTGAATATTCACAAGGCTACAGAAATTTCCAACTTCCCATTGCACAGCACAGATCTTACACAAAACATACATGATTCTTCGTAACATTTCTTTTAAGTTGGCAATTTAAAATTGTCTTGTAATATCCTCCATTCTTTCCAGCTTGAATCTCAATACTAGTAAACAAACAAATGAAAGAACAACCTGCTTTAGGCTTCATTAATGTAGTAACTATAAAAAATACCTTCAGATGCTTGTCTGACCAGTTTTCAAATACCTGCGTATCACTTCAAAAAAATTTTGATTGCAAACATGAAATTCAACTATACCACAATAATTAGAAAGAAAATATATTAAATACCTATAAAATACATAGATATTTTCAAATCTGATCTTCACAGTTCAGACTGCCAAGTACTCCTCTTATCCAAGCTTCATGTATCAATTTAAGACAAGTGTAATCCCTTCCTTCCTCCTCCTGCACTCACAGAAACTTAACTTCCCTTACTCTCCCTGTAACTGAAATGTTACTGCTTATTAGACCTTCTACCTTCTGTTTTAGTCTTTTAAGGACTGTATAGATAAAAGGCTGTTCAGATTAGCTCTAACACATTTGTCTTATGTCAGTTCTATCAGCTCTACAAGCACAACCTTCAAATTAAAATTTCTATCACGTGAATTAGTCCTCTCTATTAATTTCATGCACACTGGTCAAACTTTCAATAATCCAAATTCTTTTATTGCATAACAGCCTTCTAAAAACTCTTGAAGTCTAATATATATAAAATAGAAGACCACAGCCTAACAATTCATCTTTTCTCATAGTTCTATTTTTAAAATAGCAATAAAAAGATGCTTTTATTTAAAATCTAAAAAAACCCCACAAGCATCTATATTAATCCAAAGGAAAAAATGGGCCATTTTTAGCACCATCAAAACTTTATGAAAGCTTTTGTAGGACATGAAGGACAGTCTTCTTCACACCTATGACATTGTATTTGGAGTAACTGGGAAAGCAAAAATCAAACAGCAGAGCTTGACAAAATGCTTAATTCCCTCTTGGTGGTATGTTGGTATTTCATTACCACTTACTAACATCATAAAGTAGTAACTTGTCAAGATTATTTTATTTGTAATTTTGAAAGATGATTTTAAGGTGCGTACTAAATATTATGTGTCATTTATAGGTTAATAATACAGATATTTAAGTCAGAATTCAATACAGTCCGTGACAAAACTATCATCCAAGCCTTATGCTGTTAATTAAATATTAATTGCAATACCATGGCAACAGAAACATTGTCTGTTCTCTTCTTGAGAAAGATCCACTAGAAAAAACATTTGTGTTTCAGAGATAACATCCAGTATTTCCTCTAAGGCTCCATGAGTCATCCTTCTCAGACTTTTGCCATAATGTTTTCAAAAATAACATTTTCATGCTTGAGAATTAATATAATACGAAAAAAGAAGTAATCTAAATTAGTACTGTACAAGAAATCCTAAAGAAAATAAAAATATTGTTTTGAACCAGTAGCCAAATCTAGTTTAGAATAGTCTGTGGGAGGCTGTGCTCGATTTTGCGTTCTGGAAGCTAGCCGGCGCTGGTCTGTAGCACCAGAGGGCTGAGAAGCGATACACGTTTCTTAAAACCAATTTAGTATCCACGATTCTTTCACCGTCATTTTACAGAAGGCATGATTAAGGAACACTTGCTTACCAACTCAACTAAATAAATACATTTCAAATACCTGCATTATCAAAATTTTTTTTTTTTTCCTACAGCTGGATACTAGCAAATAGAACAGAAGTAATAAAGCGTCTTCTACTAGCATTCTAAATTAGTCAAAAGTGAGTGACAAAGGATAAGCCTACCTTGTTGATAGCAAAATAGTTTGGGACACTGTCTAATAATAAGATTTAAGAGGATACAGTAAAATGAAAAGACTGAAAAACCTGTGTAGCTTGTTTCATAATTTTCTAAAATTGAGTATTTGCATTATTAAGTATTATATATCTCTTACCATCTTCATTCAGGAAGAGTTTGTTGAATCTTAATCCACTAGGCTCTTTACCAACATATCTGTGCACGTACTCCGTGCCAAGATCATTAACAGCAATAGCATATTTCAAAGGTTTTACACAGGACTGAAGACAAAATGGAACTTTGGTATCGCCAACAGAATGCCTGGGAAAAACACAGATGAAGAGGTTTGAAATTTCCTGTTTGCCAGCTGTGGCAAGTAAGAGTGTATAATGCTTCCTTTATTCTTCACCATACTAGGACTATTAACAGAAACATGCAAAAACCCAAAAGCATATTATTAAGCCTCATTTTAAAGAGCAGAACAAAAAGATTTAAAAGGTTTTAACAACTGCCTCCATAAGTAAGCATAACAGAGTCCCTTGCTGGTGATTACTGCAGATGTCACAAAATAAAAGCAAGTTCAGAAATGGGTTTGTACCAAAGGAAAAATAAATAAAAATAAAATCACCTCAGAGCTCTAGCATCACACTTACCCTACTCAATTCCAAACTGCCTACTCAACAGGGTACAGCTGACCTGAATATAGCCACTATACATGTTTATGTCTATATAAACAAAGATGAGATCCAATTCAGTTTGGAATTCAAGGGCAATAATTAAATAGCTGTATTTACGTTCCCTTTGATAATGGCATAGGTATTTTATTACAGTAATAGTCAGAGTGCATCAAAGAATGACTCATACAAGCAGCATATGCCCCATTTAGAGCAAAAGCCTCCAAGCAACCACTTGTCTGATGGCAAAATCAGAAGCGTTTCCTCCTTTTCTCTGCAGAAAGCGTGAGAAGGTTCTCACAAAACCATTTTGGCGTTATAAAATACAACACTAAGCAACACTAAACATTACAAAAATTAGCATTATTAAAAGCTTTCATTAGTACATTATAATATAAAAAACCCCCAAAGTAAAATGTTAATTTAAAATACTTAAAAAGGAGAACATTTTTACTTTTAAAGCTGTTTTACTACAAGCAGATTTTAATTCAGACAGGGAGCTGAAAAAATACTTCAACTCACTTTACAGCTCTTCCCCATGAGATTATAGAGTATATGGCTAATAAGAAACAAACATACCAATCGTAACAGATCACATTCAAATGAACCCCAATCCATAGCCACCATAAGCAAGACTGATGCTCTCTTAGGAACACCCCGTTCATCTGGGACATACCAAACACCTAAAAATTGTGGTGCTCAGAACCTGCAGTGTGACCATAGCAAACTGCAGGACAGCAGAGACAGGCAAGCTGGTGTGCATCTCACATTGTCTAGTCTCAGAGGCGGACACAGAATACTTAATGTTACGCTTCAGGTAGATGGTGTGAGATCATAGAATCATAGAATCATTAAGGCTGGAAGTGACCTCAAGGATCATCTAGTCCAACTGTCCCCCCACCACCTACCACCCACTAAACGAGATACCCCTTTACATTTGGGCACATAACTCTCTCTGCTATGCTGAGTCCTATTCAGAAAAAGATGAAAATAAAGCCATTCTAGCTATATCTAAGACCTATATACATCCTTACAGGAGAAAGTTTAATAAACCTGAAAGGCAAAATCATGTTAAGTTCTGTCGAGTTACCATGTCTTCCTTTTCTTTTTAAAGAAAATCTGAAAATTCTCAGTGATGTATAGTGATCATATAGTAATACTATAGTGAGAATATTAAAATGCAGAAAAGGAACTAACTTTTAATTATACTGTGACCTACAGAATAAATAATACAGCTCAAGGCAAGGGTGCTATTAGACAAAGCTCTTCAACTTCCAAAGATTAATACGATGTAAGTATTGTCTTTACCTTGTCCTTTGGTAAGGACTCAAGCCACCCACAGCTTCATTATTGCACTTGGATCATAAGCACAATACAATCCAGCTTTAAATATAGTATTTACAAATGCTATTTGAATAATATTTTATAAAAATAGTAAAATAATTCAGCTTAACCAGAGAAACTGAAAAAATGTTGAGCGACGACCAAGTGGGTTTTACTACTTAAACAAGTCCTATAAAGCTTTTCTTTTATTAAGCCATGAAATATCATGAAGTGCTGTATACATCAGACAGTTGAAATAACTGAAACACTAAAATCTGGAAGTTAAGATATACCTCTGTCCATCCACTGTGCAAAGTGATACACCCCACAAATCAGGGCTGAACTTGGCCAGTTGTGGAATATAGTCAGCAACCTATCACAATGTGAAATAAAAACAGAGATGTTACAATATATTTAACTATATGTTAACACATTCATTAAAATATATGCCAATGGAAAGGATACACAAGGTACAACCAAATTATTCCACTAATAATCATCCAGTATACCTAAAATTTCCTTACAAATTATCACATTCACTAGATCATTACCAAATGATGTATTTTTTCAACGGAAGTATAAACTTCAGCACATTCTAAGAGGAATCTCTGCCCTATATTACATTATGTTTAGCATTTTCAAGTCACGTTAAAAAAAATTATCTTGTAACAAAGTTTGGGGTTTTTCAATTAATTTATTGAAAATAAGCACTACAATAAACTTAAATTACTAACATAGGTATGGTGTTGACAATTACTTCTGTCCCACAACCCAGCCAGTTCTGTAAGTAGCATAATTCTTTTATAGACTGTTTAGTCTGAGAAGTTATATAGCAGTTTAATAGTTTATGTGAAATAAAAAAAAGAAGACAAGTTTCTCTAATCTGAAAACTGTAAAAGATTGTTAGAGGTAAGAAGCTGTATCTCTAACACTGTTTAGAAGTTGCAGGCATAACTGAACTTCCAAAACTATTTTACCACGTTATCAGTTTAACGTTTTGCCAAAAACATTAAGAAAAATCTCTTTAATGAATGTGTTTGGTTAGTATCGATAAATCTATAGAAGTCTGAAGTTGAATTTACAAACAGGTTACCTTTCCTCCAGATTGTTTTTTAGCACTCTCATACAGCTCATCAATATGTGAAGTAAACGACATAAAATCTGGAATGACAAACTTCCTCCTGAAAGCTTGAGTGAGCAACACAATATTACTTTGTACACACCTGCAAAGAGTTAAGAGTTTATTAGTATTTTGACAAAGTACTGTCAAAAAGCCTACTTACATAGCAGTTACAGGCTAATTAAATAAGGACCATCAGTCCCTTGAAGTTATATGCCTACAATAACGGGTCTCTTAGAAAATTTTCTACTCCATAAGTTATAAATAGTTATTTAAAATTATGTAAAATTGCTGCATCGTATTCACTTTCATGTCTTTTTACTTAACGCCTTCATCTGAAGTTTCAACAGTAAGGTTGTACTGCAAGGTACTATCAATTTGCCTTCGAGCAACATGTAAGCTGTCCAAAGCGACCTAAGCCACCCATTTCTTCGGATCAAGACATGTGACGGTCATCTAACTCAGCCTTTGTCCAAACAAGTGCTAATTTCAGAGTTAGATCAGACTTCTGAGGTTCAGGGTTGGTTTCTCTCACTTCCAACTGGTTTCACCATGAACTGAACAAGAACACTGCCCACAGGCCAAACTGGAATCAGTTTCCAGTCCAGTAAGAGCAAAACCCTGTGGAAGTACTCAACAGCATCTAACTTAAACAAAAGTTGACAGCAAACAGTACTGCAAGTCTCTTGCTTCAAACTATGGCCAGTTACAGAATCTTTGCTACCTTCTAACCCGCAATACGTTATCGCCCACACCCTCTGAACATCAGCCCATCTGGCATACCTGAAAAACTGATGAGGTAAAGAGGAAAGGACTTATCTAGGAGAAACAGAAGGGGGGAAGGATCGAAACACAAACTGAGACATGCTGCTTAAAGTGATGTGTGTGTCTGAGCTGGGGGTGAGCAGGAGCAGGGGTGACCCGGGAACAGACAGAATTATATTCCCTTTGAATCCCCCTCTCTTTTTTTAAAGCTTCGCTTTGAACTCCTTTGTACTTAGGAGACTTTATCCCAAATTCAATGACAGACATTTCAAATGCTGGTAGGCACTACTCTCCCAAAGTGAAAGAGATGGAGCAGAAGAGAAGTTTCCATTGTACACACTGGCATCTCAAGAACTGCTCTGTCTGTAATAAGCTGCTTTGATAGTCTATGTTAAAACAGCAATTGCGCTGGTTCTGTTGTAATTAGTCATGCTTATCCACTCCTTTTTTTACATATTCAGCAAAAATCCTGTTCATTTTTGTTCTCAGCAGCCTCCGATTACAGTCACCTCCTCCATGTGCAACAACATGGACAAAGTGTTATTATTTCCAAAGTAATTAACAACACTTACGGCAGCAATGTGTGCAGAAGGAATAACACCACACACATGCACTAGGTTTAACTTTCAGATGCGCTTCTACATTGTCTGAATCACCTGGACAGCATTAAGCACTCTTGGTAGAAAAAAGATAAAATATTCAAAGGTCACCTAAAGCTATTAGAGCAACTCAGGAATACCAAGCGTGGAAAACAGCAAGGAGGCAGTATGCACTGAAATACAGCCCTGATACCACAGCGTGTTTCCGAAACAGGAAGGGCACTTATACGCTTACCAATTCACACAAAGTCTAGGATGCTCGCTTCAATAATGCAATCATTTTAAGCTAGAGATTGAAACTCACTGCAGAAATAGCTATGCCTTACTTCTGCAAGAAGTTACCGCTCCAAGACTTCTGCCAAGGTCAGTGTCTGGATATTTATCCTGCTGCTCCTTAACCCAGGCAAGTCATATGAATACACAGACACTAAATATGGTGGTTCAATAATCCAGATGGGCATGCAGAACAATTACTGCATGGAACAATTACTACAAAACGACAGGGGACTTTGGAAGCCTCAGTTAATGGGGCAGTAATATTTTCAGTCAACAGAGGACACTAGCCTTGACAGACTCTAGTATTCTGTAACTGACATCTCGCACCAGAGTTTCTAACTGGGTTATGTTGCAGGTAACCCTTCGGAGATGAATGGTCTCAGGGTCAGACAAAGCGGAATGGTAGGAAAAGGTCACCGGGAAGAATTTAAGTAAAAGAATATACTGATACATAAAAATCTTTCTAGAGCCAAATTTTACAAACAATACAGCCCTTATTCCCCACGTACTTTAGCGGTGCTTGAGACGGGCACACTAAAAACTTCCCACTTCAAATTCTTCCATTTCTCCAGACTTTATAATCCCACCTTGAAAAATTCGGTCTTGCCAAATCCCAGCCCAAGCATTTCTCCCCCATTCGAAAAGGTGTCTGCATTTTCAAACTACAGAACTTCCCGATACCTTCGGGTCAGGAAGCTCAGGATGCGAGTCTCACCAGCCAGGACAGCCTTCAGTGACTGTGTAACCTTAAAGTAACAGCCTGGGGTGGGGGTTTTCGGAAACTGTATCTTTTGTCTCCAGCATAAGGTTAGGGTCACTTTGTTTCCTTTACCACACAACTTGTTACGTTCATCCATCCTTTTCAAGTCCGGCTCTAATTGCCGATTATTGCTTTCCTACCCAAAGCGGAGACCGGCTAGAAACCAGTCTGCCCCCCCCACCAATTCCGAAGAACTGTTCGGCCACCCCTGCTGCCGAACCGACACCCTTTTTCCTCGTTCAAAAAGCTATAGTATGAGCATTACAGAGAGGAACATGAAACTCCCATTTCCATCTAGCGAGGGTAGGTCTGTAGAAGCGTTCAATGTATTTAGACATTTTAAAGAGAAAAAGGTAACATTATTTTGACAAACGAGGCATTAATGTTATAACAACAGAAGCCCTGTCTTCCGTGAAAAGCTTTCTAATTGCTCAAAAAAATAGGGTGAAAACATATATTAATACCTGGGTTAAGCGTATCTGAAACGAAAGCTTCCCTCAGGATTTGCTACCCAGAGTGACAGCGCAGCACAGCCGCGCGGAAGCAAACAGACACCCTGTTTGAGGTCCAGCAGCGGACTGTCAGGTTTGCGCTTAGAACACAGCGCACCCAGGCTGCTGCTCCTCCCCTGCACATCAGAGATGTGGCGAGCAAGGCAACAGCTCCTGGCCAGTACAGCAGGGCAGACAGCACCTGGAGACAAAGGCTACGGCTGCTGAGCCAACTAAGGTACTCTGGAAAAGAACTGAGTTCAAACCTCAGAGTTATAACAGTTACTCAGCAGCTACCCTCTCGTTCAGGTTTACACTATTTTTAAAATAACTCAACTCTGCGTGCCTCATGCCTCTCACTCCACCATCACAGACAAAAACATTGCTAGTTAAGAAACAGGGCTTTTTGCAAGTCTTCTGTTTTTCTGTTAGCACAGAGTTGTGAATTAGAGGAAAAGCTAAAAGGGGTGGGAGGATTTCCTACAAAGATTATTAGGTATTTTTCTACAAATAAGCTACAATGTCATAGAAACAGATCTGAAAAAGAAGATATGCCAAGATGCGCATACTTCACAAGGAAGACTTGAGTGTACAGTGTCCCATATTTGTTAATTTGCCTAGGTTTCACCTAACACTAGTTAGATAGTAGTAGCACTATTCTACTGAGTAGTACCATAGCTAGGGTACCACAAAAAAGAAAAAAAAAAAATCACATAGCAAGCTAACTGGCATGCTGTGCTGCCTTCAGTAAGCAGGCTGTTCTCAGCGACGTATCATTCGTGCCACACAGACCACGTGCTTTGTTACAGAGGTGCAACACGAACGACTAATCCAAGAAATCTGTCAAGTACTCTCCCTGAAACGTGCCCCAGTGAAGCCTTCAATTCAAGAAACTCGGGAGATGAAAGATTAAAAACCCAAGTTGTTCTGCCTGTAAAATAAAAATTTGGAAAAAAAATTTCCATGTAAGTAGAGAGCACTGCAGAGCCAAAAATCTTCAAAATAAAGTGATTTAGTCAAATTGGAGGCTGATGTTTAGAACTACTAAAAAGGTGTTGAAACTTCTGTTACAAAGATGGACATTCCAGATGCATGAGAAATTATTTTACAGATAATTTCTACTGGGCTTGGTTGGTCTAGTCAAGCTTATGGTATCATTTCTCCACATCACTTATCCTTCATGCTTTATTTGATCTAGCAGCTTTGGATTAAAACTCAACAGCAGAATTACACCACGGATTTTTATATTCAGGAAACTGAGGTTTCAAAGTCCTGAGGTAAGTACAGCTGAGTAGATAGATATGTTATTATATTTCACACCTTAAACACCTGGAGAAGAACAAAAAAAATACAAGAACCTTGTACACGTCTCTACCTAGGAAATGCAGTGTGTCAAGGAGTAACAGAAAATCTTTTTTATAACTTGAAAAAATTAAAACCCCAAACTTCAGTTAACACCTACTGCTGGGAAGGAAAATCTGCTATGTGAAAAGAGATTCACCACTCCACCCTCTGCGCAGTCTTTACGTTCAAAACCCTTCCTACGCAAGAAGCAACGATGTAAGCTTTCCGCAAGTTACCATATTAACAACCACTCCCCTAGCGCAGAGGATCAAATCCCAGGGGTATGATGTAGAACACAGGTTAACCTTCAGCCCTCTAATTAGCAGTCACTTGTCCTTTTTTTAATACAGAGCCCTTGCCTAAACATAATTCATAGTGTAGTGTTACGAACAAGCCTCCTAGTATAAATGTAATGCATAATAGCAAAAGCATTCCCTTTCCAATCCAGCCGCACACCGGGAAGGTTTCCGACTAACAATTCAGCATTTTTACTGTGCTGACAAATAACCAGTGAAGACCTGGCCTTGAACTTAAATACAGGAATAAAGTTAGTCTGTGTTGTATCTTTAGGAAGTGTCTCACATTTGATATTTATGTTTATATCAACTACGTAAATAAATATCATACAAGGATATACTGTATACTATATATTTTATATACTTCTATGTATACTGTATCTATACACAATTATAAATGTCAACACACCTTTTTTATACACACACATATTTTAAACTGAAACTGAGAGGAAATAGCACCAAACAGCACTAGCTTACAAATTCAAAAAATGCTACAGAACAACAAAAACATACTGATTTTGACAAAAGTACACTCTTCATTGAAGAGGAAAGTTTTAGATGTCATTTACTCTGTTAAATGGAATAAAAATATAGACTCTAAAATAATCTACAAATTTCATTTCAAGATTTCATTTCATTTAAGAACCTCCAAACTTCCAAACGTTTGGCACACAAAAACTGTAAGTAGAGGAGCAAAGGAGTGTGCTTGGAATGAACTGAAGACAACCTGACCAATGCTTATATTGTTCAGCTCACTGACCACAGACTTTTCTTGAAAAAAAAAAGTCTCACTAAAACATGGCATAAAAATATCATCCAAAACAGACCAAAGCAGTCTGCAGTCTTAACTGCTGTCATCTCTACACATCCTGAAATTTAACTTTGCTTTTTCAGTTGTTTTTGGGTTTGTTGTTTTTTTTCCCCCCATATACTCACTTTTGGAATTAACTACTCTGAACATCTCATTAGACAGAATCAGCATCCTGAACTTCAGATTAAAAACTTATGATGCAGTGAGAGAGAAGTTTTCAGTACTCATACTAAATACTCCATGCTCCATCAATTAATTTATTTAACATCTGACCGAGAGTTGCAGTGTGGGATCAGATACACATGCAAACAACACTGATATATTAAGCTCTTGTGGTGATCACACAATCCATCTACTGCATGAAGCCAGAGAAGAAACTCACATGAAAATAGCATCAGTAGGAGTATGTGTTTGATTCCCTTTCTAATTACAAATTCATTTATATACCTTATGTCTCTCCTAAGACAGCAGTCAGCAACACACAGACACCATTCATTCAGTGCTATACAGTTACATTAGTGACAGAAAGTTTACTTTTTAAAAAGGTCTTTGTCCAGCATAACACCATCTGAAGTTGTCTGAAGGGTCAGTCTTAACATATCCATGCACTCTTTCAATCGTGGATCAGATGTACGTAATCCTGTAGATTTGAGTGCCTATTACAATAAAACAATAATTACTAAAATGAAAAAAATATGCTATTGCAATCAAGTTCTCTATTGCACAGTTATTTATCAAGATGCGACATCTGCCACTGCGTTATCAACAGAGGCATTTTGACACCGTATTGAGCCTTCTGCCACTTTGTCTGCAGCTGATGTCAAAGGATTAACATTATCTGAAATCCACAGTGGTCCAGCTACATTTTATAAAAGTGCAAATACTACCCAGCCCTGCCATAAACGCAAATGCTTTCAAGCATACTCCTCTGCACAGCAAAGCAGCTAATAACAATTCTAGTATGCTCATTCTCTTTCTTAGCTACATAAATAGTGTTGAGGTGGGGGCTGGATAAATAGTGTTGGGGCGGGGGCTGGATAAGCTATACATCTTGCTGCAGCTAACCACGTACCACAGAAATTCTGTGCTTTGTAATATTGCACGTAGAATGTTAAAAAAAACCTTGTAGTCATCAGCTTTCATACAGCACTTTGGAACAGTAAACTTACAGTTATGAATTTATGAACTGGTATTTTTTCTTGTCCTTCTGCAATAGTATAGAAAAGTAGATCTTCTAAGCTAGGAAGGAGACCTTGCTTCATTTTACTGAAAAGAAAACAGAAAAACACACATGCATAGATTAGTTTAGTGCATGTTTTTATTTATAGGCATTTTTGCATTATTCACAAGGAATGACATTTTCACTACCAATATAACTGCTCTCATTAACTTCAAATAACACTTTTATCAGTGAACACAAACCTTAATTCAGCTTTAAGTAGGAAAAAATGACAATATTGAAAGTAGCATACATATATTTTACAATAGCAAACATTTTTGACTGCAAAATGTTCATGCTTTTACTGATGTATATTCATTGCTAAGATTATATTTAGAAATTCTTTGGAGCAGATTCATCACATTTCTCTCCTCTTGATGTTACTACGTAGGATAAAGTATTTATAAGACTCAAAGACCTACGTGCCTCATAAAGCTGTAAGAGCAGATTGACCCAATGGGTCCACAGGCGACAGAAAGTAAGAGATGATGAAATGTTATTATTTTCTTCAAAACAGCCTTGTTTTCAGGAACTCCGAGGAGTCCTAAAGCCCTTGTCCTTCTGAGAGCTTACATAAGCCCCATCGGTTACAGTGCAAGCGAGCAAAGCCGCCTGCAGCACAGTGCAGTAACCTGAACCAGCTCAGGCACCAGAAGCAGTAACTCTCATCGTGCACACTTAGCCGAGTAAGTTAACATGCAGCATAGATACATCTTTAATGGTCACTACGTTTATCAGTGTAAATACACTGCCCCTTCAATTATTCCATGTGTTAACTATTGCACTCTGAGGTATGTTTTAAGTGGAACATGAAGGAAACCTACCAGATTAAGCACCATGAGTCCCTCCAAGAGAGAAAGCTGTAATACTGACAGCTTTCCCTCAAGCCTTTGCCAGTTCTCTAGAGGTTTAACCTCAGATTTTCGCCTTTCCTTGATATTCCAAAGCACCCTACAGCAGGCAGGACCGCAAGTCTGGACTCAGTTCTTTATGCTTCCCCTATAAGTGCAGCATCATAGCATACAGCTGGAACGGACACTTCCAAACTGCTAGGGGGAGTGACAGCCAAGGGCTTAGGACCAATTCTTTCACTCTCCCTGAAGTGCTTGGGCTTGTTTCTAGACAAAGTCAGTTTAGAGCAAGCCAACATTCTGATGTTTGACAAGCAAACATAAATAAATAAATAAAACCCAGTTCTCCAGTCAATGTAGACATTAACTAAAATGCAGAGTATGCAGTCTTACATTATTCAGCCATCAGTTTCAAAGCTCAATCTTATAATCTAATAATATTGGCAATACTTCGTTAATATACCGCAATATATAAAAGTTATTGCCTGAAACTAGAACATTCAGTGGCAATTTATTTATTTTCATGCATGTGTGCACAAAAAGCAGGTCTAAATTCTAGTCATGAAAGTTTTTACGAGATTAGCAATTCTTTGAGTATCAGTACTCAGAGTTTTAACTACGAAAATGAAACACTACAACTTCGCACAGACCCTAGGCAGGCCAATGCAAACACACTGATGTTAATGCTCCCTCCTCTCCCAATACTTTTTTACTCTACCTCAAAACCAGGTCAGATTTATGATTATTTTTAATAAAAATCTGATTATATCCAAATACCCTTTTAAATTTAAGACAACCTTTAGACTGCACTCGCCTCCCTCCTTTCCTAACTAGCAGTGAAAACCAGTAGTAAAAATCTCACTTCTCATTTTCCAATTTATTTAAAACACTGTACTTACATAGTAAGAACAGAAGACAGCTTTGTAAGCCAACAGAACTTTCCTTGTCTTCCAGTCTGGATATTTTTTTTTTAAATGATGCTGGCTGACTAATGCACAGACAGGCTGGCAATTCAACCAAGACAAATGCTTGCAACTACCTCGAGCAAATTACTGAACACCCTTTTTCCTAAAGAAAATTCAAGTCTTCCACACAGCACGTAGCGCTTTCGATCTTTTGAGAACAGTCTGCCCAGTCAAGCCAACAGAACCAAAATGACTAACACACCAATTAAAGCTCCATCCTCTATCTGCATCCTACCTCTCTGCTTTTTAAAGCTATGCTGAGTTACACAGTGGACACCCCTACGTTCTCCCCATTTATACAGCATGGTTTTAAGGAATGTCTCTGCTACAAGACTCATTACTGGTTGCTGAAGGTCTGACAGAGGAAACTCACTTATTTCGCTCTGACAAAACAAGCTGGCAAACACACTGAGAAATTTTAACTGATAATCTATTTAATTACAAGTTTCTGAGCTATTACTCAGAATTTTACAGCTTTTCCAAATGTGGAATTTCTTTCTGGAAGGGTACAGAAAAAAGATTCAGACATTTGACCAAGATTTTTATCTGTCTCTTCAAAATTTTCATCTATTAAAGAGATGTGCACCTTTCACAGCATAAATTCTCTCTTGACACAGTTTCCACATCTTTCACATCTGCTGCTGTTCAATATTGGGTCAGTCAGCCTAATTTAACCGTGTATCTGCACTGACTGCCAAAGCAAAGAGGATGGCATTCAATATATTTACAGAAAATTGCTCTTTATCAAAAGATGGCCTATTTGACAAAGCTTATCAGCAAAATAGAGGTGGAAAGGCTTGCTCTGCAGTTTATCAGGTCAGTGATGTCACTAACTGATGTTTGCTCAACGTAAAAGCTATGCTTCGGCACCGCGAGCACACTTAGCAAGACAGTGCTGCTCAGCACGTGTTGTAAAGAGTTGTTTTTCAAGTCAGGGAACTTGCAATTTCCACAGCCAAATTAAAGTGGAAATTCCAGTTTATTCCATTCCACGAACAATGACTTTGGATACTTGTTTCTCTTCTTAAAGAAAAAATATAAATTAAGCACCAGACTATTACACAACTAGATTCTTTCACGGTACTCTAATCCGTGGGCTAGAATACTGGCGGATGCCGCACACTGCTCTTTAAATACAAAGAAAAACAGAATGCAGGAATTCTGGCATTCAAGGATTCTGTGGTCCATATTGTTCCTTCCTTCAGCATCAGTATGATGCTTATACCAGATTCCATGGAGGATTTCACCTTAACTAAAGCTGAATTATTATTTCTACAATATAAGAGAGATTCAATTTCAAAGCCAGTGACATTCCTACTTTGTACTCCAAGACGTAACTGGCAAAATGAAAGAACAGGTTTTACAGAATAACAAGTGATATAAAGATACGATCCTGCTAATAATAGTATCAGGCTCATTACTAACCGTAAGGCACCAGTCATAAAAATACGAGGTCATGATAACTGAAAACTGCAAGGGCTGCAACCTGCAGTCGGTAGCCGCTACCTAAAACAGGCATCCTGAAGAATTTGGCACAATACTACAAATAACTGATCTCCAGCTACGTGACCTGTCAAGTCACAAGTAGTCATGTAACTACTTTCCATCCACTTGCATAGGCACGGATCCCACTAACGGTGGTGGGTAGCCATTCACCTGAGCACTTACCAAGATTCAGACAAAACTACAAATTTATAAACTTAGACCAAAGATGAACATATTTTAGTAGATGTCAAAGTGTTTATGGTAAAATCAAGAACTGTTGCTTCAACACCTTAGCCTCCAAGGAAGTTATGAAAGGTCTAATAAAAGCACACTTTAACAGTTTCTTGCATCTGCAAATATTCTATCCGCACTCTGACAGGAGTAACAGCGAGATGAACTACTCACTGCCTGGTTACTATACAGTTATTCCTCTGGAACCTGGCCTGGGTGTGAGAGCAAAATGAATTTTAAAAGGTATCCCCAGAATTCACCCCTGTCTTTAAAACGGAGCACTACCACTCCTGTGTCATTTTAAGATAACAAAACAACACACTTCCATTAACCATTCTGCTATATCCCATATACTAATATCCATCCCCATTACAATTTAGCTATACTTTAAAAACCAGTTGCTCACGTTTTGCTCTTGCCTCCCACCTTAATCAAGGCCTTCGTATTTTAGAAATAAATTACACCAAGATAAACTACATTTATCCTACTACTGTCCAGCACAAGATGCAAGAAGAACAATGCACATTTATGCTGAAAGTAAAAAAGAACGATGCACAGTTATATGGAAAGTAGAAGCAAACACTTAAATATTATACAAGTTTATAGTTTAGAACTGTGCTAGGTTATTATGTTTAAATTATTTAGGCATGAACTTAGATGTAATTGCATTTTGATCCACAGCCTTCATTAATCAAAATTAACGGTCTATGACCACTCTCAGTTTAAGCTCAAATATTTTTCCTTCCCAAAACACAGTAAGTTTCAGGTGGCTACACAGAGTGAAGGCTGGACAGCAGGGATAAGGAGGTGGTGGAAGATGTTTAGGAAAAAAAAATGCACAAGAGGATCTGGTTATGCAATGGGATACTAGTTATTTCATCAGCCACAGACATCATAATTTATTCCCTCTATGAGGAATTAAACTGTTCTAAATTTCTGTACAGTCTTTGCATGAAAGATTTTAGGTTTTCCCTTGCATTTCCTACGCTTCTGTACACAGGCACTGTTAGGCAAGCAAATAAGCAAGAAAATCTTAGTGCTGTCTTTTGACACTGTAGGCTATTCCAGTATCCTAGAACTGTGACCTTACAACCAAACAGAAAAAATAATTCCCCAAAAGAAAAAAAAAAAAANCAAAAAAAAAAAAAAAAAAAAAAAAAAAAGAAAGCGTAAAAAGGACTACTGTATTCCCTGCTGGATCCATAAACCGTCTGCCAAACACAACTAAACGTTATATACTGCTGGATGGCAAAGCGCCGGAGTCGGCAGAACACACAGACTGCACTGGCTTAGCCCAGTTATCAGTTTAGTCCAGAAAACTGTCTTTTGAAGAACCTAATTTTCCTTCTGAATCTTGCACGCTGCCTTAATCTAGCAACGATTTCCATATGTAATGTGCCATTTACAAATGCTTTAGGAAGATTTTGTTAACTCTGCATTAAGAAAAATAAGAATGAAAGTAGCCAGCAGCCTAGCTAATAATACACCACCAGGAATTCCTGCACAGCCTGAACTGAAAAGAAACTGTTTCCAGCTTTTTCCTTCTTCATAACTATATGCTGTATGGTTTACGTAATTGTTCCTTGTCCATTTTGCAGTAAGGCTCAAAGAACAAGCATCTTACTTTCAAACACATTCTTCTGTCATAAGCCAAAAAATTATTAAAAGCATATAACTGGTTTGTGACTACACAGCCTTACCAGACACATTAGAAATTATAGGATTTCCCCAACGGATGCTAGCTGTAGGAAGCTGTTACAAAAGCTCAGTTTAAGAACGTGATACCTCTTCTAAAAAAAAATAAAAATCACCTTTTCAACATCCTCAAAAAACCCTCACAGTTGGCATACTGCTTTTTTTCCTTAAGTTTTTAATGGTACTGTCTGTATTTCTCATTGAAAATGAAAGTACAGCCGTTATAAACCACACCTACTTGAGCCACAGCTGAGTAATTTTTTGTTGTTGTTCCAAAACATTATGTATAGAGCTAATGCAAAAAGGTGACTTCATGCATGTTCAACAATAGGATCAATCTAATAATGCACACATGATTGTGTATTATATAGTTAGATAACCTGACATGCATGCATTTTTAAAGGCATTTGACAGCAGAAATTACAAGTGATGCCTTCAAAGAAGGTTATATCCCACTGAAACAAAAGGCTTGAACCAAGCTGTGCAGCTAAAACATTTGGTGGGAGAAAGGGGAAAAGAATAGAAGACAGCTTCTTTCCCTGTCTGCCATGTTGAAGGAGTACAAGTCCATGCTAAAAACCCACCAAAAACCAGAACTCGAAAGCAGAACTATTAACCAGCTAAGAGCTGAAGTCTCCCTGGTCTTATGGAATCTTTTCCAGACTTCCTCTTAGCATTAGACTAACGAAAACTTTGCTAAGTTAAAACAAGGCACTCCTTCCTTGGCTTGATTTCCTCTATCTCGCTTTCTGCATCTAGGTAACAAGCACAGCCAAACCTGGGACAGCAGCTTGGTTTTAGATTTTAATTATGCTGCCCTGTAAGCGGCACAAAGACAACACACGGGCTGCCTACGGGAAAGCCAGGAGGCATTTTCCAAGCACACGCAAAGGCGTCAGGTCTGCACGAGGCTTGCAGCTACGCTGTCAAACTTCTCACAAAAGGCTACTAAAGACACTAAGCGTACGTAGGTTCAAACAAGCAAAGGGCAAACTGCCGGCTGGGTGCGGGAAACTCACAAAACTTTTTCGAGACCTTCATGGTGCTGAGGATTGACAGAGCAGAGGACCAAGGAGAAACACCAACCCATTCACCTCACCATTACGCTCTGTTCCCAGTATCTGCTGCCAGCCATCGCTGGGGACGCAAGCTGGGGCCGAGACACCTGTCCCTGACCAATTCCTTTGGGAATATTTCAGGTGCTAAGTGAAAGAATATTAACTTCATAAACACGTACAGCCTCGTCACCCTATTCCCTGCGCGGACCTTTGTCACTCAGAGACAAACCACGGCCTCTTGGCGCAGGGACGCGTTCTGCAGCGCCCGCACACATTTGCGCGCATCACTGACGCGCGGTAACACCGACCCCCTACTGCACTGGACGTGGCAGGAGAGTGCGGCAGAGCTGCGAAGGCAGAACTCCACGCCACCTACACCGCCTTCAATAATTAATGCGAAGTGACACAGCGCTCACTTCTCTCGGGAAATGTTTTACGCGAGCAGCAGCGCGAGAATAGACACGCTAGCGCGCGCTGCCCGCTCCGAGCCCCCCCCCACACACCCCCTTACGCGGAGGGACCCCGGGCCCAGCGGGAGCTGCAGGCGCGGGCAGGCCCCCAGCAGGGCGCGGGCAGCCCGGAGGCGCGCGCACGCACACGCGCTGCCCAC
>VWZZ01004514.1:746645-773668 GCA_013399095.1 Psophia crepitans
GCCCCCGGCTCCTCCGGCCCGGCGCCCCGTTACCGCCCGGACCTGCCCCGGCTTTGCGGGCACTACCAGCGAAGGCATAATGGCGCAGCTCGCTGCCAGAACTTGCTGTGGAGGCCAAAGCATACCACTTAAAAACAAAAAAACCAACCCCAACCAGACAAGATGTAAACCACCTGGGTGCCGAGGTGCTCCTCGCATCGCCAGACGCGCGATCGGTGGGAAAACTGTGCTGCTGCTCACCTACACGTCTCGGTTTGGGAGCCACAGACCCGCGGTAACGCAATGCCAAAGGCCAAAGTGGGAAGAGAGCAGAAAATAACTGCAGGGCTTAGCGCGAAGTGTAAATGTCACTCCTTACATGCACTCACGCAGCTGTCGCAGCACCCCGGCGCGCTGCTCGCCAGTATACAGCATCTTGGAAGTCATGGATTTTGCAGTTAGTTGGTGAAACTCTTTGCTCACGTAACCAAGTGCTAAATTTGTCCTAGATGAGTACGAATCTATATTAGTAAATTGTATCCTTTATGGGTAACAGCAGCAGAGATCTGTGTCATCCTACTCCATCAGTAATGCCAACGTGGAAACCAGTGTTTAACTTCCTCGCTTTAGGAAGCATCATTTTTTGAGCAAAAAATGTAAATACTTGTAGAGTTCTGAGCCTATTAGCCACTAAATTTCCTTGTGAACAATTTCCCCATGCATTGAAGTTTATTTCTTTGGGTATGCTTATTGTGTTTGGGGGAGGTGGGAGTGGAGGAGTTGTAGTGCTGAGTTAAAATGATCTTGCTGCACGCTTTACTGGAAATGTTTTACTCTGAAGATACAGATAGTTTGTTTTCCACACCTCCCCCAGACTGAAAGTTTCAGCTGTCCAGGCATAGTAAATTGCGCTTAAAGAACCACATGAAGCAGGAGAGGTTGTTACGTGTGTTCCACGCACGCTGCGTTTGGGCTGCTCGCTACAGACGTTGAGAGTAGCCTTTGCTTACCCTTACACTGCAGCACAAATGCCTGCAGGAGTTCCTTCTGCTAATAAATTGTCACAGCAGCCATGAGAGGTTTTGGAAGCAGATTTAAAAGTGGCTGATAATCTATGCCTATAAAACGAGCCTCAGTGCACTGGTGGTTTTCCTTCCCACTGAACAAGAAAACTTGAAATATCAGTGTGGGATGTGTAATCCCAGGCTACGGTTACTTCACATACAAAAATGCAAAGTACCTACAGTTCTCACATACTTATTACATTACCTATTATATTTCCTGGAACCGATTCTGCATTTCCATTTGCTAAGTCTTTTTGGCAAGCCAATAACTGCCTCTTTTATCCTGCCACCCAATAATAATACTCCTCATTTTTTAAATTCCATTATGTAAAGCACTGTGAAGATAGAAGTCTCTCAAACACTTTTTCCATTATCTTTACAGGGACTGCTGCTGTAGGAGCAGAGACAGCAAGTGCGCTTCCCAAACGTACGTGCCTTCGGTCATTAATCGATCACGCGGTTCTGCAGACACTCGCAAGATTCCCTGCTCATTTTTAGCGCCAAGGTGATATTTTTGGTGCGACAGCTGCATTCTTTCACAAGCCAGCTGTTTAGCAACTGACCTGGTTCAGAAACTCTAATTCATCTCTTCTACTGTAGAGGGAGAAGAGGAGGAAGAACGTGAAATGTAATGATCTGGATCTTTCCTTTCAGTGCTCTGGTTTCTGTTCAGAACATTGCAAATACGGTTGTGGGAAGGAAAAGAAAAATGTACTACATTAACCAAAATATGTGCCTCTCATGACAGGACTCGGTTCTTGACCCTCCATGAACTTTTTTCACTTCTACTCATTTCCTTTTTTTTTTTTTTTTTACTTCATATGCTATTTCCTTATTCCTTTATTTAACCTTTTAGTATCACCCTCACCTCGAGTAATCTCCCAACAGGGATATTTATTCTTCAATAAAGCTTTTCTTAAAGCTCACTTCAAGAAATTAACGCGCAATTTCTCTCCCTGAAAATTCCCTTGTGTGTGTTTTAGCTCTTGAGGGCAGAAAAAGCAAGTTGCTCTGTGTGTGTAACTACAAATACACAGCTGAGGAACAATGCAAAATGATAAATATAGTTTCAGATTCACAAAGTTCAAGGGCAGTAGTGACTCATTCCCTATTCTGAGAACTTTTGCTGCATATTTCAGGCCATTGCTCATTGCTCCTCCTGTGAGTAAGCCTGAGAAGTTTCACTCAGTGATTCTCTCCCCTCTTCCCAAAGGCTCAGGTGCACTAGAGGGTCTTAATTTAAAGATTTTATTTTTTTTTTCTTTTAAAATAAGCCATAAGGAATGTAGTAAAGATTGCATCAGAAATGCAGCCATTGGCTTGTGAAAAGTATTTTACATTAAACCTGTTAAACTGGTTCTGATTTTTGTTTTGATCCAGATGTTAGACTGGTCTTTCCCATACCTCAGTGAAACCCCCCTTAGACTTCCCTCTTGAACAGAGCGGTATTACTCGTCGCTTTGGAAAGAGAAGAGAGGCCATCTGCTCTGCCATTCTGTGTTGCACACAGGATCCCAAGAGAAACAGAAAATTACAAAAGCGATTTCCAACATCACGCAAAGAAATTTGAAATTAAACTCCCCTGTAGCTTTTATTTTGAGTTGGTTACACAACCTACAGTAACCCTAAGCCAATGAGTCTATTTTTCATTTCCACAATTATAGAAAAAATAAGAGAATTTAAGATAACACAGTTCGTCTGTAAAGAAAAAAGAAAAAAGTGGATCTTTTAAATAGGCATTATTTTTTAAGTATTCCCCTTAAGCTGTATTGTAGCAAAGAATTCCTACTTTTGTCCCTCCAAGTAATCCATATTTCAGGGGGGTTTCTTTTTAAAAAGGGGCATAGCAGCATTAATCTTCTAGGAGAGAGGGCTCTGAAAAGCAGGTGGAAAGGGGTCTTCTCAGTTCAAGCACATACGCCGATAACAGCTTTCAGGAAGGTTAAATCCTCCCATCAGATCGGCAGGGCAGATCTCAGATAAGCAGCAGAAATTAAGGATTATCTTGCCTACAACACGAACTGTTTACTTTGCTATTTTAAATGGTTATGTTGGCTCCATTTCATTTGTTGCTGGGTAATGCTTTCTGAAAGAGAACTGAGTACCAGATACTGCAATTTTGACTCTATTCAAAGTATTGCTACCGATTCTAACAGCAGTTCCTAAAAGGAAATTTTTCTGTTGCGAGTCTAACCTGCTGCACATTTGGGTAATGTTCCGATATCGATTCAAATGAAAGGTGCTGCATCAACAGAAACATTCTCCATTAGATTGTACAGAGGATAGAAAACAGCTTCCTCCAAGCATAGAAGCATAAGCAGTAAATAAAGTTACTATTTAATGTAAGAATATGAAGGTTTAAATGTTTAGGCATAATAGCTTAGAAATCCAACAAGGAGGAAAATATTCAAGAGCAGTTATTTACCTGGAAGGTAATAGTTGAGGGAGCGACCTTAAGTGAGAAGCAATAGCAAAAACTCAAAATCATCTTCCCCGTGTAGTGCGTCAGTGGGACCATCGCTCATTTCTCATCACACTCATTCCAGGCAAATACGGGCAGTGAGAAATTAATTCAAAGAAAAGCAACAAAAATATTTGGCAGATTTGCTGAGACTGGCATGGACAGAGACTACAAGGGCCTGGAACATTCCTAGCATGATTAAGATGCAATATACCATGGTTTTTAGTGTACATGACAGAGTAAGAAATAATAGAAGTAAATTTATTGAGGAGAATCTGCAAAGACTGACACAAAATCAAGGGGTGAGATCAAAGAAATGTATAAAAGCCATAGAATTGCCATTTGGCTTTGAATAAACGGAAAAGGTGATGATTAACATACAAAACCAAGTCTTTGCAAAATAACGATATTTGAAATGCCTCTGTTTTGACTCATTTCCTAACCTGACTCTTGAGGAAGATTGTCACTGAAAATCACTGCACAGGAATAATCTCAGGAGACAAAGTTAATTCCCCACGCTTGGCACTGATGGGGTGTCTTGGTCACTTCCTTACCCCACGGCTTGGGGTTCAGTATTGACTTCCTTTGTTAACTGCCTTGAAATTAAATTTAAAAGGGAGGAAGGAACTAGATTTATTTAATACACAAATGAACAATGCAGTTATGTTCTATGGGGTACGATTATGCACTAAACCCATCGATTGCTAGGTCTTTTCTGTCTATAATGTGCATTCCATTTGCCCAAACAGTAAAGTGACTCTAGGGCTAATGGTAAAATTTGACCTACAGGTAACCTTGATTCTTCTGCATTCACGTGTTGCATCCCTGTGACCAGACAAACAGGGACCAAAGCTTCTTTCACAACTACGTAGTCAAATTGCATTGCAACTGCTGAATTACGGTCTTAATTGTTCGGTCTGTTAGCCACAATTTTTCCCTCTTACTCAATTTGTTAACGTGTTTCCTTCCCTCTTCACCAGTGAGACAGCACCATTGCTCCTCATGCGCATTGTCAGACAGCTCTTCTCACGTGTAAAACTCTCTACACATCAGAACGTTCACCTTCAGAAGCCAACAGCTTATCTGCTGGAGAGCTATTCCCTGCTACCTCCAGCACACTGCATATTATTCACTCAATAACATACCTAAATCATAGAGTTACAAACCCCACGCATCCCACCCACAGTCATATTTAATGCTTAGTTCTGATGACACCTCCCAAAGTGCAGCCCAGGTCTTGGATACTACAGCAGGCCAGGGAGCGGGAGCAAACTTGGATCTTCTGTTTGTGTTCCTGATCCTCAAATATTAGCCTTGGCAACCTTGTGCTAGCAAATAAGAACAAGAGACAACATCATCTGGCTACACCTATGCTGAGCGTGCAGGAGAGTGCCTGGGAGCTCAGGGAAGTCCATGGGCTCACGTCTAGCTGCTTTGGAGCGTGGACATGTAATATCACTGCCTGCATTCAAGCGAAGGTTAGAGCACTTAGGTTGAGCACAAGCTGGCTCATCATGTACAAAGCCACGTAGCGCTGGGCAATCGCTGGCTGACGGTTAAGATCTGCATGTGCCACTGCAGCCCTGAAGCCATGGAGATGGCAGCGTGCTGCAGACACGCTCATCCCAGGCTGGTTGCTTTCACCTCTGAATTCCAGCACCTCACAGAAAGACACTTGGAGAGATGCAGTCCTAGCGAATCCCATGTAATGGTCCCACATAGGAAACAGCCTCTCTCACACATCTGGTTTTGCCTTTGCACAAATTGAGGGTGAAATTGCTTTTGGCCATGTAGAAGCTTAAGCTTACAAGGACAGGCTTAGGAGCAGGGCTACCCATCCTGGAGGAAAACAAAACAAGGTAAAATCAAGCCAGCAAAAGAAGCAGTCAGACTGTAACTGATACTGCCTCATCTTGAGTGATAATCCAAACAGTTAAAACCTCTCCGACCTCCCAAAGGCTCATCTGGAGTACACAGAGCCACTGATCGAGTGCAGGAATAACGCTAGCACCAACAAAACCCCACGACCTCGGAAATGGTGAACTAGTCAGCAAACCCACACATTTCTTTCTGCCCGGCTATTTTTGGTACATTCTCATGTCTGTTGCCTCACTGAGGGAAGAGAGATGGACGCTTCAGGTGGCTTAGGGCTCAGCCTTCCTTTGCGACCACCACGAGCTGCAGGTCTTGCAAGTTGCAAGGCTGTTTAAGTCTCCTGTTGACTTAAAATCAAAGTCCAGTAAAGACTAATGGGAAAACATCTGATGTGATTTAATTCTTGAAGCACGTAACCTCAAAAGAAGATTCCCCTCCATCTAATTCTCTCCTTAGAAACACATCACTTAAGGAGATGGCAGGACGGAGGCAGGGGAGCATAGCAGATACTCTTGGTACCGGTGGGTGAGCCTACGTGTTGCTGGTAGCTGCAGACACGCTACCAGCAGCCCTTCCAGTAGCACACAATGTACCATCACACTCCAAGGGTATTTAACATTTAGTCAAGGACTTTTGAACAGTTCCACAACAGCAGGCCAGCAGGGACTGAAAATTTGTGAAACTGTATTCAAAGATTAAAAAATAAAAAAAGCAAAAAAAAAAAAAAAAGCAATCAAGGTTGTAAATTAGCCCGGATTAAGCATGTGTTTTCGCTAATAACTAGTTTGGTGCTTAAACGTGTGTGTGTGTGTGTGTGTGTTCAAGCTAATTTCCAAGACACAAATGTTCAAAATTCTTATAAGGTATTTTTGGTGCATTTGAAGCACAAGATTTATAATTCTTTAGAGTTAACTGGTGTCACAAAACATCTTCACATCATCTTTAAAATCTCCATAATGCTCTGTCTTTTCAGACAGGGCTTGAAACAACTCGCTGAACTCAGGAGTTGATGGAAAAACGCACAAGAAAAGAAACTCTAATATTTAAAACAATATTTTTAGCCCTCAGCATAGTTTCCATAGCATTATTAAACCCAATTATGTGGGCTTTTGCCTCGACTGACTGCATTGTGCTGTTGAAATTCAGAGAGTTTCTAATATTACATGATCTCTGGTGGCCAAATCACTTGCTCCCACGCACGTGCTGTGGCTTGTCACCCCCTCACAGTTGTTCTGAGACAACTACTGAATCGGGTCACACTGTAAGCTGCGCGAGTGAAACAACCTAGGTTAAAATTTGAGAAGTGATAATTCTCTTTGAGAAAGAGGAGTTTCACACCCGTGAAACATGTCTTGAGGAGCTTTGAATTAGACCTGCCACAGGCTGGCTCAAAGGAAGGAGCAGCAGCCCAGAAATTTTCATAATTTTGTTTCTCTCTGTATACTCAGCCTTGTACCACAGGAAAGGGATATTGTCGCACAACAGACTACACAGTCTTCCTGTCACAGGCAATTTTTAAACGATGACCTAGTGCTTGGACATTTTGGATATTTAGATAAAGTTTGATTTGGTAGCTCAATCAACAATCAGAGCTCCAGGCAATTAGATACCCTTACAACAACGCATGAAGCCAAACCAGTTGTCTATCTGGATAACACAGTTATATTGATTTTAGGAGAAAATAAGCGCCATTCTGGAATTACCAGAACATCCCTTGTTCTGTCACATACTTGCACACAAAATAACCTTGTCATTCCCTGCAGTAATCACCCAAGACATCATGGGCCTAATTTGAGAACAAATCTAATAGAGCCTACCAGTAGTCCATTTGATATGGGGGTTTTGATGCTAAAAAGACTTTAAGAGAACAAATGGAAAGTAAACTGTGTCAAGTGTTTTGGGTCAGAAAGCATGCAGAACAGACACGCATGGTTATTCATGTGTCCACGGTTAGGAAAACCCAGCACCTTTCTATTCCCTCCCCAGCTTTGACTTACTGCGTCATGTCTGCAGCAGAGTTACAAACTCAAGATAGGGCACGTGTCTTCCTATTAGTCATATTTAATCAGATGCTGATTTGGTTTATTTCTTGGACTTTCATTATGTGTATTCTAATGCAGTTCTTGCATTCAGCTGCAGTTTATCTCACCCTGTACATTTCTGCAACATTTTCCTCTGGTTGCCTATCTTCTAAGTTGTATCTCTTTGTCTTTTGATTGATATACTTTATTAGAGAAAGCGTGATCTTAAAAAATAGTTTAAATAACTTCACCTATTTGCTACATTGTTTGATATGTCAACATATTTTATTAATATTAAAGGTGAAATTCAGAGCCGAAAAAGCACAAGCAGCAGGACGTAGTGCCTCTTTACACAGCAGTGTGATTGAAGGGAAAGGTAGTAACTGCTCAGCGTGGCTTACCTAATCTGCCTTGGTGTAATGCCAAATAAATGCTACCCTTTGAAATAAAAAGTAATTCTTAAACTACCAGTAGTTGTTAATGATTACTAGAACTGGAAATAATCAATCAAAATCCACATGCTAGTGAGTAATAATCTTCTACAAACATCCTGAATATAGAGATTATACCCTCCTATTTTAACAGCTAACAGGGAAAAGGTTAATTTACATCTCAATAGTAATTTGCATAACAAGAAGCATTAACTTATGAAGTTAATGAACCAATACATCTACCAGCTCAGTCCAACGACCCTGTATGTCAGGAAAAACTGAGGGATGTGTGCGGTGGAACCTGCTGATCGTTTCCCGAGCACTTGGCCCAGTTCTGGATGCCCGGTGCAGCCCGGATGAACGGCATTCAGCTCTGCTCAGGATTACCATCGGCCTAGGCAGTAGTTTGGAAAAAGAAAACCACAAGGAAGGGTGCTCTTCCCACATAGTAGTTCTGAAAAAAGACCGCTAGCAGGGGCTTTTTGCACCCCCGAATAGACTGCACGCAGTTGGTTCCAACAGCATTTGTAAATATTACAGGGAGGAGAAAAGGAATGAGCATCTTTACTAGCCTTAGAGCTCTGCTTTCTCACCTGCTTATTTCTGTCCCTTGTACCCTTCTAATGTATCAGCAGCATTCACTGGCACGTCAAGACTTATATCTTAAAAACTGGAAGAGCATCGCAAGGACGAGATGAAAAGTAGAAGCAGTACAGCCACTGGGTGGCTGTACCCAGATGGCCTGTTAAGTACTGCTGGAGCTCAGCGTTGGGGATTCCGTGCTCCGAGAAGAGCAGCAACGGAGCAGACTGGCTTCATGTTGCCTGTAGCAGGACAAAGCTAGTTTCTCTGTACCTCTGTTACCTACCGGTCTTCTGAGTTCAAGGGCATGGGTAATAGGCAGCTGTGCTGAGAAAGTTCGGGTGTAACCTTTGAATGCCTGTTTCAGAGTTCGTATATAAAGTCAAGCCTGCTTATTCCAGCTGGAACTCGAACGGCTTAACCTTCAACTCCGAGAGGCTTTCAGATCGGAGCTGCAGATGGATGGAGAAGGCTATTTCCAAGCGGTCTGACAGCCTGTTACACATTACCTCAAAGCAGAGCGTGCAGAGGCATGGCAGGGCGCTCAGTCTAGAGCGGGAAGGGACGTCCTAGGAAACACTCAGTCCACTGGCTCACGGCTCGCATGCATGCAAAGATTTGGGCGGGTTTGTTAAAAGGCCATGCGACGGCCAAAGAGAGAGAGGACCTTTGCATAAATGCCTTTCCCAAAGGTGCCAAGAAGCTGTAGGAGATGCTAGTCTCCCACTGAAGACAGCAGGAGAGTTACGGGGTTAGAATTGGGCTGCACAAGAATGAAATTACTCTTAACCACTTCTCTCTTCCTCCCTAAAGAGACACATACTTTTTACCATATAATAATAGTGACAGGAGGAGAAGAACAATGAGGAATTATGTTACTGGTAATCATGAGGTATGTAGCATTTTTAACAAAGCTAATTAGTTTTGGTTTTATGCCAAAAACCCATGATCTACATTCCATAAGCGATTCTATAAAGATGAATTATGTTATATTCTAACTAAAAACATCCAGAACTCTAAGGGCATATTTTTTTTTTTTACTAAGCAAATAATCCATTTATGCTCACCGTTGTGGATCTTTTCAGTTTTTTACTCATCTTAGTGCAGTATTGATCATACCTTTGCATGGGAAAAGTTTCTTCCCATAGCATTTTATGCCTCCTCAGTGGAACTGGCTACAACACAGGTACGTTTTCGCCGCACCGCCAATCTGTTCCGCTTTGGTGGGACGTGAGGCAGCGCACGGGAGCACTGCTCCTGGCACAGGCGCAGCAGTCGGTGCTCTGCGTGCTGCCCCAGGCATTGGGGAAGAGGGGCTTTCGGGGCTGGGAGCAAGTAGGAGCACAAATTATTTAGCAAATAGCCAAACGTAGAGGCAAGCTTATGAATTTTTGTCATTGCCAGAACTGTTCTGAGAACAAAACAAACAAAAAAAAGCAGCCTTTTCAGCCACAATGAAGCTCATGTTTCGTGAAACCTGGAGGAGCAGATGTTACTGTGTTCCCAGGCCAGTAAAATCTGGAAGGAAATGAACACCATTATCCAGGAAATGGAAATGATTAGAAGCAGCTGTAAGCTGGAGCCTGCTGCCTCTCCCCGGCAAGTTCTGTGCCTGCGGCTCGCCCCTGCAAAACAGGGCTTCGGTGTTCCTGTAATCCATTTTACACTGTCAGGGACACCCCTGTGAAGGCTGGCTGCTAGCATACTTGAAGATTAGTTTAGGGAAAGCGTGGATGCTGTCCTAATCCCATGTGGAAGCCACGGCAGAGTGCGAACTCCATGTTACGCAACAGGGTCCCTTCTCTGACTCAGGGGAAAGGATTTCCCGGATGCCCACGGCTGCGTTTGGTCAGACACAGAGAGGATACACAAGCGAACAGGAGCGCAGCTCAGTTACGCCGCGGCCGTGACCTATCGCAGCGCTTGAAATAAGAGTCACTGGCACGTTTCCACCCTTGTGGGCAGCCTTCCTGCATCCAGGACTGACACGCTCGTTGCGAGCCCATGCAGCTATTTGGCTCTAAATCCTGAGGATTAAAACAGCCTCCTGTGAGGCTTCCCCTCCGCTTTCTTAGGTGTGCAGAGCCACAGCTCATATACCTGCGCCTGGCTCCTCCTCACTGCAAGACCATCCTTCCCAGCTGCTGCCAGAAAAGGGCACCATGGTCCTTCTCACTTCGCAGACATCTTTTGCAGCCTGGCCGTCAGCGCTTCCAAGGAGCTGAAGATAAATGAAGTGGGGGGCTTTCGGCAATCCAATAGCACCGCAACTGCACAAAGCAAGCTTTCCCTGCGCCGGGAAGGGTGCGTGATGAGAGAGGTTACGATACTATAGCCATAGCAACACGAACACATCGTCTTCAGTCTGGAAAGCATTTGCAGTTATATGGATGGTGTTATTAACCACTTGCATTTTTGGGTGTGCTAAATCATCCCAAGAGCTCTGACACAGGGCAAGTGGAAGAGATCCTTCTTTGTTCATCTGGAGGTGAACCTCCCCCCCCGTGCTTATTTCACTACTCGAGCCCTGCGGAGGGGAATACCAGCAGTCAATTGCTTCGGCAGCTACTTCAGGACACGCAGGCAACATAGGCCATGGCATTGAAGAGGCCGCACGACAAGAACAAAGAAAGCACGAGTTATCTTGAGCAAGCTAGTGTGTGCTCTCCAACTGGCCCGAGCCCCAGCTCAGAAGGTCACATTGCTGACATATCATCCTGTGAGTCATCCCCTGATACTACATGTGTCCGGAATAATTCATGTGGTTTGGCAGCATCGAGGGAGGGTCCTCCTGCTTTCTCGCTGCCTGAAGTCAGTGTTGCCCTACAGAACATACAATACAATAAAGGCACCAGAAGACATATGTACAGCAGCTTGACCGTCTTGCTAGTCATCATCATGTCCTAGAGTGACGGCACCAGACAAGATTCATACCACAAACATTACCAGCAAAGCTCTCTAGATGAAGAAGTCTCTATCAACACAGCCAAAGTACACCTACCTGTGCCAGAAATAAAGCTTTATAGCCCAGGTCCATTAGTGACTTACACTCTCTGAAGTCCCTGCTTGAATAGCAGAATGTGTGCAGACCTTGGCCAGACTTAAACAACAGACGTATTCACAAAACACTAAGTTAGATACATGGTCTACACAGCACTGTGGAGTCAGGGCCATCAGGTAACAGAGATTCCTTTCACAGTCTGCGCCGTTACACCCTCTGAATCAACCCCCTAACCATACAGTCATAGCACTGGAGATATGATTGGCACCCCGACACTCTGAGGATATTGCTGAGCGTCACTCTGTCAGATAGATGCTCAGTCAAAGGCACCATTCTCCCTCAAAATCACCGTTTCTGCTCGGGCTGGCAGGTGCAGGAGCTAAAGCCACAGCCTGCAGCAGCTGGCTGGAGTAGAGGGGAACGCAGGCACCGAAGCCGCACAGAAAAGCAACAGGGCACACCGATCGGAAGGGCAGGCAGGCAGCTCGGGTGCAGTAGATCTTCTGGCAGGAGATGGTGCAGAGGGCTTCGTGAGCAAGGGAAGAAGAAAACAGCGAAAAAGAAACCATGAAAATCATGGTCCTTGGACTAAAGTCAGGCCTGAGCTCCCTGAATTTTTGCTAAACTTAAACATGAAAAGCCTGCATACACCAGAGGAAAGACACGCTGTTTCAGAACGAGGACATGGAACCAACAGAGGAAAGAAGCAGAGGCGAGGTGAGACAGGAGTTCCCCAGCTTGCCAGGTGTGCCTCCATCGCTTCCAAACGGGCACCGCCAGCTAACCCGCAGGAGCAAATGTCACGTCTGGAAGGAAAGCTGCGTCCAATGCAATGACAAGGAAAGGATTATGCTACAGGTGGCTGTAACGAGAACACAGTCACACAGATCATGCACACTACGTCTTCCCAGACGCAAAAAGGAATGGCCGTGGTGGTTGAGCAGCCTGTTGACCATGCATACAGATGTTTAAGGTGGGTGCTCAAAACCAACCTCTCACAAAGAGCAGAGCAAGCAATAGTCTGTTTTTCTGTGTCAGGGCAAGGTGTTGGTTTTCCACAGCATTCGGTTCTGATGACCACCAGCTCAAGAACAGCTGGGATTTTTCTTCCGCAGTGAAAGACGATATATCCTACATTTCAACTGTTAGCTAAAAGCCATCATTCCCTAACACTGGATAAAATGCCAAGGCCATTTCTTACCCTTGCAGAGGTTAGCACAGCCTTCACAGGCAGGCGTAAGCCAAGAGAGACGCTAAGCCGTGAGGGTACTGGACGTAGCACTCGGTACGTGCCACACCAGCTCTCTGAGGCCCCTGTTGCAGGGTGCTGCTACCAGCAGGACCACAGCAGCTTTTGACCACCCTCACTCTCTGGTTAGTGCTGCTATCAGCCCGTGCAATGCAGGCAGCAGATCCCAGCCCACCCAGCCGTGGCACTTGCACTGTCCTCTCGAGTGACCACCATCATCACCCCACAGATGCTGCTGTTAGAAAGAGCACAAGTTGAGCAGAAAATCAGCCCAGACAAGCCCACGAGCCAAAGGCAAGTCATACTGTACAGCAGGAACAACACATCTGTGTGACAGGTCCACTCCAGAAAGCTCCATTACACATGTAGGGATAGATGCCAGGTGGAGAAGAGTGGTTAGGAAGAGCACATACAAAATCACACGTTAGAAAAAAGATGCTCAAGAATATTTTTCTAGACACAGCAATACTTTCAAGAGGCAAAGCTGAAGGTTTTTAACCAAGGCTCATATAAAAGACCTTACACCCCGTTTCCCGAACTATGTGCTAAAGTTACTCATTAGCAGTCCGTGTTCAGACATGGGGACATTTGTTCAGGGCAGGAATGTACATTTGCTTTTATTTTCTCAGAAGCATGTAGCTTACATCTGAGGAAGATCAATTATTAACTCCAGCCTGGGATGGAAGTGTACAGCTTTAACTTTCTTGAGGGACAGGTACCTTATCGTGTTTCTGGATCTGACAGGTTCTGCTGCAGCTTGCTCCCACGTGGGAGGATAAATACCGGCACGCAGTGAAGCAGTCCCACTGGGAGAAAGGATACCGCACTAAGTACTGATGGGCATAAAATAGGGATTGATTTAAATTCGGTTTTTTTACAGTATTAATACAAACAATAGCGTGAAAAATGATTTCTTGTTCCTAATTATTCCTAGGGCTCAGGTTTTGCTAAAGCTTGTTAAGAGTGTTTGGCAAGGTGTAACGTTCCTGCACCTGTGCTGTGGGTGATATTTCAGACCTCCACAGAGCCCCTCACGTACGTACATATCTCATGTGATGAAACGGCCCTGCGTTTCTGGAGACTGCTCTTCAAATGCAACTTCAAGCTCATCCATCAGACTTAACTGAGCTCTTGGATATCAGATGGTTCTGCACAAATAAAGTTTTTCTGTGCACAGCATGTATGTATATATTTACCATTTCATACTGTAATTTGTTTAGCAAGGGGAGCCATACCTTTAATTTAATAACGACAGCTTTTTATCACTACTGCCTAGAACTTACCCCAGCTTTACAGCTACGTGGCACAGCAGCACGGCTCGTGCCTAGTAACAGCAGCTGGGGTGCCCCAGCGCTCTTGCAAGCGCATTTCACATGTTACGTGGCCACTTGCCCTCAAGCTGTATTCTGCAGCTGAAACTGCTCCCCCAAAATTCATAACCAGGTTTGGAGAATCTCCGACAATCTGCACTGAGGCCCTCCTCAGGGGTGCCTCTCCCCTTCAGGGAGAATCCCTTTGAACTCCAAACCAGGGGGCCAGTTGGGTTTTTGGTGTTCAGGGTCACATCCGAAACACTGGGAGGTCTCTGCCCTGTGCTGTGGTCTTCAAAGTTGGGCTCAACACCAAGTAAGATCAAGTGAAGCTCTTTGGTTGGGTGACAGGCCGCACACAGCAAGCTGATGGTGGTTTCTCAGATTTGGCTCTTTTTTTCCGAAACGAACAAGGGAACTTCCCCACATCTGCTTGTCTGCAAGCTGAGCTTCTGTCTGAGAGCACGTTTTACTAGCCCACAGCCGCAGTGCTGGAGGAAGTACGAGCAGAGCCGGGGGCTGGCGTATTGCCATGACGCTCTGCTTTGGGAAATGGCCTTCCGTACAAAGACGACCTTATACTCTCCCACCAAGGCTGCGTTTCATCCCACCCCATCCCAGTGAGCCCTCTGCAACTGCTGCCTTGCAGCCGAGGCTCCGAAACCCAGGGGAGTCACATGGCTGCATGGCAGACATTAGCAGATCTATTTAAATTGATTATACTTCAAGCACAACTGGTGCTGTCAGTGCCTATTTACATTGACGCTTCGGGAACATTTCATAACCACTTGCCCTTTTAATTAAAAAATGTACTACCTTTGTCACCAAGCCAGAAGTCTACAAAGCATCTCTGCTGTCTCTCCAGCACCACGTTAACTCGGGAAGGGACCTGTGGCACAAGAAGAGGACCTATCATCCCAACTTCCCCTCTCAAAACCTGTGGGCTGCTCGGGCACATCTGCAGATGGATGAAGCTCTTATGGACCACAGCACAAACGATCTGCCCCAGGAGTCACAGAGAGAACAGCTCCCACTGGGGGACAGGGTGACAACCAGGAGCTACAGCCAGGAACATTTCCTAAACCAGGGGAAGGAGCTCTCTCCATCCAGCTGAAAGTGCCTGGTCATCCAGAAGGTGTTTACAGCTTGCAGCTGAGGAGAAGTCAGCTGAAGTAGCAGTCTGCAACAGAGGCTGCCTCCACTAGCCCTTACAAAGGAGGCTCCTGTTCAGGCAAACGCGTAGCCGGTTCTTTGGCACGACTGCGCGCGCTGCTCTGCAGAGGGAAGCCAGCGGCCTCCTTCGCACTGAAGCTGTGCAGTTATTTAGAGGAGCGTTGTTTTTCTGGCCATCCCTGCAACCTCCTTTCTGACACATCCCATTGCTTTATGGAGTTCCGTGCCGAGGAGAGGCTCGCCGGAGAACTGTGCTTTCTGGCAGTTCCCTTATAAGGCAAAGCTCCGGGCTCGGCTAGTCCCTTCGTCTTTACTCTTCGTGGCAAAAATAGCCCTGTGCTCCAGGATCCATTGCACCAGTATCAAACTGGAAAGAACAAAACCAGGATTCCCCTCTTTACCTTTGCTAAATGCCAGCCAACTTCACTATTTAAAAAACCAAAACACCCCACCCCCCAAAATCAAACAGTGCAGAGAAGCTGTAATGCTTGTACAATTAGCTTTGCACACCAACAATAGCCTGTACACTCTTCAGCACTCATCTCTATCACATGTCCATACAGTGCTTAACCCATCCCTGATCCCAGGGCATTACAGTCCTGTAAGCGTTACAGAAAACGAGGAAAGCCCCACCAAACAATGCCCTGCAACAGCTTGAGTCACCAGGGGACTGGGCTGGGCCCTTACTCATCCCTGCCAGGAGCCCTCTCAAAGGCCAACCAACTCCCTTCCCAGCCTTTAGCCAAAACCAACTATTGTCTCAAATGCAGGGACTGCAAAGAAATTTGCAGATGACAGGCACTTCAGTTTTACTGGGAAGCGAAAGGACGGGACAGAAGAATATTCAGACAGGGGATACACAGATATTTATGCAACGCTCCAGCTGCAAGCCAGGGTTAAGCCTGACCGCACTGGTGCTTGGACTGATAAGGTTCACGCTCAGCCCAGATCTCACTCCTAAGGTTTCAAAGGAGCTGCGCAGAGGTAAGTGTGTACTTAGTTCTGCACACGATCATGGTGCCCTGGGCAAAGTTATCCTGTGTGGATCACCCTAGCCCTTAAAGACTTAACAATTAACACCTCAATGATTGCTCTGTAAAATTGATTAAACATTTGCCTAAAAAATGTGCTTTTCTTAAAGAAAAGCTATTGCCCAGATCTAATTTAGGGCATGGATTCAATGAACTTTTGAAGCAGGGTGACAGAGAAGATAATCTGCAGCAGCCGGGGCAGCTGAGGATAGCAAGCCAGCGGCCAAGAGTATCTTTAGCCTTCGCTCTTCTCCGCCTAAGCAACAGCAACTCCTTTGGGATAGCGAACTATCAGAATTTATTGTTTATTTGTAAATTATTAGCAATATCCCTATTGGTTTTTCTACAGGCCTGCAACTGGTCTGCTTGAAGGTTGACAGCTGGAGCTCCAAAGGCAAGTCAGCGTGCCCTGCAAGGCAATTGAAAGGAGTCATTGTGCGCTCCTTAGCTTGGAGATGACTCACTTCCAAAGCTGAAACGCCATTAGTTATGTGGTGGTTTCTCAAACCTCAAGAGCATTCAGTTGGAATAATGTCATGGGGGAAAAAAAAAAGCCACGTTAGCTGAAGGGACAAGCTGGAATTCATCACCTCGCAGCTGCCACCCGCTGTATTTGTTACCTGCCTGGTGGAACGCCATCTCGCTAAGTGCTGTTTCCTTTTTGAAGGGACACTGATGACCACTTTGGGAAAAAAAAAAAAAGAGTGCATAACAGCCTCTCCCTCCAGAGCTCCGTGCTCTTTTTTTCCGTCCCAGCAAAATATCGGCGCGGGAGGCGGCCCCGCCAGCCGTGCTGGGGTGGCAGAGCGGGGCTGCCTGCCCCGAGCCCTGCTGAACGGGTGCCCAGGCATGTGCAGAGTCAATGGGGGATTTACCGCTCCACCCGAAATTAATCTCTTCATAATCAAAGGTATTTGTGCATCAGTGTGCACTTCGCTGCAGATAACAGCCCGGGCTACTGTGTTACAGAAGGCTTGTGTGTCAGACAGGGTGCGTAATATCTCCCACTGCTTTCACGGGTTATCTTACAAATATTATTGTAGTGATCAGAACAAAGGCCGGGAGGTCATAGAAGCTACTGGAGGACAACAAAAATATTTTTCACTGGTAGGTCTGTAGCGCAGGGAGGAGAGTTGCGGCGCACAGACTGCACAGTGCAAGTGTCCCCTTGGTTTTTGTTTACTTCCTTGAGTAGCACCGCAGTGACGGCTTAAGCCAAAATTACATTTTTGTGCATGTGAGAGAGAAGGAGGAGAACCAAGAAAGGAACATGCTGTGAAAACAGTGCAAACTGGGTATACAGAAATGAGCGATGGTTTTGTTTCTTCTACAAAGTCTTTAAGCAGCACAAAGTAAAACCTGCTGTAACTACATTCAACTGGTTCTGAGCCAGTCCCTGCGTTTCCTCCTGTGCCGGCCATACCCGAGTGCTCTCTCCGCTTCGCAAGGAACAGCCCTTCCCTGCTCTAACAGCAAAACCAGCCCAGGCTTTTCGCCACATTTCACAAAATTTGAGAACTAGCACCTTAACGGGTACAGCCACTGGCAGGGATCTTTCATCAGGAACAAAACAAACAAATCCCCAAAGCTTCAGCCATTAAAAAAAAAAAAAAAAAGAATTTATCATTCCCAGCATTTTCCTCATGCCACTGACCTTAATTACACACAATAACGTTACTGCCCAAGCACTCCCACTCTATTAAGTGCTTCCTTGCTGCCCATCCCCTGGCCGGCTGTTTACTTTGCAAGTGCTGCAGGGCAAAGATCTGCCTTCCAAGGTGTTACAGTGCTTGGCGCACTACTGGCACCACGTAAAAGTATCATGAATAGACAGAGGCACACATCTGCATGGGCTATTGTTATTAAGGATGTTGCTGTGTTTGCTGGTTATTTTGCCATGCAGTCGCCATCTCACTCCGATTTATTATGAGCTCATTACAGCTTTATATGCAGAGGCAATCTAGAAAATGCAAGCGATTAATAACAATTTCCCCAACAAATATAACCTGTGAGAAGATGGAAAGTGCGTCATTTCACAGGAGGGATCTGGGAGAGCAGCCAGAGCCGATGAGAAAAGCTGTCCAGAAGCACAGCCTACAGGCGCAAGCCGATACTGCACGCAGGGCTCGAACCCAGCTGATGGAAAACCAGTTTGGCCATGAAGGTGAAGCCCTCCTTGCAGGATAAAAATGGGTTATGGGTGCAAAAGGGATGCAAGCTTCACGGTTCTCAGGGTGTAGCACCCAAACGCACCCTCACCAGAGCGGCGGCCTCCCACCCTTTCTGGGGAAGGGACCGAAAGAGGGTTTCCAAAGAAGTTATGAGTTCACAAGCACGTGGTATTGGGGGAAATGGTCAACGAAGTTTGGATCATCACATTAATGATGATTTTTTCTGTTAACTTCTTTTCCAGTGAGGGTGAATTAGGCACCATAATTTGTATTATCACCTCCTTTTCCAGCAAATCAGGAAGACTTGGAGTCCACACAAGCATTATTTACACCAAGAGCATAAATGGCCAAAGGAAAGCACAGCTTACCTGCAGCAGAGACTCCTGGTCTTCAGGGAGCTTCCAGAGCAGCTCTGCATGCAGCCTGCTCACCCTGCCAGCTACCCCTCCATCACCACCCCCTTTCCCACAGTGGTTTCACAGGGAGAGGTCCAAACTCCATGTTCCTGCATCCCTGCACATCCCTTTGATTACCAGGCAACACCAAGAATGCCCCAATGAATTCCTCCAGCCCTACCAGCCTACCCAGTGCCAGCAAGCTCAGGCACAACCCCAGCATGCTGCTACAGCCAGGGGAACCAGGGGCTGTAGAGCACCCACCTATCATGGGCAGGGCTATGCTAGTACCAGGTTGTTGTTGTTATCCAAATCATGGTTGGGGAGAGACCCCCACAGGTGCTAATGCTCAGACAGCTGTGCTTCCAGCTGTGCTCCCAGGGAGGCACCCCAGGAACAGGGGGTCCCTTCAATTCCCCCCTCCCGAGGCAGCTATCTCTCCATCAGTCTTATGACTCCCAACTATATGAAAATTGCAGTATGTGTGCTGAAAAATGCAGGCGTTCAGCCACTCCAGAACTAACGAACATGGGTGGCTCTAGTCTGACGTCTCCAAACCAGCCTGATTTTCAGCCACGTGGCAATTTTTCAATACTGGCTCCACTTGAGAGGTTTAAGTGGGATGGCCAATGACCACCTACAACTCTTCAAAATATCAGCAGTAATATTCGCCCTGTGAAGGCCCGAGACAGCTTGAAGACGCTACTGCTCCCAGGTAGTTCAGCCGTGCTGCTAACAGCAGCAGGTCTGCTCGCAGCAAGCAACTGGAATAACTGTTTCCGAATCACTGCAGACATTTTGTTCAGGGATAAAGGGAACATTATTTCCTTGATTTTTTTTTTCTCTTTATTCTTTTTTTGGGGGAGGTGGAAAGTCATATGGAGGCAATCATCACACAGGCATCTGGGAGAGATTCCAGAGCAGAATCAAAGAACAGGGTTTTTTTTTTTCTCTATTGCTATTCCGGTAATTTTCATCATGTGGAAAAATCCTGGCAAAGGTCAGGCTCACGGTATTGCTTACCTCTCTTAGGGCATGGAGAAGTGTCACACACAGCCTGCTGTAGGTCCTAGCCATTTCAGCTACACATGTGAGAAAGTTGTTCTGGTAGGTGCACAGGTCTGGTAGAGGTTTCCAAAAGCGCTGGGACCCGCTGCGGGCATCCTCCTGCTCAGGCAGCGTCCCTGAGTTCTGCAGATCCTCCGTAGCAGCTCACGCATCGCTGCTCGTGTTTTCAGAAATGAAAACCAAGACAGAGGTAGCATGGAAAAAGATATGAATGTAGTTTATAAAAAGACAGGAAAGCTGCCTTTTTATGCAGTGTGTGTGTATACAGATACGCATGTGGATGTTTCCCTTGCACTCTCCCTGCACACCAGCAGGGTGTGCCTGCGGACCAGCTTTCTGACACACACACAGCTCATTTTTTGCTTAAAGGATGCAAACTCTCTTCGTTATGCGTCATAGCTTTCTTCAGTCGAAGAAAGAGGCTATGCACCCGATGGAACTAACAGAAAAGGACCATCCCTGCTGACGCTACCCCACCTTTCTGTAGTTTCTTACAAGGAGCATCACTAAACTTCAGCAGTAGGTAAAAAGAGCAGTAAGCCGAGAAACGGAGATCGCCTCTGGTTTTCTAATAAACATAAAATACGCTCAAACTCCTCCTTATGCTGCCTGCTCTTAGGCGCATCAGCTCGGCAGCCTTCCCACCAGGACCTCTAAAACTAGATTTCCTGGGAAGGCAGACGAGGGCATGGCAGCTCCTTCTTCCGCCCCGATCCCCCCAGACCCTGCTCAGCTCCACTGAATTTGGCGAGTTCTGCAGTGAACGGGGTTGAGAAGGGACCGTGCCCCTGTGAAGGGCCCCGTCAGCAGCACGGCCAAACCTGCCTCGAAGAGCCAGATGCAAACGCTGAATTGCACCATGCTGGAAGTTAAATCTACACAGAACTGTACTTTTACGGTATCAGGCAATTTAGTTAACGGCTGAGTGAGACGCGCAAGGAATTGAGCTGTGCAGAAAGACACAAGAAATAGCATTTTGAGGCACCTTGTGCCGCTAAAAGGAATGCCTGATTTTTCCCCGCCGCTGCACGTTGCAATATTGTGCACATCACTCCGTGAATTCACCTCCGCTGACCCAGAAGAGCTACAGCTGGCATTGGATCTATTTCTGACACTAATGCAAAAAAGCTGTCCTGGATCACTAGCAAGTACCATCTGCTCTTTGCAACTGAAATGCCATCAATTCACACACCAGGGCCAGGACTTTCAAAAATAGCTAGTCTAAAGTGAGATGCCTCGATCCATATTTAGGCACCTGCCTGACTTTCAGGGAGAGCTGAGTGTGCTGCAGCGCCCACTAACCTGAACCTGAACTCAGCACTCCCTGCCATTGCAGCCTTGGCAGCGTCCTCTGGGTTTCTCCAGCCTTTTGGGGCTGGTTTGTACTAAATGCTGACTTAGCAGTCTCCCAGATGAGTGAAACTCTCCAAGGCATCCAGACAACCAAAGTGTGAAGTGACCAGATTGCTGCTGACTTTCCATTTCTTAAGCCAGAATTACCTTTTAGCTCGGTTACTTTAAAAAAAATGAAGTTAAAATGGCAATTTTCACCTTATGGAAATTGTAAAAGCCAAATTCCAGTTTTAATGTTTACAAGGCAGAAAACAGTTCACAGAAGCTGTGCTAAAGCTGTGACCAGAGCTCATTGCTTGCCGTTTAGATAAAGGACTTTCAGGAATGTCCTTGTTCCCACCACCCTGATATACCCTATTCATCTTCTTCCGAAGGGGACCAGAGACATGCAGTCTCATATCTACCGATTTGGTCCAGGACGACACGTCTGTACCGGTGGAGTCCAGGACGACACGTCTGTACCGGTGGAGATCTGGCATTTATACAATGCAACATAAAGCCCCTGAAAGCTATAAAAGATGTTTTCGCTGTATTAGTGACTATCATTTTGATATGAAACCCGCTTTAATGAATACCTGACAACTAAACCTTTTAAAGGAATGATTTCACCTGACATGAATGCATTCAGCTCCTGTTTGTTGAATGATATTCTTCTTAAACAGCCACCCAGAGAATACAGCGACACTAAATCAGGGGTTTGCAGCCTTCGCGGAACTCGGGACCACGTTCGAACCCGGTCAGCGCCCTCAGGGCAATACTGGGTTTCAGAATAAGCTTAGGAGGGTTTGCGTAAGCAGCGAGAGGCCTTCAGCATGTCGGTACTTGCTGTGTAGCCAGAGAGCAGTCCTCACCACAAATCCCAAGTGCTGTACACAGAATATTTCCCCCCTGAAATGCAGACCGCCACCAAGCCAGCCTCCATGGGTGCTCGCCGCTTTCAGGCCAGGGCTGGCAGCCTGTAATTCCCGCTCGGCTCCAGCCTTGCCTCTCCAGCCGGAGCAGCACACCAGCACGTCAGTACGCCCCGCAGCTCCTCCACCCTCCCAGGCCCTGCAAAATGCCGTTGGAGCACGCTTTGGCAGAGCGGGCCCCCCTGCGCCAGAGCAGTCCACCAGATTTTTGCCAGGACCCACGGAGGTCGGCAAGACGCAGAACGCTCCCGCTCTCCGTCACCACCACCTTCCTCCCGCAGACGCAGCGGGCAGCCGAGGTAACGCCGAGGGCAGGGGTCTGCACAAAGCCGGTAACCTCTTCACAGCAAAACAATACGGCGTAAAATAAAATTTGGTGATGTTCAAGAGCTCTGTTTCGATGTGAAAATACAGTCGCCTTTCTTTACGGCAATGGCATTAAGCTGCGTTGCGCTGGGTCACGTTCAGAGCAGTTCCTGTTGCTGCTGAAATAATTTGAAGTTTAGTTCAGTGGTGGTGCGTTTTCTGGTGGCTTTCGTTCTGATTGGTGTGGGTTGTTGTTTTTTGGGGTTTTTTTTTTTGAAAGCTGATCTTCTGCAGCATCAAAGAAATCTAACATCTAGAGAGATACGTCCTGTACACATCAGTGCCTTGGACAAGGACTTTCCGACGTGTCAAAATGAGTCAGAGTACTGAGAACACCAACTCGGAGCACCGAGAAACCCCGCGCCGGCAAGCAGCTAGAGATGCACGCTTTCTGGAAAAATAAAAAGCCACAAAGCAGATCTTGTTTCTGCAGGGCAGCCATGCCTTTTGTGTGCCAGCAGGTGTCACACGGAAATAAGATGTCGCTGCAGCTGACTCTGCATCCCCTGCCCAGGATGCAGGGCTGTCCCCAGCTCAGGGTGCCTGGGGCAGCAGGGCTGTCCCCAGCTCAGGGTGCCTGGGGTATGCGGTCCTGACGAGGAGATAAACGGAGTTCTCTTCCAGCCGGACAAGGACCGTGGTGGCTCAAAGCTGCTTTACATCCCACGCAGGGACCTGGGGAGCATTTCAGAAGCTGCCTCTCACTAAGCAGCTCTCTAATGGGACACACCACCCTTCTTTCTCATACAAATAATTACCGATATAGGGCAAAGGCGCCTGACCACTGGCACTGAACTGCTTCCTTAGGGCTAGTAACATCACCTTACAGATGCTGTGTACATTTTTTTGCCGGAAATATTGCTATTTTTTGCCTCTTGAGCCTATATTGCTGTTTGCACAGGGTCGCTGCCCGGTGCCAGGCTGCCCCACCACCCAGCCGGTGCGAACACACAGACGGGGGGGTACAGCAGGGCTTGTGGCTGGGAGGGTTTGAGTGGCAGTTCTTTTTGGAAACACTCAGGTTCCCAAAGTGTCCCTTTTCAAGGTGTGAGTTGTGAAAGGCGAGAAAAAAAAAATACAGGCAAATAATGATTTCCCATCTCACAGCAATTTCTAAGCTTTGGGTAAAAACTGCCTAGGTGATTTTTTAAAACACTTCTACAGCTGCTCTCACTCAGTGGGATCCTATGGAGCCCAAATATCTTCTCAACCAGCCCACCAGAAACACTGTGGGCCTCAGCGTGGTGGCACAGCAGCTGCACTAATCCCCACCGCTTTCAGAGCATCATCCCCTGGAAGGAAACCTTCACGGGTGTGCGCCAGGAAGTCACCCAAACCTCTGCCACCACGTGTACTACAGACTCCCCTGTTCCCAGGACTTTGCACAAGGGACCTGCCGGTCACAGCCGCGCCATGGGACCTCAGCTCTGCAGGGGCAACCTTCTGTTGGACAGCAGCACCGGGATGAAGGGAATTTGGCCCTGGGTAAGTGCCTTCAGCTCTGCTGGACCACTGGTAGAGGGAGTGACAGCCATTGCTTTGCCTGAAAGGGAGCCCTGAGCTTTAGTCCATTAGTTCCCAGAAAGCAGGCATTACCTGCGGGAACTCCCCACATCAGCAGCCGCTGAACCTCGATCTCGTCTGCTGAGTGACTGGGAGCGAAGCAAATCAAGACAATTATAACTATTAAATAAAAGCATTGATTAGCACAGTTCACAAAGTCAGGACTCTGCTTGAATCATGCCATGCTTTGGAGATAGGTTTTGCTTCTAACTTTGCTGGCAGAAAATTGGTTATCCTTTCCAGAATCCGTACAGCCTTGTATTTTGTTCCCTTCCCGGAACAAAAGGGAGGATGGATGCTTCATAGAAATCAATTTTTAACAGCAGCCCTGTGAAAGTGTGGGAGTGTGAATGTCTGACGTCCCCCTGCATAGTTTCGAGCATCCTCAGGCCCATCTACTGCTTGCAGGCTCCGTCAGCCTATGCTAACCTGAAATACCTTGAAACAGAAGTTATTCACTTGGAAGAAACACTGGCCACCAGTTTTTACATCAACCTCTGTGGAAGAATGGCTTGCTGAGAATGGACACGTAGATTTAGCTGAGCTGGCAATAGGCATAAATAATAGACTACATGCTGAACCTATTTAATTAAGGAACAGGCTGTTTTGCCTACTTGTGTAGATAATAGCTGTTATTGCTCAACTAAGAATAAGCCTATGTCAGGGGCCCTTAGGCGATGCCACCCATGGGAGGCTAGGACCCTGTCCTTGACTGTTTCAATAACAAGATGCAGCTGGACCCTTAGATAAGGAACTACTAACCCAATTATAAGCATGTTGTGATCCTGGCGACTAACCAATGGTGAGCTTAACTTTTGCAAAATATTTGTGAACGGTGTGAGCTAATTATAGAACGGTATAAAAGACTATATGAGCTAATTATAGAACGGTATAAAAGACTGTAAGCGTGAACGGTATAAAAGACTGTAGCCATGTACCAATAAACGGAAGCATGATGATCACTCATATTGAGTGCGCCTGTCTTCCCTCCGCTGCAACAAACCTCCTTTAAGCAAGAGAAGAGACTTTCAATAGAATAAAAAAAAGATCAAGAAAAAGGTGAGTCTTACTGAAATGAGATGCACTGGCAAAGCTTTAAAACCTAAGAATAAGATAAAGGGTGACCAACGCACGCGCTGTGGCTTGGGGGGAAGGAAGGCATGGTAAAAAGGGAGTTTAAATTTCTGGCCAATGCTGTACTGGTCAGTCATAGGATTTGTTTTCCTTTCACTACCTCTGCTAGATTTGGCAACCGCTTCACCTGGGCTTTCCAAGCATTTTCACTGCTGGTTTGCAGCACCTCTTCCCTGCAGCTGAACCCTTCCGCAGGCGCAGCGGTGCGGGGCTGGGCACGCCCCAGCGCTTGCTCCAGCTGAGGTTTGGGCTGCCAGCCCCCCCACGGCCAGCAGCTCCTCCGCTCGGCGTGGGGCCAGCCTGGCAGGAGCCCGTCCCTCGCTCCGTGCCTCCACTACAGGACAGCTTTTGGTCCATGTGGCAGGCAGGTTACCAGCACAAACCTCAGGAAAGCAAACCCAAGAGATTTGTGCTTCGCTGGTTTTGAGCAAGCAAACAGCCCAGCTGGAGCAGCGTGAAAGCCCGTGGCCCTAGCACTGCTCTGCAGCACCGGCACTGAAAGGACCCACACCCGTTTTTTCCGGAAAAGAAGCAAGCTCACAACTGAAGTCATCATCTCAGGACAGAGATGTTGTCAGGGATGGACCCCTGCTCCAGACACGGTGGGGTTTTCCATGCATGCAGGCACAGGGGAGAGGAGCACACAGAACACACAGCACAAAAATGTTGCTGCATCATGCACATCATCTCCCATCCATCTACTTCCCCACCAACTGTTCCCACCTCTCCCTTTCCAGCCCTCCTTCACCCTGTGCCCAGCAGCCCCAGGAGGCTCATGGCAGGGAACATGTCCTTGTGCAAGTCCACAAGTAAAACCCTAACTGTTCCCATCCTCCTCTCCAGAGGGTAAGCAAGTTTGAGACTCCAACATCTACCAGTGTTCAAGCAGGGAAAAACCAAGAAACTGGTTTTAGTACACAGTTTCACTCTGTGAATGCTATGTGTGCCCAAACTGGACCTCACCAGGCATGCAGAGTTGCTCCTCAGCTGGTACAAACGGTATCAGTAAAGGATATTTGCTCAGCGATAACAGCCCTGGGGAGTGCAAGCCAAGCCTTGTGACAGGGCAGAGATAAAAATGATTGGAACTGAACAAAAGAGGAGGAAAAAGGAAAAAATCAAAATAAAGTTAAATGTCATCTTTCTCAAACGCATATGAATGGCCATTGAGCGGAGGCTGACGTTGCACTGAAAAGCAAACCAGGTTTTGCCTTGAAGCTGTCACGCTGTACTCTGACATATTTTTGCAATGACTGTGTACTTCCCAGCTCTTTTTTCATCAAGTGCAGCACCATCAGTGGCGGGACCGACATTTACCCCTTCAGGGACCCTGGAGGACCCCTCTCCATTTGCTCAAGTGCCCGAAGCTGGGGCAGGCGGTGGGGCTGGTGGGCGCTGGTAAGGTGTTGCACCACATGAGCTCTGCTCCGCTCATCCTTACGAATCACAGCTGGAAGGGCACCAGGAGGAGCATGGCTGTGTTTTACTCCTTGAATTTCTCTTCTCTTAAAGAAAGACCTGACTACAAGCACACAGATCATTATTTTCTTCATACGAGCCTTTCCTGACCAAAGCACAGACTGCCTGAAACGTGGCCCGGCTGCTGTGTGTAGAATGGCTTAGTCCTTTCCCCCTTACAGGAGGGGAACTCTTACCCTTAAAAAGCTTTTTTCTTTTTTGTATGCTCAGATTAAAACAAACTTTGTTATTCCTATGGTCTTAGCCATACGTGTCAGGGTTTCCCTTGTCTCGGCCGAGCTAATCCCGCTGCTGCGGGCTTGCTCCCGCGGTCGCTGGGGTGCCGGCGCAGCAAAGCCCCTGTGCATTAAGCACCCAGTTTACAGACCACCAGCTGCAGTGACCTCCGTGTTTGTTCCCCCCCCCC
>VWZZ01004514.1:773751-813520 GCA_013399095.1 Psophia crepitans
CCCCCGCCCCGGGCAGCCGCAGCCGAATCGCGTGACTCTGCTGGGGCAGGGACGGTGTCTGGTGGGAACGCGTTAGCCCTCAGCATCCGCAGCTATCACCCCTCCTGTTTCTTCCCTTCCTCATCTCAGTGCTCCCTCCAACGTTTACACTGGAATTATTTTTTCCCCTCGCCCAGAGCCCCCTGCGCCCGCGTGGCGCAGGGCGCGGGCGGCGAGCAGAGTTTTTCCACCGCCAGGTCATTCTGCAGCTACTTGGCAGCGGGTAGCAGCAACGGACAGGAGACCTTAGACCCAGGAAAAGCGATGAGAGGGCTGGTTGGGTAGCAGTGATTTCCAAACATTGAAAGTTGAATGCTCCAACCATTGTGCAGGCATGACATTTAACGGACGCAGCATAAAAACAGTACTTGTTTACACTTTCTGAGGCAGAAGAAAAAGATGCAGCGGTGTATTTTCGAACGGAAGGTTGTTTCTGTGAGCTCACAGAGGAAAGGCGCGCTCCTTCCTGCCCTTCCCAGCCGCCGGCTGCTGCTGGCCCGCGGCAGCCCCGTCCCCCGCTCCCCGGGGACACAGCCCCCTGCCTGTGCTCTGCACCGGGCTCTGTGCCCCCACACCGCATCCCGCTACAGGCAGCCGGGGGGTGAGGCGATATTCCCCACTGCCCTGGTTTTCTGCAGGTGAAAGCCAGACCCAAAGCCCATTGTCGTCGAGCTTTGCTGCCACAGAGAGCCCAGCAGACATCTGCCCGGTGTTCCACCACCTTCTTCAGGAAAATAAGGGTCAAGGGAGGTGCTGATCCTGTGGGGTCCTGAATTTTTAGAGGTTGCAGGGATCATGGCACCATCTCTGGAACCATCTGGATGGACCCACAAGGTGGACCGCACGCAGTATGAGGTGAAAAACCAGTAAGGCGAGAGGCTGCCGCCCGCTGTCATCGCAGGTGGCTAAGGGGGCCAGGGAGAAAACCTGTTTTCAGCCTTTAACTGCTTCGAGAGCCTTACGCAAAAAGACAGACAGGCAGATACAGGGAGTGGAGAAGCAGCAGAGCGCGGCATGCAAAGCCGCGGCGGCAGGAGGATGAGTCAGTGTGAGCAGGCTGGGGCGAGGGCTGTGCGTGGGACTGGGGGTGCGGGGGCGCAGGTGGGCATGGCCCACGGGTCGGGGGGGTCAGGGAGGGTGCCTGCCGGCACGGCGCGGTGAGCGGCACGCCTCGGCGAGCTCTCGCTCAGGGTCCTTGCAAAGCATATCTGCTCCGACTGCCACTGGGGAAATAAAAAAGAAGTCTAATAATAATAAAACCTGATTTTACACAAAATGAGAAAGCAGAAAACTTCTCCCATGAGATGCAGAACCCTCCTGCCCGGATGCACGGCCACCACAGCCCAGCCCGTGTGCCTTGGGGGAGCAGCCCTGGCTCCAGCGAGAGCCTCCAAGCAGCAGAGGGCTCCGACCGCCCAGCCCTCGGCCCCTTGAAATAGCTTTCCAGATTGAGCGATCATTGTAATTAAAACAGAGTCAAGTGTCATGGCAGAGCAGCAGCTAAATTACAGGTCTGAGAGGTGGGGAAAGGCAGGCGTCTGGCTGCCTGACAGTCAAAGGTGGTAAATGAAACTCTGAGCTCCGACACACTGTGATTGCGCCCCAGCCCGAGAACAGTCAGGGATAGAAATTTGCCTCAAAAAAAAAATAAAAAAAATCTTGTTGCAATTTAATTTCTCCCTCTTTCTCATCCATAGTTTGAAATATAAGTATTTTAAATTACGATGGGTGATGCCCATCTCTTGGGAGACAAGAGACTGTTGAAAATGGAAAGGGAAAATAAAAAGCTGTGTAATAAGTAAACCTGGGCTATCTCCAGTAACTTATATTCCATGAAATTCCTTGCAGGCAATGTCCCAGGAATTGCACAAGTAAGGTGAGCACCAGGGTAGCTGAGACTGCCAGAGTTTCAGCTCACCTCCGTACAAGACATCCACCACCCAGCCTGAAAGTCCCCCAGCCCATCACCTATCCTTCCTGCTGGCAGGGGTAGCCCCCCGCGAAGCTATCGGACTGGGCGGTCGTTTCAGTCAGACCTTGCTTAGCTACAAAAAGCAAACTGTTGCACCCAGGACTTCTCTAGAAATCAAGTGAGATTCGGGCGGTGGCCGCGCACAGCTCTGATGACACTCGGCAGAGGACAGTGTTGCTCACTCACGGTGGGAAACGCTGCAACTGCGTGGGCAGCATGTGCTATAGTGGACACATTTAGAAGCACTTATACTGACACTTTTAAAAATACATTAATTTTACACATCTACTACTTCAAGAGGGATTTTTTTTTTTTAAATTATTCAAAATAACACCCTTTCTCCCTGTTAAAGTGTGCTCTGCGTAGCAAAGAGAGTGAGGAGCAATTCTTCGGTCCCTCGTCTGTGCAGAACATCTCAAAAAGATATCAATAAATTATAAACCCTTCCCTCCACCGCCATGTGCTTGGAGAAGGAAATCCCCACTGTACATGTCTCCTCGCAGGGCTGGCTAGGGGGTGCGGGGCAAGAATCGGTTGTTACCAAACAATATCTTAAAAGGGATCTATGGGAGTTTTTATTAAAATACCACTGATAAACACTCATGTTTTCCACCAGAAGATCAGAGGTTTTCTGGGGCACACAGGTAATCCCGACCACAGACCTGTGCAGTCTGGAGACGGGCAGGAGCCCACCCAAGGACATCTCTCTCTTCTGGGAGCTGTGTGTCAGTACACGAGATCCTCTTGGCTTATGAGATACCAATATTTAGAGTATTTTGCCCTTGTTGGCAGCAAATCTAATTACAATTCATCATTAAATGCATAAGGAAAATAGACAGGGAAATATTTCCCTCCCACCTCACTTTTACAGAGTGGCAAAGCTGGCCTTGGAGGATGACATTTTAAACTTTTTTCCCCTCAAACCACATGAAAATTACTAACAGACCTGAACAACTTGGCACCATTGCTGAAGTCAGTGGCACTGTTACATGGAAATGAAGGTTTAGCGTCACAAGCCCAGACATCAGCCCAAGGCAGGTACCTGGTGCTGCCAACCTCTCGCCCAGGTCTCGTGCGGAGATTTGGCTGGTTGTGCAGGTTTGTGGCCACGAGATTTGCATTTTCTTCGTCACTCATTGAACGAGGGCTTTATTGATTTACTGATTTTAATCAGATTTCTCTCATGTCGTGCAGACTTATCAAATCCGAATGGCAGAGCATGAAATAGCAATGCCTAAAAATAGCAGCGAGGAAGAGCGTGTCACTCGACTTCACCCCCGAAAGCTCCCGTACGGGGCTGCCGAGAGGCGCGGGGACGGAGTCGGCGAGCTGGTGTAATCCGGGCGCTGTTGCCGTCGCAGGGGCACCGAGAGCCATAGCAAAGGGGCTGAATCCAGGTCCCCTGGAGGCAGTCCATTGCAAGCCATCTGCGTTCAGAGAGGTATGGCCCCAGAGCAGCCTTTCTGGCCTGGAGAACCGGGCTCACACCACGAGTGGGACCCAGTGCCGGTCTTTAGAAGCGATAGCAACGGGCACCATAGAAGACTCCCTACCAAGCTTAGCTCTTCTGCGAGCTCTGGGCACGCTCGCAGTCCCACAGAAGTGTGTGGGCATTTTGCGACTACTCCCAGTAAAGGTAGATCTGTTCTCCTCTCCTCGTTCCCTTACCAGCTCTGCTGGGATCCCTTCCTCCCCTCGGCTCTCCGTCCCTGGCAGGAGTGTGCGGGGGCCTGTGTCCACGGCCGTGGGCAGGGCTTTGCCACCCACCCCGTGCCCTCCTTGGGGACGCACGGCATGCCGGCCGGTTCTCAGCAAGCAGCTGCCTGAGTTACCTCCCACATCAGCAGGGCTAACTGGCTCCCGGAGCCAAGCATCCGCCGGGAAACACCCGCCGGCCCCCGAGCTGCCGGGAAGGAGCTGTTTGGGAACGCCGCATTGGCAACCTGCGCCTTTAAATTCACTTTACTATTACAGTCATTTCGCTAACTACTTAATTGCAGCCATCTATCTGCGTCTGTCTCGGTCCGACACCCACAGATGCAGCCGCCCACGCAGCCACCCACGCCGGCCCACGCTCTGACTCATGCTCCGAGCCGTTGTCAGAAAAACCCCGCTCCCTGCCGAACGCAAACGCTCTCTTCAAACGTGTGCTGCTACTTTGATCTATTTCCATAGATTCCTGTGAGTCATCTGAACCGTCTCTGATCTAAACCCAGTAGACTAGAGCCTACATGTATGTTGTTTTGCATGAATTTCACTTGCACGGAGAGCTGACCCCGCTGTAATGCACAAGCATGCGAGAGCGGAAAATTCCTGGGAACTTCTTCCAGGAGGGAATTGCTTACTTATCCAAAAAGAAGAGCAATTATTTCCTATTAAAAAAATTCTTATTGCGCTCTAAAATAATTAAATAATTAAATAAATAGGTAGATAGATGGATAAATAAGTAAATAAATAGCGCGGGGATAGCATTATTCTGAGATACAAGGTCACGGTGATGCTCAGAAACCCTTTCCATGAAATCTCCCCCATCTTCACTGCGCAGCCCCTTCCCACCCCTACCAGCTCGATACCCTCTCCCTCACTTTGCAGATGGCGGCGCGGCGGTGCCAAACCCTAACGTGCCCGTTTCAGCAGGAGCGGGAGCCAGCCTGCCGCTAGCAGCACGGCTTAATTAAGGCGACAGGGACGATCAGTCCCAGGCACCTTGGGGGGTGCGTGGTCAGGTTGCTGTCACAGAGGAAGGCAGCAATGGCACCCAGGCTACCACCGAGATGCCGTGCTCGTCAAAGGCTTCACACCTGCTGTATGGGAGGCTTGTGGTTCCTCATCATCCCAGATCCTGAGAGTTATATCCCAGGGCACCCAGATGCCTCCTGAGTGGGTATCAAGTGAAGCCGCAAAAGCCATTGGGGGTCTTCGGCCTCTCCAAGCCGTGAAGAGGTCTGGAGGGGATGCTGACGTGGGTTCAGTGTGGATACTCAGGGGATGCTCGTTCCCAGCTGGATGCTGTTTGCCAGGTCACGCCAGCCTGCGCCTGAGCCAACCCCCTGCCCCTCCGCTCCCCGCGGGCAGGACCGCCGGCCGTGCCTGCGATTGGCCTTGCGGATGTACCCTCCGCCCTCGGCTGCCTGCAAACATTGCTGCTAAACGCACGGTTATTATTCTCGCTGCCACAGCCTCTCCGCGCGCGGCAGGCAGCAGGATCCCTTCCCGAGCGCGTCGCAGGCATGTAGCAGATGGTGCCTGTCACTAAAAGCAAATAAATGCTTTGGTGCCCTGATTTATCTGCACAAATACCACCTGAATTATCGGGGACAGGAGGCCCAGATAGAAACGCCTTTCTCAGAGGATCTGCACTCAGTAGTGACGGGCACGGAGCGCGCAGAGTTCATGCCTTGATACAGCGTGTATCACTACCCATAGCTTATTTAGATTTGCACAGACGCATCTGAAAAATAATTGAAAAAAAAAGAAAAAAGAGAGAGAGAAGCCATATGGGTTTCATGAAGCTGTCACAAGGATCATTCCAAGACATGCCTAAAATGTTAAATATTAAGAAAAAAAATTAAGATGTGAAACTTGGAGCTTCCTGAAGTCAGTGGCGGAGCTCCCATCATCTCCCTGTGAGAAGAGGGCTGCAGGCATGCCGTTAGAGGTGGGGAATCCAGGGCCACACTGCTTCCTTTTGCTCCCTGGGTATAAATGCAGATTAACCCCCTTCTGCCCAACCAGGTTAGTAACCGAAAGCCGAATCTCGCTGCTAGACTCAAAGCTCCCCAGTGGCCGAGGCTTGGGCTCACCCTTTTATTGCCATTCATCCATCCTTAACGGGTCTCAGCATTGCCACCACGCCTGGCACCAGCGCGCTGGGGGTACCCCTGCACATCCATCTCCCCCCGCAAAGCGCAGCCCGCTTGTGAAGGAGCTCAGGGGGCCTGAGGTTTGTTTAAACAGCCGGCGGGGCAGGGAGTTCGCTGCGCGCTCTCAGTTCTCCCCGGCAGCCGGTGAGAGAGGTAGGACCGTACCTCCCAGCCGCGTGTCATGGCGAGCACTGCGCGGTGCATCACAGGGAGCGCTCTGCCGGGGTGGAGGGGGGTGATTATTATTTTAAATATCTTGGGCTAGTGAAGCATGAATATCAATCAAATAATTTGTCGCGGGAATAATACCCGCATCAGGAGAGAGACCAGCCTTTACCGTAAAACACCGCTGTGCCCCAACCCTGAACACCCCAAGGAGTGCCCAAATCAGCCTGGGGAGCACAGCAGGGCTCAGCAACCAGGCTAACGCCCCAGCGGGCGCCTTTTCCAAGTAACCTATAATTATGTAGCACTTGGGTGCTGAACAGCCCCTTCTTTTTTTTTCCCCTGGTTGTTTTTGTTCACTTTCTTTCATTTTGTTTTTGTTTGTTTTCAGGAGAACTGGGGGAGGAGGAAGAGAAAGGGGTAGAAAAAACATTGCGTGGTTTGATTTCAATTGCATTGCGCTTTCCCCGTGCTTTTTTGTGCTCAACGGGAGCGACGAGTGCAAGTCGGAGAGAACAGCACATTTCACCAGCCTGAAAAATATTGCCTTGGGCCAAAACCAAATTTTCACCAGCTTCACAGGAGCTTGAATCAAGTCTTTCGAATAGCCAAGCTGCAATCTGGGGTACCAGGGGTCTTAAGAAAAAGATATTATACGGCAACTTAAGTCTCAGCAGGCTCAAATGTTTTTAGCATGTTGATGGCCACCGGCACTGCCGAGCAGCATGCTCGGAAAGCAGCACGCAGCCCTTGCAGCCCTTCTGAGCGGGAAGCAGTAAAGCAATCAAGGCTCAAGAGGAAGACTTTTTGTCTCCCAGGATTATAAATTGTATGCAATATATTAGTAGAATTGAAAAGAATCATAAAAACACAGGGAAACTGCCAGTTTTCCCCTCTTAGTCCTCACACACCAGCTCTAAATGATACACCCTGGAGGAGCTGCATTTAAAACACGATGGTTTATTCAATTATTTCCATACGCATCTTATTTATTTAAGATCAAGACAAATACTACTCGCACGCCTGCCCTCCCGGCATTAATCATCTCCGGCATCCTGGGCTGCCGGGGACGCGGGAGGTGGAAGGAACGTGACAGCCGCACGCGTGGGCGGGTNCTGTTGGAGCAGAGGTTTGCAGCAAGCCAGCCTGAACGTCAAAATTCAGAGCCTTCCCAGGGTCTTGCAAAACATTGCCTGTTTATTTATAATTTTTAATTTTTTTTTAATATCTTTTCTTTGCAAATTTCGTTTGAGATCAAGACGCATGTTGTTGGGCTTTGGGCCGAACCTCCCTTGGGATGGGAGGGGATATTTGTTTCTCACTGGGGGCTCGCCCATCAGTGCTCTTTGAACACCTATTTTCAGGCTCGCCTCTGCACCGCGGCTACAGCGTCTTGGCACCCGATTGCGCTCACCACGAGCCCTCCCTCTCCACTCAGAGCTGCTGAAAGTGCCTTGGCCACGACCAAACGGGGGAACGTCTGTTCCCTCTCGCCGCGGCACCGGGGGAAAGCTGTATGTCAAGAAACGCCAGCAGCGCGTGCAAAAATCCGGTCGACGTAGCATTTAACAACCCGGGCGTGTAAGCACAGGCGCGGCTGGCACCTCTCACAGTGGGAATTAAATCGATTGGGATGAGTGATAATACTTCCCAAATTCCTTGCTGGGAAGCGGCGCGGCACCGCTGTGCAGCGGGGAGGCAGCCCGCAGACACCCGATGCGGGGACGAGGGTTACACCGCCGCCGCCGGCTCTCTGCGTTCCCCCAGCTGCTGGCTCTACCAGCCCAAACCCTTTCCTGAACACTTATTTAGCCTGAGAATGGCTAATTTCACTTTGAATGTGGTCCTGGTCTATTTAATTAACATTGATTAGTCCCGTTTCTAAACAAACGAAGGCAGCCAAAAAGGCTTTTGCACAAGTAAACCTGATTGCAGCACGCCTGATTAAACACTCCTAAGTTAAACATCTAAATTAGTCTGTGCCCAGCCACACCTGAGAGTCAGTCCTGCAGACCAACCCCCCCAGCAGCACGCACCTTATGAAGCATTAGTCCACCTCTTTAATATCTGAATGCCACTTCTTATTTATCTTGGAACCATCAAATTATGGAGGTTGGAAAAGACCCTTATGGCTAAGTCCCACTGAAACCTAACACTGCCAAGTCTACCACTAAACCATGTCCTTAAGTGTCACCTATCTTCTTACTTCCCATCTCGTTACCATGGCGAGGAAACCCATAACATCTCCTGTAGATGGGATACCCACCTGCCCAGCTGTGCCCACAATGAACGAGGTGGGTTTTTAAGTTGGCCAGCAGAATGACTCCCCTGGCTGGGTGCTCTCTGCCACGAACTGGTGTTACAGGACTGCTGAGGTCCTGCTGATGTGAAGATCAGCCTCACGCAGGACAAACCAACAACAGGCAAAGCTCACACAAGCAGCAAAGCAAAAGCTGGTCTCACCCACCTTTACCTTCTTCTCACGGCTGCCAGTAAGAGCAGGCATGGCTTTAATCTCACCAAGGCCTTAGTGTGATAGCATCCACCCTCCTGCATCCTCCCTTCTCCAGCCTGTCCAGAGAAAGTCCTCAACATAGCAAAGAAGAAAGCAGGTCAAACCATCACAACTCTTATATATGCTTTTCACCTTCTGTTTGGAAGAGAAATTTTAGCAAAGACCCTGAGGTGGGAGCCCAGGGCGGGTCAGGCTGCATCCCACCCCTCCTGGAGGAAATGTAATCAGCAAAGCCCCTGGAGAAGAGGGGCCAGCTGCTGCCTTCCTCCCAGCTGTGCCACCACCACCACCACCGCCGCTTTGATTTCAGCTGGGGAGCTAAATGTTTAAAATAAATAAATAGATAAATAAAAGGGTAAAAAATTCATATCTTTGGTTCCATTCACCAAGCAGCAAAAGTGGTGTGGGTACAGCAACTGGGAACCCAGGGCTGATCTGCAGAGCGAAACGGGCCTGGTGCCTTGCCTTTCTTCTTCGAAATACAGATAAAGAGTAGCTTTAAAGGGTCCTCCTTCTGTTTTCTATTTAACAGTGGAAAGAGAAATACAAACTCAGTGGTTTTGCCCTCAACCACAAAGGCTGCAAATTTATTTCGGGAGAAAGCAAAATGGCATCTCGGAGCCTAACACGTTCGAGACTCCAAGCGCTCCAGAAATAAACGCAAGCGTCGCAAGGCAGGCAGCACCGTGCGCAGGCTCTGCGCGGGGGCCGACCGCCCCTGTCAGAGCAGGTTTCGTGAGGCTTTGCAGCACAGCCGTCTGGTGAGGACTCTGCTGTCTGACCTGCGAAGCGTACCTGATACTGCAGGAAGGAATCTTGGATGTGCTCAGTATTCACGCTGTCAGGCTGGGGCTCCGCATGGCATCGGGAGCCCTCTCTAAAGAGCTTAAGAAAAAGGGATTGGGGAAAGAAGGAGACAAAAAGGGAATAAACCATAGGATGACACTTCTCTAGGTGTAATGGCTGAGAAACCCCTCGCCTGTAGAAACACGCCTGTTGACAAACACTGGACCGGTTGTCTCCTGGTGTTGGAGGCTCTCCTGGCACAAGGTAAATGTGGTCCCTGTGGCGGGAAGTTGGGGGGTTCTGTTCCAACAATGGAAATGGACCATTTCGGAGATTAGTACCCAAAGTTAATATAATGCTATATTAGGCTATAAAATACACGCTGGGTTTCCTCAGTAAATCAGGGTTTACACAACACGAGCAAAGGGGGAAAATTCTCTAAACGCCGCTGAGGAATCAGCCCCGCTTCACAAAGTTAATTTGTCATTACCAGGCTGGTCTCGACAGAAGCTCTTTGATGTGTTCCCTGCACCCCTGCAAGTTACCATCGCTTTACAGGGATGGGGTGTCTACCGGCCCCGGGTGCGATGTACCACAGTAGTAGACAGCCCCAGCAAAGATCCGTTGCTCCTGCGGGGAAGAGTTGGAGCATCCCGCTCCCTCCTCCTCCCCACAGCTCAGTCGTCGGCACAACGTTCCTGCCCCCGCCAGAGGTACGGAGGTGAGGATCCTCCCTGCAGCCCGGTGTGAGGCTGAGCCGCTGAGCCCCCAGACCCTCCCAATTGACTCCCTTTGCGCTAACTCAAGGGAAGCAGGTTGGTTTTGGGGTGCAGAGGGTGGCTCCGGTGCAGAGCTGGCTCATGGGCAGGCTGTATTGCGGGGTCTCCTCGGCATTTTCTCTGTTGAAGTGTAGAAATGATGATGCTGTTGTTATGAGTAGATGTTAACAGCAACATCTGGACAAGCAGCGTCATTTCAGATGCTGCGTGAAGGCTGTATCCCACAAATATCTGTGCTCCTGAGCAGGGGGGTGAGTAAATACGCGCACGTCTCCGCGGGAGCACTGCCCTGCCTCGCCTCATGCCCTAAGCCCTGGTGAAATAAAAGGTACTGTCACTTCCATGCAGCTCGGTATTTAGGCTTTGTGGAAAAACAAACCCAAATCTTTACATTGAGTGGAAGGGTTTGGTTGGGCGGGGGTGTGTTACCAGCCTGTCCTGACCCCGGGCACAGCCTCTGCTCATAGTCCCCCCATGGCGAGGGGCTCAGGGGTCCCTGAACGCGCTGAGCTCCATGTCGGCCGCACCCAGGGCTGTCACTTTTCCTGCTCTGCTTTTCCCCCGAGCTTTTATTTAGGAGCAGCGTACACTCATTAATTACTACTCAGCAGCGTGATGGATTGGGCCGTGTTTAAGCTTTGGGGGGGGGAGAACCAGCAGTTCCGTGCGACGCAGCTTTCGCCATTTCTGCGTCTCTTCCCCCTCGCTCTGGCAGAAAACAACAGCAGCGACAAGCGGGGGCGCAGCATCGCCCGCTGCCTGCTCCCACTCGCTGCGGGAAGAAAACAGCCTGCGCTCGGTTCTTCCTCGCTCCCGTCGGCTTCCCGCAGCACGGCAGGCTTCCAGCGGGGAAGGGAGGGGGGCGCAGATTAAACATCTCGCTGATTCCTTTGCAAGGATGGGCGCTACAGGAGCGCTTGGAGGGGGGTCGCAAATTTTCATTGCTACAGGATGAAGTTCACCTGTAAGGGGTAACGAGCCGTGAGTGGAGACCGCGTGTCAGAGTCACTTATTTGCTATTTATCTCCCCAGATATCCACGATACTAAGGCGGTGCCCATCCAAAAAGCTCCGAAGTTATCTGCCCCCCTCAGCATCACCCAGCTGTGATCCTCAAGGAGGGGAAAAAAAAGCAAAGAAAAAAAACTGGAGAGAAAAGTCAGACCCAACCCCGGTGCCTGCGGCCCCCTCGGCCGTCACAGCCTTCTCTGGGAGGAGCAGGACCCCCCTGTAACACCCAACTCCCCACCTTACGTCCGTCTGCACCCTGGGGTGGGGCAGGAGGCAGAGCCCAGGCCCGGCCAGCCATCGGCACCGCCGCAGCCCTACCCTGCGGCTGGGCTTAGCTACAGCCGGCTCACGTCCCCGCAGGTCACGGGCTGGGGGTGGCAATGCCAACAACGAGGATTTTTAAACCCCGGTTTCCGGGCAGTTAAACCAGGACGAGAGACCGTCTGCAAGCCGAGGGAGAGCTTTTCTCGAGCCGGGAAAGGGAACAGTGCCTCCTAATATAGCAAGGGGAGTAGTATAAAAAGCGTTTTCCCCATCTCCCACCTCCCATCCCTCCTACAGACTGACTTATTTTAGTGCCTGGCTACACCCCGGCACGCAGAAAACCATCAGGGTTGCCAAATGCGTGTTTCAGGAGACAATTTACATACACCAAATAATTAAGGTTTTATTCACTGCTCCTCACCGGAGCACCTGAGGCTAAGGCTGGCCAGAAACCCTGCTGACAGCTCCTGAAGTTTCAGCTAACCGGCTGGCCGGGAGCAGGCTGTGGCTTCTGGCTCCTTCCCCAGATCCCGGGAAGCTCCTCTGGTCCTGGCGATGCCTCCGAGCGCGCCAGCGGCTGGACTGCGGGAGCGGGATGCTGCGGGGCACAGGGAAGGGCCATGCCGGGTCCCTGCCTGCCCTGGGAGCCTGCGAGGGCACGGGGAGGGGGGAACATCCAGCGGGTGGTGGATACAGGGCACCGTGGCTGTCGGCAACCTGGGGTCCGAGTTTGGAGAGCGAGGAAGGCGAGAGCCCGGCTCTGGCGGCCTGAGGAAACCTCCTCTCCTGTACCAGCTTTCTTCTGCACAGGGAGGTGTTGCTCAAACCCGTAAATTAAGACCACAAAGGATGTTTGCACGCAGTTTTGGGAAACGCCTGAACAAGTCTCTGTTGGGAAGAAATCCTGCAGCTCCCTCACTTCTCAGTGGCCATCAGCAGCCCCCTCCTAGCCCCAGCAGCGCAACGCTCTTGCACTGTCCCCTGACACAGCGTGCATCGGCGAAAAAATTACTGAATCCCCGGCCGCTGCGCACCCAGAGCGCCGAGCTAACGGGGGCCATTTCTTAGGTTTTGGTCAAACCAAATCTTTTCCATCACAAAGGCACTTGCAACAGAATTTAGTTGTTGATGAAACATGAGTATTGATGAGAACTGCCACTTCACAAATGAAGGATTCTCCATTAAAAAAAATATCTCATTCTTATTTTACGGAGTTGCCTTCTAATAATATTATTTTTACCTATTAAATTACATGTCAGAAGTAGTTATTGTATCATGTCATATTATGACAAGAATAATAGTTGAAATATTCTCATTTTATTTTCCATTACAATCACAAAGAGCAGCTGTTATCTGGTACTATTTGAGACGTCTTTTCTTTGGTCTAGATCAAAGTGGCTCCTGTTTGCGCCCTAGCGAAGCTGTCAAACCGTTTCGTTACAACATGAACAGGAGCCACTTTGATCTAGAAACAAAGGGAAGGTAGCTTCATCAGTATCAAGCCCAAACAACTCTTAATTAAAAAATAAAAAAATAAAAAAAAATTGTTGAAGCTCTTATGTCATGGTCTGGTGTGTCAGTAATTGTAAGACACGTAATGCGCCGCCTTCGCAGGTAGGACGTGAAAAGCTGAATGGCAAAACATCCCTATGCAACAACCAAATTTTGAGACACCCAACAAGTTTTCGTCAAAATTCTGAAAAAAAAAAAAAAAAGTATTTTTCAAAAAGTCCAATTTATGGAAAACTGAAAATATTTGTCTTTGTTCTAGTTCAGCAGCTACAGTTTGTTTTCCTTTGTGATATTTCACAAGAAACCTGAAATCTGATGAGCTTTATACATTTATCACTTACTGCTTTTCCAAAACATCATCTTCAGATTCCTTCTGCTAAAGCTTAATTGGTTTAGCCACGCATCATCACACAACTTTGCCCAATTCTTTCTGAACTAGGAGATCTCCATCAAAACAAAAAAAAGCAGATTTAGTGAATCTGGAACCTTTTGAAGGCACATTTCAGTTTCATCAAGATGGTCTGAAGACAAGTAACCTCAGATTTTTCCTTATATTTAGGATACATTTATAGATTAAAATACCAACATAAAATAAAAATATTGTGGTAAAAATATCAAAATACGAATTGCATAAAATTTAGCTTCAAGAGGGTCAAAAGACACTTCAGAATCTTTAATTTCACAAAAGAGTTAAGGGATGAAGCAATATTCCCTTGTTTTTCTCATCAGCTTTCATGGCCACCTCTTCTTCCGCACAGGGAAAGGAGAAGCCCCACCATCTCCACGGCACGGAAGCGTTCCCGCGCCGGAGGCGGCCATGGCAGCAGGAGAGGCGGGGAGGACCACGGGTTTGTGTCCTCTGGAGAACAAAGCTCCTTGAGAAGCCCCGTCTCCTGCCCCGGTACTGTAGAGCATCGCCGCGTTCCTGTTTGTCTGCTGCCCCTCAGCCCTGATCGCTGCTTTTATTTAGGCGAACGAAAAGCCGCGTGTTTCAGAGGACTGTTTCAGCGCTTGGGGAGATGCAAAGCACAGCAGCTGGATATTAATGCAGCTTGGCACCACCACCATTTTGGGGCTGTTTTTTTTTTTTAATTAACGCTCTACCATATTATAACAAGGAAACAGTTTTTCTTCTTTTATTACCACCCTAACCCTGAGCCAAGTATTAAATAAGATTTAATTTAATTAGTTCTTATACTCTCCTCTCTTGCAGGATTATTCAGTAACACAAGGTTCTTACCCAGCTCCCTTTCTCGCAGGCAGATAAAAATCCTGCTGATGGTGGTGGGAATGCATCAGGCACCTAATTTACATGCAAGACGTGTTGTTGGGTTATGAAAAGTAGCGATATTTTCAGCCAGTCCTGCAGTTCACCTTTTGCTCTGCCGTGGGTTCACAAGCTGCTTGGCTCTACGTGCTCTTCCAACAGCAAGTGGGGACGTCGCCGGAGTCAGACCCTGTGCCCAGCACCGCGTGGCTCATCCCAGCTTTGGGTCGCTCCTGAAAAATTAAAGCTTCGAGCTGTAGGTTCAAGGTTTCTGTGCTGGCATTGCCTTATCCTGCTGGCATCACTCCTCTCCCTCATCCCCAGCTTTTCTCCGCAGACTAGATGAGCCAGTTTTCCTTACCCTTGTGTTTCAGAGGAAGGATCGGTGGTCCTAGGAAGTGCCACTGGTCTCCTCTATAAGCACACTCCTACCTGGACGTGGACCTCCAGCGTTTTCAGCCCCGCTGGGCTTCTGCATCCAGCAGACATCCTCCCAGCTCGCTCATGAGAGTGCAGAGCCACCAAAAGCCTGGCTGCAGACGAGGACTGCAGCGGCTACTGCGTCCCCACACTTCACCATGGAAAAACAGAATTAACCCAGTGGCTGCTGTGCCCCAGCACAGTCTACCGAGGGGAGGTTTCCACCGGGGTTTGAAGAGGTGGAGTCACTGCTGTGTGTGCCCAAGGTAGAAACCAACTGAGTGGGACCATGAGGGATGGGGTGCCAGGACAGAGCTCCCCAAGGGACACAGCCGTGCAGACACGGGTGGGAGCAGGAGCCAGCCCGAGTCTCCTCCCGAGTGGGGACAGCTGCGAAACGCCGGCCGTGCCTCCACCACGGCCTCCAACTGTCCCCAGTGTCCGCTCTGGGCAGCAAGCAGTAACAGGAACTGCAGCAGGTGCTGCTGCCGGAGGGTTCGACACTGCCAATGTTGCGGCACTGCTACCCATGGCTTGTCACCTTGGTCTGTCCCCTGGGCGACTGGGAGCAGCAGCGTGCGCTGGGCAGCCCGGAGCATCTCCAGCCTAAGAAATCTTGTAGATATTTCTGCTTTGGAGCGGGCATCTCATCCTTTAGAGGCAGCAATAAATAACTAAACGTTGTGATTAGGCACTTAAAACCGATGGACATTGACAGCCGCAGCCTGGATGGAGCACGGGAAGGGACGCCTTTGCAAGAAGCCCTTGGGAAGTAGTGGCACAGTGTCATGCCACAAAATCACCTTCGGGGGGTAAGGAAGCCTGCCCTAAGCTTATTAGCCAGGCAGAGTGTGCCCCACGAAGCACACGCTTCTAGCCAGAAACGGAGAGCATCACCCTGGAGCAGCAAATTACAGCAAAATCCAGAGCCTCAGGACAAACGTGCTCAGCAGGATGAGCCGTACCCAGCTCTAAAGGTTTTGTTCGGTCCAGAGCAGAAAAACCCATGAACTGAGTCAGGCTGCTCTGCTGCGAGTCACCACAACACTCCTGCCCGTGGGCTTGCCCGAGTGGGGGCCAAACCCTGCCCGTGGCGCCTGCCCCCTGCACCCAGCGCCAGCACTGCCCCCGGCAGCCGAACCGCCCGTGCCTCCGAGCGCGCCGCCTGCGGCACCACCGATAGCGATGCTCCAAAAGTAGAGCACGGAGAAGTTTTGGCCACCAGCAGTATCTGGAGGAGACGGTGAACGGCAGCAGCTCTGTGAGGGGAAGGCAGAGATTGATGGGAAGAGCAGGGAGGGGGGAGAAGCCTGGGCAGGAGTGGGCGTCTGGTCCAGGTACCGGCAACAGCATGTCGGGAGGCTTTCGAGTCTGCGAAAAGCGCTCTGCGAGAGAAAAAAACATTCAAGCAGCGAGGTGAAAGGTCTGGAAAAAGCGGCGAGCGAGAGGGAAGGAGGAGGAGGAAACGTGGGCACAGAAGTAGGTGGTGCCACATAGCAAGTTTCTGATGTAGACGGGAAAGGCATCCAGAGCTCCTGATTCCCAGTCCCACGCCTTCACCGGGAGACCATCTGTCCTCTCCCGGGGGGAAGGAGCCCCCGGGTCAGGCGAGAGTGCTTTCCTCATCCCGCGAAAAATAGCAGGAGGCGCCGAGCCTCGGCACGGCACTGCTTCTCGGGGTTTCTGCTCCAGCAGCTCCGCTCCAAGCTAGGGCTCTGCCTGCCCGCGGCCGCTCTACGGGAGAGTGGCGTCCCTGCTCTGGGACCTGCCATGCTTACCTGCCTCCTACGATGGTGGCTCAGCCGATGCTTTAGAAGCAGCAGATGATAGCTCTGATTTTTTTCGCCGGTGCACAGCCGTAGCTAAACCAGTTCCTCACTCTGGAACATTTTAAAGAGGGGTTTGGGTTGGGCTTTTGTCTAATGAAAGGTTGTCTTTCGGGGAGATAGACATTCCCCCGAATTCTCTTGACTGCAGACTGTAGAGCAGAGCAACCAACCAACCAAAACAGCTTGGTGGAGGGGCTCTTTTTTTCTTCCCTCCTGCCCCTATCCCTCCAGCCTTAATTCAAAGGAAAATTTTAACAATTCTGAATAGTAATTTTTTCACGGTATCATCTGTGGTTGTGAGAGCAGGCACAACATTCACCCCCTTCCCTAAGTCCTGACACTCAGGCACCACTGGAAGAGGACTCACAAGCAGCATTGGGAATGCCTTTGGGCTTGTCTGTGCTGCTCAGCCGCAGCGGGGGCACGTCCCCAATGCACTGGCTTCATCCCCTGGAGCTGCCAACATTCTGTGGGGCGCCTGCCCTTGACCTGCCTACGCTCGCCGCAGCAGGTACCGGTGCCTTGAGCCATGGAGGTGACCTGTGGCAGCTCCAGAGTGGGGAGGACACGGTCAGGATAGGTCCTTCAGAAGGGTGCCAACCTACTGGCATGATCAAGGGGAAGCATTCTGGTGGCCCAGGTGTCTCCTGTGTGGAGACTCTGCAGCCCAGCACAGTCCGTGAGACTTCTCATCTCAATCATTAAAAAGCAATGAGATGTAGGGGGTGCCTACACAGATATTGGAGGACTGGGTGCTCGCACTGTCAGGTCCACCCAGCCTCTCATCTTCAGGCTCCCTCTACATCTATGAGGTTAAGCGTCCCAAATCAGGAGACCATGAAATTGTTCAACAGTCTGAAAATCAAGGTGTAGCTTGTCCGTAAAGAAGGCGGCATCTCTGGTAGGTGGTTCAGCAGCACCTCGTGGGGTCAGGAGCAGGGTAAGCAGCAGCACGTGAAGCATCCCATGTCTTCCTCTGCACGGCTGCAGAGCTGCCCAGAAGCCCCTGCCAACAATGCAGGCTTCAAAGTGCTTTGCAAACCCCAAAGCCGTGAGGAGCACGGTGCTGCTCCCCGGTTTAACAAGGGGGGTGTGTAGCAGGGGGCTGTGTGGCCAAGCCCAGCCTGGCTGCTGGCCAGGCACAGATCAGAAACCGGGCACCCTCGGGCCCTCTGGCCAGCAGCACACCCCTCCTGGGCACACGGGGGTGTCAGCCGTTCCTGCGCTGCCGCAGTGAGGAACAAACCAAATTAGTCTCTTTTTATCCCATGGGAATGCAAACTTTTGACATCATTCAAGGGGCCCTGTAAAGGTAAGCGGTACATTTACATGTCTCCACTTTCTCCCTGTGAAACGCAGGTGCCAGTTTTGCTGTGTTACCAGTAATAAACGTCTAATGCCGCGTATTCAAGATCCCTGGTTTGCCCTGTAGAAAGTTTCCCTTCATGCATCAGAGTCAGAGAACAAAGCACGGGCTGTTTAGCCGCAGGATTTAACCACCTGTTGTAATACTTCGTTGATCTAATCTTTTGTTTTAATTAAAAGCCTTTCAGTTTGGTTTGCAGGTTTTTTTTCTCCCCTGCACTGAACACAGACTTGCCACCTGCTTCACCGGCTCCAGCTCAGCCACAGAGTTCACATCAAACCCCTTTGATTTCCCCCGAGTGCGTAGAAATGGCTAGGGAAAAGTCCAAAGCCACCCCAACAACTGCCCACCGGAGACCCAGCACCGTCCAGCCGGTGCTCAGTACAGCGTAGGGTGAAATTAAATGGCTCCAGGTAAGCGGGGAGCCACCAAGGCGATGCGCGGTGTCCACTGCTCTTCAAGCCTGCTGATCCCTGCTGGGGGGAAGAAATAAACGGCCTTCGGGAAACGAGGCGGGACCCCGCTCCGCAGGCACCCAGGGGATTGTTTAGGACAGCGGGAGGAAGTGGCTTGCACGCGCATGAGATTAACCTTGGTTTCAAGCACTGACATGAACTCTTCTCTCTCTCATAACTAAAAAATCCAGAGTTACGTCCGAGATCTGCAGTGGGTGCAGACTTTACCATGGCCACTTTGACTATCGCTCCAACTGCTCCTCCTCTGCTAATTTAAATAAAACCCAGACTCCACCAGCCAGAAGTTCCTTTCAGCCTTCTGAGTAGGTCATTCCAGAAGAGGAAAATGAACAACCAGAAAAACAAGTTTTCAGGAGACAGAAAAAAAGAGAAAACCCCAGCCTCAGAGGTGCCACCTCCACTGGAGCGACACACCGGCTCTGCCTTCCCCGGCCCTCACGGCAACCCCTCGGCAAGAAGATATGGTCCACCTTCCCCCCCATTGGTCCTACCAAGCTTCAAAAGCTTTTCTTATCTTTCTGAGAAGTGCAGCGATAGCCCTTTGAAACCGGCCACATGCTTAACACACCAAAATCGCTTGCAAAGTCCGTCTTCGCGCTGTTTCGGGCACTTCACCTTGCCCTGCTGGTGATACAGCAGGGAACCCTACGCAGCCCCAACCAGCCCGACGGAATCACCTGCAGCCAACGTGGCCTCCGCCACGCCTCAGAAAGAAAAGCCAAAATAATATGTAAGAAGAGGGCAGCAGGGCTTCGGGCACACCAAACGGCTGCGGTTTTCCATACCTTCCTCCCTGCTTTGGCAAGAAGTATGTATTAAAAGCCAGGACACCTTTGGTGCCATCACCATCCGCAGCACCCGGTGCTCTCCTCCGCTCCCCCGAAGGCCGGCTGCTGAGAGCCGGCAGGTCCGGCCGCCGAGGCAGCCAGGGCGCAGCAGGGCAGTCTGCTCCGTGCCATACCGCGCCGCGCCACGCCGTGCCGCCGAGACCTCTGTGGATGTGTCACAACACACGGTGCGTCGTGCCTCGCTGCTTCGACGAGCAACAAGCAAGGGGAAAAAAGAGAAGGGAAAAGAAAAGGTTCGGATCTAATATGTGAGTGGGCCGGTATGTGCGAAGGAGATGAATACGAAGTAAAACACGCTGGATGCTGCAGCGATAACCGGGCGCACGCGGGAGGGGCTGGAAGCCAGCCTGGGAGGGGAGATGCGAGGGATGCTGCCGAGCTCAGTCTCTGCGTGGCAGCAAAGCAGCAGCTCCTGAACGAGCGCGAGCTGGAGCCCGTGGCTGCCGTGGTGTTGGCACGGCTCCGCCAAAGCCAGTGGGAGCCATCAGCCACGTCGCCCCCCGGCCAGGACCGTGCCCGTTCCCCAGCTCAGCCAGGAGCTCTCCAGCCACCCGGGGAGTTTCGTTTTGCGCAGGGGGAGGCAGCTGGGTTTTATCCCTTAAAAATAAGGCAGTTCTTATACGTGCGCTGGGTCTAGTAAACTGCGCTGCCAAGCAGAGACGAGTGACTTCAACAGGTCGTCGAGAAGCCTAAGGAGGTGAACCCCAACGTTTCTGTGCTAAGGGGGGGATGAGCTTGCGCTTCTTTCGATGGCGCGGCGATGCTGAACTGAAGGCTCCCCCGACCAGCAGCTGCGTGTCCGTGCGAATCCCCTTTCGGGGCCAAGCGGGAGGAGGGCTGAGGTCACCGGTGGGCACCCGCCGCCGAGCAGCACCCCGCTGCCCACGCTCCGTGCCCTGCCCGTCGGAGGCGGGAGGAAGGGCTGTCTCCCCGAGAGCCCGTGGGTGTGCGACACGGCCCCTTTTCGGCAGTCAAACACACATTTACCAAGCGCAAACCTTTAATGGCATACGGATGAGTCATTGTGGGGTTTCAAAATGCGTAAATACGATCACATCCTAATTCGGTGTGTCACCGATGAGCTACCCTGAATCTGCGGGGTTACTCGGCTTTGCAGAAACCTCGGAAATTCCTGCCCAACTTTGTGATGAAAAAATCCGTTTGCATTCATGTCGCCGTATGCAAAGAGTTAATTATTACTTTTCCTTATTTTGGCACTGGATTTCAGTGGAGACGTCTCTGCAGTTTTACAACCCAGTACTGCTATATTTTGCACCACCAATTTACAACCGAGTAATAAGTAAACACAAGATTTTTTGGCTACATCGGATTTTCCAAGGTGATTAAACAATTTTCTAAATAGCTCTGAGAATGAGGCTGTCTAAAATCCCCAAGGTAATAGAAATTAACTGCGCGCACACACACGCTCTAAAGATATAAGAGCAATTCCAATTTACCGAGAGTAATATAAAATATTTAAGAAAGCAAACAAAATTGAGTAAGAACCATTGCAAAGTAAATTAAATCTACCCAAACCAGCAGCGGCTGCCCTCACTGTAGCGGCTCCGCCGGGGGCCTCCACACGGGCTCCAGGCGCTGCGCGGCCCTGGCTCCGCCAGAGCCGGTCGCAGACGGCGCATGTCTCGGGCAAACATGCCCTAAAGACCCCCGAATGATGTGGCAAACGGGCAAAAGCATTCATCAGCCCTTCCAGCACCTCCAGCTGCAGTGCCGCCCGCCCCCGGGAGCGGTGGCCTATGCGCAAGGCAGGCTTCGTGGCCTTACCCAAGGAGCGGGGAGTCAGGAGCATCACAGATTGGGCTGGGGGTGGCAGTTTTGGGGTGAGCAGTTATCCGGGGCGCCATCTGACGACCCAAAGACTTGGCAGTAACCTACGCTGGGGCTTCCCGAGCGTTTCCATAGTGGGAGCCACCTCCAGCACCTGCCGCGGCCCGAGGGCTGCTGCCTGCCGGCGCTGCCAGCTCACACAGGGATGCGCAGGCAGCCTTGACCCATCTCCTTGGGCGGGAGCTGCAGCCCAAAACCATGGTGAGAAGGGCGCTCGCCCTTCACGAAGGGTGCGGGTGCAAGGGACAGGGACGGGGCCGGGCAAGCATCCCTGCCTGGGGACCTGCCCCAGCCAGGGCAGACCTTCATCCTGGCAGAGCTGGGGAGCACAGAGCCACCAGAGGAAGGGCTCTGGAAAGCCATCCCTCCTGAGCAGCTCGAGGAAATTCATATTTCATGTTCTGCTCCTTCCCTGCCCACGGAGTTCTTTCTCGTGGTGGTGCGTAGGTGTATGTGAGGGATTTATCCTTTCCCCACTGAATCACTGCAGCACATCTTTTCAACCCTTCTGTACAGCAGAAAAGAGCCTCATGGCATTTCTCCTCATTTTCCTGCTTAAGGAGACAGCCAGTGAGCTCCACAGCACGACTCGGCTGCACCCTAGCTTGGTGCTGGGAAGCAGCACAGTCCCTCCTAGCCCCAGCGGGGACACGCCTGGGGAAGCAGACAACTCCCTCTCCTGCCAGCCAGCACCTCAAAACCACCCAGCACCCCAAAATCACCCAGGACAAAGGTGCTAGGGATGCTGCTGATTCATCTGGAAAATCTCTCCACATCCAAGGGAAGCAGCAGAGCAGGGTGTCCCGAGCACGGTGTGCTCTCCTCACCGCCCCCAGAGCCCAGATCCAAGCCAAAGCATTACCTAATATCACTCACTGCGGTAACGAACATTCGTGCTTTCACCAGGGGCCACTGGAAGACTTCTCATCACCACATCTGAACCTGGTGTTTGTGTACCAGTTTCCTCTATTCCAAAAAGAAAAAGCAGAAGAAATGAGTTGTCATGGGCCAAGCCATCGCCACGAGTAAAGGCATGGCCACGAGCAGACGCCTTCCCTGCAGACCTGCGAGTAAGTTGCTTATTTAGGAAACAGACACAGGAGCTTTAGGCAGGTAGCCAGCCATACAAATTTAAACAAGTTCTGTTTGCTGCTTGAGAAACAGGCACCTCTTGATATTTCAGATGAACATTAATGACCTTTCCATAACAGCCGTTTAATCCAACGGCGCTCTCCAGCCAAGGACCTCACACCGTTAAGCTTCACAGCACCTTGACGCGACACTGGTGGGCCTGACACGAGCCTGTGTGCCCCTGAGGGACCACACTGGTCCAACATCACTTTGTTTGTATGGAACTTCAGTCACTGCTCTGCCCATGTCAAGTTAAAAAAAAAAACCAAAACCTAAAGGTTTTCCAGTTATACTTGCGTGCAGTCTTCAAGGTCCGTAAGTAACTTCTGGCATATTCTGACTCATCCTTGCACCTTCAAGTCAACAGCACCTAGCTCGCTCCTTCCTCCTCCTGTTTCGTCTCCCAGGACAGGGTGGGATCTCACTGGAAGCGCAGACAAAAAGCAGCAAACATTAAGCCATTGGTTCAGTTTTCCCACATTTCATCTCCTCTGGGCTGGGTGCAGGCAGGGGGGTTGCACCCTGATCCGACCCCATCGGGCTGACCGGGTTCTTGCACCCGAGTGGCACCCCGCTTCTCTGCCATCTCAGCAACCCGGGTGGGTTTGAATGCTTTGGGTGAGGTTTCCCCCCTTCTCTCCGATATTTTTGCTCCGTGGTGTGTTTCTCTCCCCTTTTTACACCCCATCTCCCATTCAGTTTCTGTCCTCTGCTATACTTCAGCACTTGACTACGGAGAGGTGGGCCACCACTGAGAAAGCGAGCTGAAAGGCAGTGGGTCACCAAGCCAACTGCTGAGGGCAGCCACAGGGCTGGGCACCGATGCTTCATCCCCCGCCTCTGGTCCCTCCCCGGCCTCGGCCCACCGAAGCCCCGCGGGCTGTGCACGTAACGAGGCTGCCCGTAAATGAGGGCTCAACCACAAGAGCAGGAAAAGGCTTCCTCCGGTGAGAGCTGCAGTTCAAGCTACTCCCTCCTCCTCCATGCCCAGAAAATTAACATCTCCTTCTAGAAAACACAATTAAAAAAGAAAAAAAAAAAAAAAAGAAAAAGAAAAACCCTGGGGAAACTAAAGAGTTCTCACGGTGAATTTTATTTTGTAAGCAACAATATAAACATGTGAATAAGAACAGGCATCATTTGCAGGGCTGGCCTTTGATCCAGAGCGCCCTGAATTCAGCAACCCTTCCAGGGCAGATGAGGGCGAACCTTCACCCGTGGCTCCAGAGGCTAGCCAAGGTGCAGTCCACCGAGACCTTTGTCAGGGAAAGGCCAGCGCTGGGGTATTTGCTATCACCGAATGTATGTGCAATCTCGGAATGTACCTCCCACCCCCCAGGTTAAAAAAAAATAAATCGTACAGCTGCAAACCAGTAAAAAAAATTGCTTCCAGCTTATTGAGACTGAAATGGCCTGTTGGACTATAAACTGAAATATCATTCTAGAGATAACCAACTGGTCGTGACACAGAGTACTGTATTTACAACTCAAAAATATAACTGTTATATACTTTTAATTTATAGCAAATTTAATACATTAGTGTTTACAAAAGAAGTTCTGGACTCAGCTGAAACAGCGTGCTGCTTAGCAAGTTCTTTTTCCTTCCTCTCACTTCAATTAAGAGACCAGCAAGCTTAAGAGCTTCTTCCGTGATCCACGCACAACTTTCCATCGCACCAGATGTTGGAAAAAACCCATTTCCTGCATCTCTAAAGCCTTGTTGCTCGGTACCTTCTACCACTCAAGCTGCACCGTTCAAACCTTAAGCTGTCCTTTAACAAGTTCCATACACGTCTCGCGAAAGCTACCCAGGTACTAACCGGGGCACTGGCTAACGTTACAAACCGAAGAAATATCTTATCCGTATTACTAGCTCACACAACAGGAAAGAGGAAATAACACTACACATTCAATCTCTTATTTCTAACAGCAAAGCTGCGAACTCCGTTGCTTAAAGTAAGATACTTCAGTAAGTGAAACAGTACCATACAGTTCAAGAAACAGTTTTTTAAAAAACAAACATTTTAATAGTATAAAAAGTTGTTTACTGGTGTTTCTACTATAAAGCTTTGTTCCACAAATCGAAAGTGATAAAATAATTAGATATGTTTACAGTGACAAGAGACTGCAGTGTAGACATTTCAGCTCACATTTTGCTGATCGTTTCAGTACAACGCAGACTGTGACTGAACTGTGAATACACATCTGTGACACGGAGCAAACTGCAGACGTGAAGTGCACACCTGAATATGGAAGTTTACCCACTGGCATGGCAACTTACTTTCTTCAGCCCTCCTATTCCCCTCCAGAACACGCTGTAGGCAAAAACTGTATTCAGAAGCTAAGGCATGTAACTATCTTGACTGCAGGAAAGCAACCCTTACTGAGGGAGTTGCGCAGAGGAAAAAAATGGATGCACACAAACACACCAGGGTAAATTCCAGAGTTACATGCCGACTATTTCTCCTTAGATAAAATGACATCTGCAAAAGTGAAAATGTACAAAAAATAAAAACTGTCAAATAAATAAAGAGTACGGATGTTAATTAAACACATACATAAAGAAACGTATTGGCATACTGTATGCAGTATACGGTATATTCATAGAATCACGTGGGCTGGACAGCACTTAATAAGGAGTCACGTGCTAAAGACGTAACTCCTTGTCTCCCTCCTCCAAAAGATCTTACGGTTTTCTGGATATCAAGTGCAACCTTTTACACTGATGCATAAATCCTGCATCATATTTCATCTTTGCCACACCTAGGATGCTTTTTTTTTTAAAAAAGGAAAAAAAAAAAAATCCACAGAGAAGTCCAAAAAGTTGTAATGGTCTGAATCACAATTTTTGCAGCCCTGTCCATGCTACTTGGTCTCTTGGGTTTCCTACCAAAGGAGATTTTGGTAATTGTACAGTGCATCAACCCGCAGCTTTCCCCACCGAAATGGGAGCCAATCATATGGACTGTTCCACACGCTAACTGGCATTCTCTGCCCTCCCGAACTGTAGGTAGGTATTACGCTGTAAGTGTGTTACACAAAGGCTGCTGAAACCATGGAAAGTCATGTAACGACAGTTAAGTGTCAAATACGTCCACTATAATACAGAATCAGGGTCGAGGTCTATCAAATGCTATATCCACATAACATTTTAAACCATGATATATTTTACGCATTTTCCTTTTTTTTTTTCTACAAATATTGTCGCAAACTTGCTGTTAATTGTGTCACAAGGTTCGCATTCCTAATTCTCCAAGGATTTTTAATTCAATTGTTTAACAACCATATCTACGCTAGGTACACTTAAAGTAGACATTGAAATTTCAAGTAAAATGAACTGTAGCCACATCTACTGGACTCAATACACGTCCCGACATCTAGGTTTACTTTGATAAGTTATACAAATACATAATACATTCTTAAATAATGAAGACCCACAATATTAATTTGTGAATCTTCCCACGTTATAAAACCACTTTTACAGGAATGTTTATCCACCTGTATTTCTGTTTGAGTTTGCAGTGTCTCTTGCTTTCCTGTTTCCACAGATTACTGTACCAGTTCTTAGGCTTTGGCTATTGAAATCTCTTATTTGAATGAGGCAACACTGGTTATTAAGGCTGGTTTGTATTTTTCTCTCGTGAAGTTTCATTCTCTACTATGACACCGTTTTCCAGAGCAGAATGACTATCTTGTGTCTTCAGGTTCTGTTTTTATGACCTTCCTTTCTACGTTGTTAAAAGCCGAATGAGGAAAATCCTTTAAAATACCAAGGCCTTCTGCATTAAGAAAAGAAAAGAAAAAAAAAGATGTTAAAAACACTGCTTGGAAAACAAATGTATTCTGTTCTTAATTCAAGAAAAAGGTCCGTGAGCCATATGGATACCAACAGTTGAAGCAATAAATTCTGCCTCCTCCTACTGGGCTTTAACCCAGCTGGGTTAGAATCACCTCAGTTAAACTGCCGTGACGACAGAGTAATCACTGCACAGATTTACTTCCATTCTCTCCGGGAGCAGGGCTTAGTGGAGATGCACTCTGCACTTACATTTGGAAAGGGAACTGGCCAAAATCTTCAACTAGTGAAATTTCACTGAGTTATCACTGGGATTGGGCCAAACTGCAAAAAAGTTGAGCCAAGATTGCGATATACCAAAGCGGAAGAGGCAAGATTCTGACCAGCCTTCAAAACAACTGCTTTTGCATCCTGTCTTACAAATAACCTCTTTCCCATTGCATCTTCCAAAGTCAGATGGGATTTTATTATCACTCCTGAAGTTGCAAGAGCCTCAGGAATTCCTGGCTTTATCTCAGTGTGCCAGGTATCAAACCAAAACCACCCACACAGACTTCAGAAGGGATTCTTGCTGTCTTCTGTCAAACTTGGAGTAAGTTTCTCTCAATACCAGAGGCACATGACAAGGTTACCCATGAAAAGTCAGTGACTGGAAAACCCAGGTCAAAAGACATATTGCATGATATGGTTCAGAGTACAGAAACAGTGCTAGGTCCTTATAATCCAGAATAAAAAGCCTTGTTATAAAAAAAAAAGGCTGATTCCTTTATACAGAGTGAAGCCATGTTCGGATCAAACTGCATTACAATGCCAGCAACCTAAGTATTTAACAGCAGCAGTTTGGGCCAATACCGCTCCCTGAGGACAGCCAGGTGCCAGAACGTGCTTATCTGAATCTAGTTACTGCACCTTCTAAGCTTTTCCTAAATAGCATTCAATCTAATTCTAGATTAACAAGTACTATTCCACCTCAAGACTGGTCCAAAGCCTTGATTAAAAGGTTACACACAAAACACGCCAGGCCAAGTTACTTCTTCACTCAGAGACATCATGTATTAGTAAGCTTTAAGACAGCCTGGGTAATTTACAAGGGACAGCACTAACCCGAGGACTGGGACTTCGCCTCACCGCTGGGGTAAAGCCGGATCAAATCACTGCACAGAGGTTTTCCAACATGCTGCTCTCCATCAAGCGAAATGTGCTGCAACTGTCTGCTCGGCAGATTTGACATTCGGAGATTCAGCGGTCTTTCACCTGGGATTTGTTTACAGTGAAACATTGATGCATTAAAAGCAAAGCAATATTAAAAAAAGCAGGTAGAGACTTAAAGACATACTATAATTCTATCAGCAAAAGCGTACCCCAAATTCCAGCGGCTCAGGGAAGGTTTCTAGCAAAACAAGGCTTATGTAAATAGGCTGCTTTGCAGACCATTCCACAGGCACTGCTAGAAAGAGACACTCAGCCATACAAACAAAAACAAAAACAAAAAAAAACCCACCCCAAAAAACCAATTCTCTTATTCTGCTCAGAAAACCCTTTGAGATCTTAAAAATCCCTGTTCCCAGAAACTATTTGAGAGCCTGTGTCCAGTTTTGGGCCCCTCACCACAAGAAAGACATTGAAGCCCTGGAGCGTGTCCAGAGAAGAGTAACGAAACTGGTGAAGGGGCTGGAGCACAGGTCTTATGAGGAGCGGCTGAAGGAACTGGGCTTGTTTAGTCTGGAGAAGAGGAGGCTCAGGGCAGACCTTATTGCCCTCTACAACTACCTGAAAGGAAGTTGTGGTGAGCTGGGAGTCGGCCTCTTCTCGCAGATAACTAGTGACAGGACAAGGGGAAATGGCTGCAAGTTGCGCCAGGGAAGGTTCAGGTTGGAGATGAGGAGAAAATTCTTCTCTGAAAGGGTGGTCAGGCACTGGAACAGGTTGCCCAGGGAGGTGGTGGAGTCACCATCCCTGAGGGTGTTTAAGGAAAGGTTAGATGTGGTACTTAGGGACGTGGTTTAGTGGGTGATAGGTGGTGGGGGGATGGTTGGACTAGATGATCCTTGAGGTCACTTCCAACCTTAATGATTCTATTCTATTCTATTCTAAAAATTCTCACTCCCATTGCACAGTGGATAAACAGTATAAAGAAACTTGCACTTTCAGGAAGAGCTGGATCCATACATGTAATTCTTCCTCTGCACTTGTGTACCACACTGCTTGACCAATTCACACAAATAAAAGCCTATGTTTTAATGCTCACTTATATTGATTCCCTTGGTTTCTCCTTCTACTGCTTCTCTTCCCCCTCCCTTAAACAAACTAGCTCCTAAAAAAACAAATACAAGAACTTCTGGTTGTATTTCTTGTTTATAATATTTTGTCTCATTTCACAACAGTAAAAAAGGAAATCCAAACAGAAAGTGCTCAAAAGAAACAAACATTCTTAAAATTAATTCAAGCTAAGGAGTAGCCAGTTGGTCTATTGGAGAGAGAACCACAAAACTGTAAGCTTTTTGAAGAACAACAAGCTACTAAGAACATCATTAGAATCTGCTTGGAACTCAGTAATTTACATAGCCAGCTCCTCTGGCTCTGTTCCTAGGCTACACAAACAGGTAAACAAAAAGGGGTACCAACTACATTATCTGCTTTACTTTCAATTTCCACAAAGCAAGAACATGAATGAAATGCAACATTCTGCTCTAGTTTCAAAACTTAGGGTAAAGCTAGAGCCAAGTTCTGCCCTCGATAGCAGTAGTGCACCCTACCTACTTCCCTCCCCACGTTATCCACAGGGAAAACAATTTGCCCGGATACATTGGACTAACCGAGCAGAATCTGACTGCACATCTGATTGCATTATTTAGACTGTAAGCACCTCAGGGCAGAGATCTTGTCTTGTCCATTCAGTGCTCTGTTGGTACTACACCAGATAAATAGCACCACCGACAAAGGTTGCACAACATCAAGTGTATTTGCTGGCAGCAGCGCCGTGCCTGGAAGTTACCATACCTTGTCCATCAGCATTATCTAATGACATGCCATTGGGGCTGTGCTCCTCTGAGTTTTGTCTATAACACCCTGTGGAAAGACGTCTCTCTAATGCAGCCTGGTTGCAAAGAAACTCCATCTGTTTTGCCATCACCTTTTCCGACTGCAAATAAAGCAAAAAAAAAATCTTTCTCTCTACATACATACATATAGCGAGTCAAAACACAGGGAAAAAAACAATATCAGATGATAAAACTCACAGCCTAGATATAAGTTTTTGTTGACTCATATGTACAGATGTGTGCTTTACAGTTTCTTCAAAACTACCAAGCAAACAAAATATTTTTGCACCCATAAAGATTTTCATATTGTACATCTGAGTCACTTAAGAATACTTACAATGCAAGCTGCTGTAGTTCATCCACCCAGAAATGCAACATTAAATTCTGTTCTTTGAAAACACAAAAATCACTTTCTGCACTTTTAGGACTGCAGGTTACGTGAAGAGAATCTCAAGAAAAGCAAAAACCATCTTAATTATCCAGTTCGCTCTGTTCAAATATATGCCTTCACAAAGTATTCCAAGAGCAATGGCAACATCTGCTAAAAACTTATGCCAAGATTTCACCAGACATCTTGGAATCTTTATTTTAGGAAACAGCACTACACAAGCTTAAAAATCTGCCATTCCGAAAGTGTAGGATGACAGTATGTTTGTGGGGGATAAAGGTGTGAAATGTCTGTCTAGAAGAAGAACAAGACCTATACACCTCTAGAGAGTGAAATTAAACAATGCAGCGCAACGTGGGAGGAAATGGCGTCTGAATGTTTGTCATTGACTTTAATGCCAACAGAATTCTAACTTTCAATATAATCTTGTTCTTGAAAATGTAAATAAGCATCTTGCAAAAACAAAAAGAAAATCACAAGTCAAGAAAGTTGGTTTAGAAGAGCCACGATGAACGTAAGAACAGAAAGCGTACAAACTTAACATCTACGACGGATAGGAAAACATTCACTCCTCTTTCAGGCAATGCCGTCATTGTTTCCACTAGCAGAGAGGCCGATTAACTGCAGAGCACTTAACTTTTCTTGGGAGATGGTGATGAAAGCCCTGACTTCCTACAAAAGTCTGCTTACTCAGCACAGTTCAACAATTCACAAACACAACGACAGCATAACATTCCAGCAAAATCTGAGGTTCTCCAGCACAGCGACGACCCTGACAGCAGGGTAATGTCACGACCGGTATTTACTTACTCTGGCTTAGAGCTCATCAGGTTCTTGCAGAAGAACACTGACAGCTTAAGCTTGGCCTTGGGAAGTAGGTAAAAAAGAAATTGCTTTCAAATAGTTTTACTTCGGGGTATGCTTTAACTTTGCTGTTCTGTCACTCCTGATACAACTTTTGAATGGTAAAATAATTTTTAAAAAGAATAAACTATTTCTCACTCATGCCATCTTTGTTGTTTAATCGGGATAAACGCAGAATTTCAAACTGCAATGATGCTTCTGATCACCACAGAAAATACACTGAAGCTTAAAATAAACTCTAGTCCATTGTTATATAGCAGTGACCAATGAGAACTAAAGCATATACAAGATGAAAGTAAGCTTGCAAGAATCAAGTTCATTTAATCATTATTTGACATCAAAACATGTAGCATAATTGCTTCTTGATGTATCACAATGAACAGATTTCTGTGACTGTACACTACTTTGCAATAGAAGGTAAAAGACAGGGTAACACATCTAGTCTCAGAAAACAGGAGCGTAACTCCTAAATGTAATCTTACGTGAAAATTCGGTGATTACATTTGCCCAAATCAGCTATACAAAATAAATTTGTTGCTACTTAGAATGAAATCCCTCCTTGGCAACAACTGGCAGTAGGAGATGCGTATTTTGCCTCAAGGCTGGGATACACTACAGAAAAGACAAAGAAAGAATCGGAAACCTGTCTTCATTTACAAAAAAAGCTTTCTGGATACTCGAAAACCCTGTACTTCCATCAGGCTAGATGTTATTTAGAAAGGCAATCTATCCTCTCAGATCCAGAGGTTCACTATTTCCTAAATATATCGGCCTTTCCTCTTACAAGAAATGTCAGAACTGAGGACTCCAAGATCGCCTACTCTATTCCTCTAGACTCAGTAACTTGAACTTTCTATTTATAGCTAATAACGCAAAGAACATAGCACATACTGTACCAATATTACCCTACTTGCTCCCAACAGGCAATCACGTATTTTCAAGCCTACTACACTAGCCCTTAGCGCCTTGGAACTAACAAGGGTAAAGCTGTAGCACTGTCTCAGAAGGTAAACCCAAATTAAGAGTGATGCAATCACAGCTAAGCTAGGTAGCCTTTGAAAATTTACAGTAATTACTTTAGTCATCAAAACAATACATCAAAATCAACACACAAAGACATGGCCTGTATTATTCAGTGCAGTGTAGTGGGTTTACCTGGGAATTAAGAGCTGTTGAGTCTTCACTCTTTCCTTTAGCCAAAGCAAGCGGCATTTTGTCTTGCTGATAGAGCGTCTGGACTGTGTCCTGGAAGTCAGGATAACCATCCTATTGAACATAAGAAGAAACCAAACACTAAGAGGGACATATTATTGATTTTTTTTCTTCACCCGCTCTGTATTCTTCAAAGAAAAAACAACCAACCAACACATTCCTGAACTTCTGTGAAAATTCTGGACTGCAATTTACACATCCGTGCTATCCACTTCATTTCAGCTTGTACATAAAACACATACGGCCCCTCTACAACAACTGCAATATATCTACAATGGCATACACAGACGATCATCTCTCACAGTTTCAGGTGAATCCAGACTACTGTTGTCACAGATATTAAACTAGCTTACATTTAGCCTTGCCAGACAGATTTTGGCCCGTGGTTTCTGTCGCTTATTACATACAGTAGCTCTGGAGATTCTTAAGAAATCAAGTTTAGATGTAGTCAAGAGTAAGGCAGAGCAGCTGGATATACTAACCTTGAGAAACTGAGCAAAGCCTCCTCAAATTCAACGTGTTTCACACAGAACCTATACTAGCATCACAAAATGAAATAGCACCATTTTAAAAGTAGGGTGGAAAAGACTTTACATACTATGGGAAATCATGATTCAATAATTCTTTCAGTCTCAAATGCTTATGACATGCAAATCTCTTTTGCAGCTTGCATATGCACCAATAAAGCAAATAAAGTTCCTGTCAAAGCCTGCCAGACTCCATTAAAATAAATTAATCATCGAAGCAAAGGTTCGAGATGAGAAATTTATCCTGCTTGGCATTAAAAAAGGAAAGCTCATGTAAAATAGAGGAACATCCAGAAATGTTTACAAAGGCACGGGACAGGTGACTCTTAAAAATGTGAGAGGGAGCTAGAGATCTTAAGACAGACCCAGACCCAAAAGCAGTGACATCTGTCACTGAGGATCCGTAGACCCAGGTATCAAAAGTATGCCAAGTGAGGTCTATTTTCCTTGTGGATTCGAGAGACACACACATAAGTAACAGCATTTTTGACAATGGTCGGATCAATGGGTTACAGCCCAAGAACAAGAAAAGCGGTCTTTCAGAAAAAAACACAGGGAAAGGACTACAAGGTCCGTGCCGTGGGCAGGCTGCCCACTGACCTGCAGAGCGGTGGCCAGACCCACACCAGGTGGTCAGGCCCTCGGTGCAACATTATGCCAACAAACCTATTCTTTATGCTCAGGGAAAAAAGGTACCTGTCTGAACACTGCATACTGCTTTTATCCACCCAACAAACTCCCTCAGGGAAAAAATAAACATGATAGGTATGCAAAATTTCATAACCAGGTAAATTGCCACAAAACCTCATCCTCTAGAAACAAAGCCTTTGCAGTACATTTCCATGAGCACTGACCATTTTATAGTCAGACCTGAATTTGTTTGGGAGAGGAGAATGATTATGTGTAGGAAGATGAGAAACTGAATACACAAAAACCTATCACTCAGGATCCTATTTTTGCAACAAAACAGGTAAGGCAGCTCTTAATAACACATCTGTGATCACCTGCCAATACAAAACCAATGGTTGTTTCCTAGAAGCGGGGCCAGCTGCCCATCGCTGACTGTCACCCATCACTCACAGAGGTAATTCTCAGCTGACGATGCAGATCTGGATCACCTGAATCACAGAATCATTAAGGTTGGAAAAGACCTTAAGGATCATCCAGTCCAACCGTCCCCCCACCACCTATTACCCACTAAACCACGTCCTTCAGTACCGCGTCTAACCTTTCCTTAAACACCCGCAGGGACGGTGACTCCACCACCTCCCTGGGCAACCTGTTCCAATGCTCCTGGAGTCCTTCCGCACCGCTGGCTGTTCTCCTCCCTGCTGTCCCATCAGTAAAGGCTGAGGAGGAGCAGGCTGGGCCAGGCATGACCTGCCCTGTACTAGGTTTGCCTGGAGGTTCCTTTTCCCTCTGCGGTCAGGAGGGCCTGGGCACGCCGCGCAGCATTTCTGTTTTGCCATGCTGCTGCTCAGTTGTTTTTCAAGCGGCTTCGTGCAGCAGATGTTCTCAGTCCCACATGTGCTTTTTCGCTCCCTCTAATGACATTTTTCCTAGGCAAACAGCCGCTTCTACTGCTTTTGCTGTTTTTGTGAAAAACACAAATCCCACACTGTGACTGGTTTTCTTTTCAACCTTCTCAGCAATGGTGGAGGTGGGCTTTTTTCTCTCCTCTCCCTCCACCCATACACACCCAGTGAAGACAAGATGCTTCCTCTCAGCCTCCGCTCAGGTATTCCTGCCTGTGCCCCCTGACCTCCCCGAGCTTTGGAAATTAGCTTCTGCAAGCTCTCCCCTCCCTTGTTGTTCAGCTGAATGGAGACACTGACACACAGAACAATTCCTTTATACCACAGACAGCAAGAATATTTTTAAATCTGTCTTTCTTTGCTCTCTTGGCTGATCCACCGACTCTGAAAGGGAACCTCGCCAACCCCAATGCAAAGCGGCGGCGATGAGTAGCCTCTCCCTCTGTGACTTCTGCGTGATATACCTGAGGCTTGTTTTGCTTTCTAAGCTGGCACCACAACAGCTCATCGCTTTGAGCGGCGCTGGTACTGAGTCACAGAAGATGACAAAATAAGGGGTGCCCCCGCCCTGCAACACCTATGCGAGAGAGATGCTTGCTCTGCAGGAGGATGTGCTGCTTCCATCCCTATTTGCCCGGCCTGCTCTTTATCCAGAGCAGATTTCAGAACTACGACCCCTTTATCATTTCCTTCCAAATGCCAATTCATTCCCTTTTTCATTCCCTCCATACCTTTAGTCTGCCATTTGCCTGGCATTTTTTCCCCTTCTCCTCTTTACACTTCACTCCCACTGCTCACCCACCCACTCTGCGAATAAGAGGGGGAGAGCTCGCAGGGAGGAGAAAGGCTTTTACAGGTAATTGGATGTAATCCACAGTATATTGTTCCTTTGTCATGCTCGTGTGAGGTTCATACTCATGAAGAGGGCAAACTGACAACGGTGGCTGCACTCCGGCAGCGCGCGGCCGCATGCACAGCTCTGCTCTAAGGTGGCCTTCAGAGTCTCTCCGGAGGTTTTTTTTTTAAGTGTTATATTCAGAAAATTAATGCTTTTTTAAGTAATCTTTTACACTATGCAAAAAGGGTGTGAAGCCATTACAAATTCAAGCGTATTTTAGATCATGCTTTGTGGAGATATTAATGACTAATGGATAAAGGAATGGTGAATCAAAATACAGAGTTCAGCCTTAAAACAGAAAGGCAAAATAACCTTTACCAAAAAAAAAAAAAAAAAAGAAAAAGAAAAAAGAAAAAAGCTAGTTACAACAACAAAAAAGCACCCATGTTCAGATCCTCTGCATGATATTAGCATGACAGCGAGCTAGTAGAGCCACGATGAAGTATTACAACCGTAAAAACATAAGGAATTCTTAATCAGAAGGAAAAATCTGCAGCATTTGCTACCATTCTTTTTTACCTCCACCTTTCTAAAAGCAACCTCCACCACGACCCCAAACACCCTATTGAAAAAGGACCTTTTTTCCCAAAACGCAAGCCCCAAGAAACAAAAAAACCCACACATGTAAAAGTGATCTACTGAGTAATACTGCATCTTCTTTTTATTTCTTTGAAGAAAAGTCCACAATTTACAGTGTACCTCAGAACTATAATGCACTGAAGTAATGGTTTACTCCTTAGAAGACTCCCAAAGTTGTAAGGAAGACGACGACTTCTATGCTGACAACATGGCTGGTCATTTCATAGTTAATAATGCTACGCTAACAAATGAAAGATTATTTAATTTTCAGTTTCTTATTTTGGGGGAAAAAACTATTTCTGAAAGAGTCATTTGTACAGTTAGGACGTGAAATTTTTCACAAGCCTTTTCAGATATGACTGGTAACTTTAGATAAAAAGAAAACCAATTAAGCATCTTTTCTCAGAATTACTGAGCTGAAAGGTGTCTAGAGAAAGCAGCCCTTCCAGACTCTTCAGATTTCACCATGCAGAAAATAAGAGCACACACACTCCCTAAGGCTGTCCAAATTTCTTGCTCTCCAAAAAAACCCCCAAACTTCAAGTCTGTGTTTTTCAGGATTTTAATTTTACTTTTTCTTTCAATGAAGATCCTGTGGGGAAAAAAAACCACACCTCCCTTGCAGTGTGTCATTTTTGATACTTGCTCATCATCAATTACTACTGAATGAAGGAAAAACTTCCAAATACTGAAATCTAGTAAGTCAGGGAAATACTATTTGAAGCAGGGGAGCAGCAGCTCCCCACCAGCTTTAGAAATTAGGACTAGACCAGACAAAAGAGAGGAGACTCAAATAACCATCCTGCAATGTGATGGTCAAGGCAGATAAAATCATTTAATGCAGCTTTTCCCTGCTCTTTTTTGTGGGTCAAAGATCAAGCATCGGTCAAAGCAAATCCTAACACATGTAAATGACATTGCTGACTTGCCAAAGCTACCAGTAAATCCTCAATGCACCTGTATATTTTGTTTTATATAAACTCAGACTACAACTGTACACAGACTGATGGAATTTAGTAAATAAATACAAAATATTAACTCCTCTATATGTAGTCATAACTGCCTTTTCAAAACTAACTGCTCTCACCAGGGTTTGTCTCACAGGAAAAGCCCTTGTATAGGTGACAAAGCAGCATGCCACTCAAAAAAATGAAAACCTCATATTCGGTGCATCATTTATCACAGACTGAGTTACATATGAGAAACGCATTCCACAATATGTTGAAACGTTCCTCTACAGTTGAACGACGTTATCTGTGTCACAGACAAATCCAGCTCAGGCCTAGCTTACATCACAACTCACATTTAACCTACACCTTTTGGAGTAGACAGTACAATTAAAAAAAAAAAGCCCAAAACACTAAGGATCAATTAGATACCCATGTAACAGCAGAACAATAATTTGCTTTAAAGAAACATTAAAAAGGCAGATCTGCTATTCTTACAAGGTATATAGGTATACATAGTTACAATTTCTTTTTTTTTTTTTTAAGTGACTTTTTCAAAGGCCTCTAATTTACTTTCCAGCAGCGGTAACTGAACAAAAAAGGTAAACTACGTGTACGTTGCTCCTCCACTCCTAACAAGAAACTCCCAGCATCTCCCTAAGCAACGTCCTGCACAGCTGTATATATTAGCCACGTATCTGTGCTTTTTACACAAAAATAATTACAAAAATCTGTACATGAGTATCTACAGGCACAACCATTTGTGTTGACATATACAGCTGTTGAGGGATATTAGTTGTTTAATGTAAATAAGTAGGTTTTAATTAGAATAAATTATTTAGGGGTATAGTAGAGTGCGATTAGTGCTGTTTGCTTAGCCTTACTTCGCATGAGTACCTAGATTTGCTGAAGCATTTAAGGCTGCAAAGAAGATATTTTTCTCAGTAATTTTCCTAGTATTTTCCTAACAGCTAGTAGAGTGCTATGTTTAGCCTTCTAGTATGGGAAAGCATTTTGGTATCACACTAATGTCTCGGTAGTGTTTTTCCCAGTCTGGGACTCGTCAGTTCTCCACGTTCCACCAAAGGCAGGTGCACAAGGACTGGGAACCAGAAGATAAGGAGGTTCCAACCTTCAGGGAAAACTGCGGAAACTGCAAGTCAACAAGATAAGAGCCTGCCTGCCTGGACACAGAAGAAGAATCCAATTAGATACTAGAAGACTCTAGACCAAAAGTCACCACTGGACTGAAGGACGCGTGGACAGCGTGTGAGGGGCCGGTGTATGGGACCCAAGGGTGTAACTGCCCCGGTATTTCTTTGTTCTGTGTCCCTCTCTTTGGAGGCACCCAGGCCAGACTGATCCTGCTGCTGCACCTTTCAAATAAATTAATTATTTTATAAAATCCAACACCTGAGACAGTGCTGCAGGAAACCTAGGGTCAGGCCTGAAGAAGGAGGAAACACAGCCAAGAATAAATGTACGTGTGCACAACACCATGAATGGTGCGTGAATGCTGGGGCAGCAGCTACTCCTTTAACACAGCTTTTAATTAGCTTTTGAGTTTTCGGTATGATCAGTTTTCTAATTTACAGCGTAGTCAGAGATGGATAGTATTCCGTCATCAGTCCTTACCCAGAACTCTGGATTCTGGACAAGATCAAAAGCTGATCCAAGCAAATTAAGAAAACCTCACCTCACACCAACTTAAACGCAGGAGGCCCTATGGGAAGACATTTCCTATAGCGCCCGAGCTTATTCCACCACAGGAAGTCAGTCAGTCAGTCCCATTCCTCCCCCTCCTACTCATTCAGAGTGCAAAACACAGAGGAACTTTACCATAAAGCAAATCCTACTCTTTAGCCCTGCTCCTACAGGTTTCTCCATCAAGCATTTACATTTGCAGAGATAGTGATGTTCTCCCCCTCTCTCTCTCGCACCCATCAACTGTCTGTCAAATGGTTTTCTGACAAGTTTCCTTAAGACAGATCCCTTCAAAACAAAAGTGAATTTTTGCATGCATAGGTCAAAATACAGGAGTCAATACTGTACCTCTATCTTGATTCTCTTTGGTGACAGCTCATCTCTTTCTCCACATTTAGATCTGGAAGAGAAGACACATACGCTATCGATAAACAGCACATTAACCCTCACCATCAGAATCATGAAAAAGAGAGTAAAAAAAAAAATAATCAGGCGAGAACAAGTGAGATGCACAGAAAAAGCCTCCAATTCACTTGGACGTGGCAGTAAGTGTCACTCAAGTCTAGAGAAATACAAGTGCCTTGTGCAGTTTTCCGAAGTGTCAAGAGACTCATGCACTCTTCTTCCGAACAGAAAGGACAGCTACCTGAGCACAGAGAATTACAGAAACGCCTTTGGCATTGCTTACCCAGAATGGATGTGCGTTTACATTAATCACTATAGAAGAAAAGGGAGCAAAGGAAAACCATAAAGAGCTCCGAGTAGACAGGAAAATGTATTTTGAAAGGATATTGTGTTATACATGAAGGACTTAACATTTTAAAAAAATATATAGAAAGTATCAAGACTGTCAATCGTACTCACTAATTCTAAAGTTTTAACTGTATTTAAAAGCTGTTAAGCCTTGTTCCTTCTTCATAAGGGCAGTTCATTTAACAGAACAGTAACAACTGAAATTAGGACTCAGCTTCAGTTCTTTTAGAGCAAGTTTGCAAGCTGCTCCCTGTGACCTTATCTTTTCTGGTCCCTGGAAGCTAACAAGCCAAATCGCTATATGGAAAAAAATAATTGATACATTAAGCAGCTTTGGCTACTCTGCCTCTTTACATTAACCTTGAAATACACAAATGCCTCAAATACTTGAAATGCCAGCCTCTCAGATAAACACTACCATCCCAAAATCTGGAAAACTAGAGAGTAAATAAAAAGGTAATTCAAGACAGCTGAATCTTAGCAGTTTAAAAGCTTTATGACTTAAACAGCATTTTCCTACCCTCCTCAGAAGAGCACTTTGCTAGCTAAAGAGCAAGAAAAAAGTGTCTCTAGTGCTTCAAAAGAAATTCTATCAGACTGATTAGTTCCCATGAAGTAAAGGTCCTTTGAGTTAATTAAAACCTTACTTGGTGGTCCTGTAAGTATACTTGTATGTAACTTCTCGAGAGATTTGCCGAGCTAGTGCGAAGAGTTCATCTCTCCTTGTCAACAGCGCGTTATCTTTTACACACAGCTGAGCGGCTGCTTCATTAACTGTTAGCTGGAAATTAAACACAAAAACAGGGATTCACGATGTTGCACACTTTCACCCATTGTGCTTGTAAAAGTACCTGTTCTTCTGAAATGACAAAAAATTGCAATGGCGAGTAAAATTACCTATAGTTGCATACTAAACCCTGGAGGGTTTCTTCAATTTATTTGCACCCTTACCAAGCCAGGTAAGCCTCTGGGAAGAGAAAAGATATAAATGTAGTTGGTGCATTTAATGTCCTTTAAAGTAAAATGTTATTGTAAGACTCTCTGAATGTGTGCTGCTTGTGCTTCATCTCAGCATTAATTAAATCTCAGTATAAAACAGTAGCTCAGAACGTTCACAGTGTTTGGCTCCCAAAGCCTGGTTTACTGGGAATACTATTTTTATAAACGCAATATGCCCAGGACCTGGGAAAAAAGAGAAAAAAAAAAAAGAAAAAAAAAAAAAGGCCTGACAGTGTGGGTACAGATGGCTTTCCCTGGTGAATACAGCATAAATTCTGTAGAAGGTGATGGTTTAAGAAATGATTAAACTTTTTTTAGCTGTGCTTCTCACCCTCATGTTTGTGAAGACTATCTTCAGACATGAATCAAATGTAACTTGCTTCAAGGATGTTTTCCTGAGCCTGCCGGGACACATTCCTAGTGCCTCTGCTGCTGG
>VWZZ01004514.1:813566-824395 GCA_013399095.1 Psophia crepitans
GGAAAGAAAAGCCTTAAGGCTCAAAACGGTTTTGCAATGCTCTTCAGAAGCCTGTAGGAAGTGGTGGTATGTCGTAAATTGTGCCAGCTTAGCAATAGTGCTGTCCGAAAAGTCTACGATCAACAGCACAGACAACAAAGTTATTAACGCAAGCAGAGACATTGAACCTGAGACGCTGGAGAGGAGATTCCCTGCTCCTTCCACAGTAAGCAGAAGCTGAAATTATTTTATGAAATAATTTCACTTCTGCCTTCACTGAAGAGCAGCCGGCACTTGTAACGAAGCACGACAGCAAGAGGCCAACACAATACTGCAGGTGTTTTTCCCAAAGCGCCCCCAACTCTTCCACTCTGTGTTTCTGGAAACTGAGCTGCTTTGAAGGGGTTTGGCTTCTCGCAAACGAGCACAGCCTAAGCCTTGCTGCTACTGTCAACAGTATGTTCTGTATGTCTCAGGCTAGTGAATATCACCACTAATAATGCTCGGCTTTGCACAGCACAGTCAGCGCATTCACGACGGACTGCGATGTGCCATCCCCGAGCCCCGACCTGGCAGCGCAAAGAACAGCCGCAGTTCAGCGCACAGGGCGGTGCAGCTGAGGATGGGCAGGACCACGCACGCGTGACGTCAGACACAAAACCACTGCTCGTACAAGCAGCGCTTCTCATGGGAGAGGACGGAAGGTGAAGCTGCAGACAGAGCAGCAGGTCTGCAGTTACATGGCGTCTCTTGGGAGCAGGCTAAGAAACTGGCTCCTTTACCCCGCTGCCTACCGCACTGCAGAACGTTACTTGTGAATTGAATCACAGCGGCCAGCAACTCGCCGGAAACGCCACACGCCCCATCCCTGAAGGATGGAAGCTGTCATAAGACATGAACACACAACCATGCTGTCCTTTGTCACAGTGCTTCATGTCATCCAGATTAGAAGAAAAAAAATATTTTGCCTAATGTAACACTTGTTCTCCAGGGAGGCTGAAAAAACAAAAACATCTATCAGAAGAGCTGAGGTTCTCAGCAGCCTGTACCCATGCAGTATTTCTACTCAAACCTCACACAAAACTGCTGTTCCTAATATTTCATAAGCATTTTTTTCCTGTGTTTAGCATAAAAGCCTCTGATCTGAGCAGGGCATTTCCTGCGATATCTGAATGCTAATCAGAGCGCAAACACGTCTAACAGGGAAACCAGAGATGTCGCCTGATCCTTTAGTCTCTGTACAGACATAGGAAAAAAAAAAGAACCTCACAGAGATGAGACGTGCAAGGGTGGGAAGTTTAGGTATCATCTGTGAAACATCTCTGGGTTATTATGTGCCTACAACACAACGTACTAAAATAACAAACTATTACCCCTTAGAAAGGAACAGTTGTTCTACAATGTCTGTCTTTTCAGAAAAAACACGGCGAGGAGGGGAAGAATACAAAAATAAAAGATTAATATAACACTGATGAAAAGAATTACCATCCAAAGCAGGCATTAATTTCTGGTACAGTGATAGCTATTACTTTGCAGAGGATGAATAATACAGCTAATGCTTACAAAATAATTTGAGATGGTTTTTATCCCTCAATAAAGTGTTGAAAGGTTGCAAAGAGCCGAAATGACTGAAAATGCTTTAGGTAGTTGTAGGCAAATGTTGTTTACCCTAATGTATGAGAAAACCAAACACACACTCTTGGCTTTTCCTGGTTTCTTCTTTGAGGTCACATCCAGACTTACTGAATCAAAGTTTATCACGGCTTCCTGCCTTTTCAGGAGGCATAATACTGCAGACAGAAAGCGGTGCAAGGCTAAAAGTAAGCATTTTGTTTGCTGAAAGCCTTCATGATAACATAATCATACAGGCTTCACAGAGAGGGATGGGTATATTTCCAGCTGATGGGGTTCCTAGATTCCCCCACTAAAAAACATGTAATTAAATACCAAGCCCTACTGTTTTGGTGAGTCAGCGAAAGAAAAGGAAGAGACCAAGTTCAAGAAAATTTATTACTTGCATTTCTTATTACCGTTTCTCAACCTAGTAAACAGGTTTGGGTTTTTTTTTTCATTTTTATAGGTACCTAGACAAGCACTGAAATACCAACAGCCAAATTACAGATCTGACTCAAACACGCACGGGTCACTGAGTTCAAGGGTATGCCTTGTACTCATCCCTCCTCCAGTCCAACTTTAAACATCAAGTGCTCTCCGTGCTTGAAAAGCTGTGTAATAACAAGACAATGGGATGGATTAAGGACGGTATGTTTATTAGTTTTGGAACATCTCTGAAAGATTCTGCATCAGATTTTATGCTAGATCAGCGCCTTACACAGATAATCCTACCAACAGCACACACGCTTCTGAAGCAGCTCAGTGTCTGCAGCTCCCACTGGCCTCCAATGGCTGTTCAAGCCCTCTGAGACACTCCAGTGTTCACAGTGAAACAGAGAATATTCTCAGTAATTCACCACTAATAGTTCCATCGAGTTTAATCTGCCTGCAACTCTGCTCTGCTTGAGGACTTAGAGATACCCTGATCTTTACATCGAGAAGCTAACCACTACTGAAGCTTTTTAAATTCGTAGCGAAGTTTATTCAGCTGTTCCTTGCCAGCTGCAAGGAGAAACCTTGAACTGCAAGGCAGAATGACAGCCTTGGAATGTATTAACACGTGCAGAAACAGTCTCTGGACAAGCAGAAACTTACCTCCCTGGTTGTTCAAGGTCCTTCCTTCTGAGCCGTAAGTTTTTTAAGCCGTCAAAAACAAAAATCCATTAAAGTTGAGTTTACAAAAGGCAAACTCTGGTTCAATAGACTTTAAACCAAAAAAAGGTCTCATTGCTATTATTTGCATATTTTCTGCTTTAAAATGGAAATGGAGAGAAAACTCTGCAAGACAAAACTTTGTGAAATACGGCCCCTTTAAGCAAACAGTAAACCAATTATGAGCAAATTCTTCTTGCTTGCATGTGTGCAGTTCCCATCAAGTTCAGCGAGGCCCCACATGCGTAAGTGAGGCATAAGTCAACCACATATTCCTTTGATCTTGCGCCCTTAATCATAATAGCGATAGAAATATTTCCTAAAGCCAAACCATGCTCTCATTCCATTTTTAAACATGGTTTTACAATGACGTAGTAGAGATCTGTAGCTCAATACTTAAAAAAATTTAAAAAATTAACCAGGCAAAGCAGTCATCCTTTCTTCCAGTTCTTTGCTACCCTGCTCCTTCAAGCCACCCCCCACTATTCACTCCTCCAGCTTCCTAGAGCCACTCTTGAGCCTGACAAAAAAAGCTGCCCCTGGTGCCCACCTCCTGCTGGATGCCAGGAAATTATCCTATGAGAAGTCTGCCCAGATTTCAGACTATTTTCTGCAGCTGCTATCCCAGAGAGAGACTGCAAAAGCACACAGGCTGTGCCCATTGTGTACCTTGACTACCTCCATCCTCAGGTGGGGAGAACCCCCTTTCTCCAAATCTTGACTGCAGCAACATACACAGGTCATCTACACAATCAGTCCTTTCAAATCCTGCCTCCACCTCATAAGCAACTTGTTCTGTTATGGGAGAGACTTCCACAAGGTCAGGGAAGTACGGCGAGACTTGCTCCCGCACAATGGATGAATTCATAGATTATAGGTGCTCAACATAAAGCACCTAAGTGAAAGCTGCACAACCCTAACTGTGGTAGAAATGCGGCTGACTGCTGACAAGTTCCCTTGGAAGTGTCTCCCCAGTCTGCGGTAAAAGCCCTAGTGAAGTCACTGCTGGTGATGTGCAGTTGCCTTCCAAATGTAAATACATACACAGAAATGTAAAGAAATACGCCTTGTTTCCTTCTGCCCTTCTACTCAGAAGCATAAAGAGAACCTAGCCTTACGCTGCGGATCACACACCTACAAACAACTTCTTGAAGCAAAAAAAAGGCTAAAGCCAGTACAGTTTTTTTGGCACTCCTGTAACATAAACATTGCCTTTCCTTTTGGGAACTAAGCCTTACATGCCAAATTTTAAATCCAACCGAAGTTTTGCAATCACTGTTAACTGTGAAAATGCTGATGCAGCATTCATATCAACAACATTTTGGCACTGCTTTGAATTAATGTTTGTTCTCCTCTTGTACTGTACTTTGGCACTAAGGAACTATTCCCCACACAGACACACCTATTGCGTTACAACACATGCAGTGTGAGCCTCAAGAATGCCAGAAGAGAAGGAGGCCCACACGACACGGACTTTTAAGGACAAGAGGGAACAGATGCTGTGCAGGTATTCAAGGACAAACCCTCAAGTTGAAGCCACCTGTCAATACTGGAGACGGTCCTTTCCCTTCCTCCTCGCATAGCCTGCACTTCACTTGACCAGTTGAAGGCAACTGTGCCCAAAAACACCCACAGGTTGTGTAATTAAACTTCATCCCAAATTCAAAGAAATCCCACCCCACCAGGTTTAGGGACCTCATCAGCAGAATCACAGAATCACAAGGGTTGGAAGGGACCTCGAAAGATCATCTAGTCCAACCCACCCCCCCGCCAAGGCAGGGCCACCTAGAGCACATCACTCAGGAACACGTCCAGTCGGGTTTTGAATGTCTCCAGAGAAGGAGACTCCCTTTTAACCTCAAGGGCACAAGCTGCAGAGCAGGGTCTTGAGGCGAGGAAAGACAGCAGTGGGGAGTAACCAAGCCAGGTGGTCCTGTTACAAGTGATTTTAGTTACTAATCCTCCAAAAACCGGTCTACTCTCAAAGCTGCAAGGGAATATTGAAACAGGCCTGCTTTAAAAATATGCCGGATGCCTAGAAACCCAAGGGCCGTGCTCAGTGCAATACTGGTTTGCTGCTTCGGTGCCAAACCATTTAAACCCTCTGTGTGACAGGCTGCACCAGTGACTGAGTAGTCTGATGACACCAAGTTGAAGTCATCAGCACACACACCCACCCAAGGCAGTGTACTTCTACTGCATCCAAGACTTCTATCCCAGGGCAGGACTGCCTACGGCTCCTGCAAGACACGTGACTCTCATCACCCGGTTAGAAGTGCCCATACAAAAAGCGTGCCCTGTGAACAGCATCTCCTAAAAAGTGTAGGAATAGGGAAGGAAGCCCACTGTCACTCAAGGGATTTTACCTCGTGGAGGGTGAGATGCTTGCCATCCTTTCTTTTCGAGTCAAATCTGCCATATATTGCACTGTACTTCCTGATCTCCTCCTCTTTGTGAGGGTCCTCATCACTCATCTCAAAGATGTGACCAATCATCTTTGCCAGTTTCTTATTTGTTTTCAGTAACTCCTTGACTTCATTCGAGTCACTTTTGGGCAGGGAGGGAACCATACGTTCTACACATTCAGCAACTGACAGAGCAGCGGCAGCATCCAGGGTCTCACTGTTTTCCTTTGGTGAAGCTGGAGAGCCAAGGTCAGCCGGGGAAAGACTATGTTCGCTCTCTGTGGTGTGGTGTCCTTGCCAGAGTCTCGATTCACTGCCGCTCTGCAGCGATAAGCTCCCCACCACGTCGGATTTGCTCGTGCTCACGCTCTGCACGCACGTCGTGGCAGCACATTTTGGAATCTTCAGGTGAGGCTCTCTGGTGCTGCTGTTCCTTTCGTAACTGCTGCAGGATATTCCCAGCCACGCAGGGGACCCTTCCGGCAGCTTATATATCGGAATGCTGCTGACCGGCAAGGAGGTGAGAGGCTGGTTAAAAAGACCAGGGTTTGTGACCCAGTCCCTCAAAGCCTTCTGCAGCCTTCGGACGTGAAGCGGCTTGCTAGCCATGCCTACCAGAGCCATTATCTCCAAAAACTCCTCTTCACCTGCTTCGCAGAGCTGCTGGACATCGTCGCCACCCTGCTGAATGAAGGCATCGAAGTAGAATAAGAGATTTGCTTTTTGTAGTATTCGATACAGCTGCAATTCCCCAAGGGTTCTGGGCAGAGCTGACGCCATCACGGATGACAGAACCTGCAAACAGTAAAAACAGAGATAAGGTGAGCATCAGAACACCGCTGCCCAGATGCGTTGCCCCCAATGCCCATCCTTCCACAAGGCTATCAACTCAGAGGACAGGATTTCTTTCTCTCATTATGAGTATGGAAATGAAAAAAAGGGGCGATATCTCTACTTTTTGATTAGTTAGCTTAATGGAAAGCTTTGTGAAAAAAATAAATCAGCAGATAGTTGCAATGCACCTACAAAAAAAGATGATTCAAACATGAAGCCAGCTTGTTCCCAAGAATGTCATTCAATATTGCTCACTGCTTCTACTTGATTCTCTTTTATATCTTCAGATCAAAATGATCACAAAACACTCCAAAGAACTACTGACTACTTGATCTCCTGAAGAAAAAGCAGCTCATCAGTTTAGATTCTCCTCAGCTCTGAAATAACTTCCTGCCAAAGCAGTGTGGAGGACCGTAAGAGAAAGGCAAGAAGAAAGAAGGGCTTCACAGAACCCGAGGATTAATGAAGCTGGATCAGTAAAACGGTGTTACAGAACCAGCTATTTCTACAGTTCTCCCCATTTCACATAAAAAGGCTTTAATGCCTCTGCTGACCTTAATTATGGCAGCAACATTTGCAGACAAAGCAAAAATACCGATGGATTCCAAGACATCTAGTTTTAAAATGGTATTTTGAATTCCGCTTGCAAACAGGCCTGCGTGTCATCGATACTTCTGAAACACCATTCAGCAATACAGCAACTGCACTCTGAGGGTTCCCAACAGACAAACTGCAGCAGTACTCAGCCCTTACGGCTGCAAAAAAAACACATTTGCACGAGTTTCAACTTCATAAAAACTGTTATCCACAGTTACCCCACAAATAGTAAACTCTTCAGAGAATTCTGAGTTCTCGCACACGCACCCCTCTTCACTCTACGATGGCTTTCACAACTGCAAGCGGATAATTTCCAGTATTCCTGTATTAAGTTAAAGCACCAATCAATAAGGTCTAAAGCATTTAATTTATAGTTGGTTGGGAAAGCAAGACGAGTAAAACACGGCGCTGGTCTGCTAACATTACTCTGGCTCTACTATCACATCATACTTCAAAACACATGCAGTAGTAACCTAAAATTACAGAACAACTACACACACATGGGGTGGGGGGTGGGGGAAACTATTTTAATAATGTGCATCCCCTTCCCCCAAAACTCCGATGCAAGAATATACTGTATGCTTAGGAGATTGGTAATCAAAAGTAAAACTAAGGCAGAAATTATTTTTACAATATGCACTTTTGCATATTGTTTTCTTACAATATGAGTTTTTTTCCTTCAGCAGCTCAAAATAAACGTACAGATGTAACAAATGGAACTCAACTCCTACTCAGGAGGCATCTGAAAGATCAGGCTTTTGCTGCAAAACTTTGATTAAATTCTACTAGAGAAAAATAAAAATTAAGGAGGCCAACAGAAACTTTACAATAATACATGTGGCAGCAAAAGGATACCTACAAACAACCTCTTCAGGAAGAAGAGCCCTGGAAAAAAAAAAAAAAAAATAAAAAATACACAACCCAAAACCTCAAACCACCAGCTGCACGTATCATTCTTTGTACGCTGGTATCTGTAAAACAGAACGGACAGCAGTAGCTGCTCAGACCTAAGCGGCCTCCTCCAGAGGCTGCTGGTGAGCTCAAGGGCTAATAGATCACACACTTTGGAACTCAGGGGGGAAACTGGAAACATTGAAGAGCTACCTAGTCTGGAAATACAGTTTAGCTTTCAAAAACAATAGTTAACTGCAGAAAAACAATCAAGTACTTGTCTACACTCAAAGATGTGAGCAGCAGCAAGGAAAATGAGGAAAATGACTTGAGGTAATCCTTTAAACGGTACGTAATTCAGTACTTTAAAAACTGTCATTGCTTCACAGAAGTTTTTAGAAAAATCCTCCCATTCCATACAAACTTTGACAAGACAAACAAAACTCACATCTCATGGTTTGGTGGCATTTCAGTAAACTGTTCCTATCCTCCCATTCAAATGATGTTGACTTTCTACCATCAATACTATAAATTAACTTCTGTAACTGCTACAAGAAAACCCGTTTGCTCTGAAAGTCATCCATCTTACCACAAAATCTACATAAATCTACATAAACGGACTTTGTGCAGAGAGCTAAACTGAATCCTGCGAGGACAGTGGCTGTCAAACCACACACAGCCCGAGCGCTCCAGGCAAGGCATGGAGCTCATTTTTCCAGCCCACAGGCTGGAAGAGCAGCAACAGTCCACGAGCAGCCTTTACCTAGAGGCTTCTAATCAACAAATCTCCTCATGACAGATAAAACTGGATTAATATGTACTATGGAGGCGTCAGCAGCGAGTCCACAGTTCAGGCTGCATTGAGATTTGCATTTAAAGCAAGACTGAAATCCCTTTGTTTTGTGCTTTAAAGACACACAAAAATTCTGGTTTCTAAATTTAGTACAGTAACTCCTGAGAGGGCCATGCAAATCTTCCATCTAAGATTGCTACCCATTTCTGCAGAGAAGGCATTTTCAAGCACTCCTCCTTTTGACCTCTTTTATCCTCTCACTAAACTGAGCTCCTCCTGCACTCACCTCAATGACATCTCAAGTACTTCTAAACTTTTACCAGGGGAAGGCTCCCTCCCCTCTGCGAGACAGCCTCACCGCGCTCCAGCTACACTGCTTTTCCAGACGTTACTGGCCCGCTCCACTGGTTCGGCTCAGCTCACAGCCCACCAAGCCAGGAGAGCAGGTAAGCTAGCTGACCTGGAGGAGAACATGAGGCTTAGGAAGAGGGCAAGCAACAAATAAGGTTTGCTGAGAAAGCAGCGCAGCGGTGCCTGAATCAGAAGAGACCGTTAACCCAAAGGACACATGGCATCGGTGTTGCTCTGCTCACCTATCCGGCCACGGCAAAGCCTTAGCACACCCACTCAAGTCTCAGAGCCACACATCTTTCAGGTGACCTTTAAACTGCATCGAAGAGACCTGAAGTACTGCTCTCCACCACTGCTGTTCACGTTTCTCAGTGTAGGAAGGACCGTCCTTTTGGGACAAAGGATGAGCACGAAAAGGGGTTACACAACGAGAAGACACTGGGCAAGCTCACAGCCAAGAGACCTCCTCACCGGGGAGAGCACCTTGGGCACAGCGCATGTTCCCTCTCTCCCACAGCCTGCTCGATAAGTCTCAGCCTTTCTAACCTGCATTCCCAAACAAACCTGGCTCGGGATAGCAGCCTGGTGACATCCTCAGGCAAACCCTAAGCAGCTAACCAGAACGATCAGCTGCCTTAGGAGCAAGCAAAAGTGGGAATGGGAAGGTCTGCAGGAGTAAATAAATGCAGTGATAGCAGTTGAGCTGCTATCTCTCCCCCTTCTTCGCTCATCATCCGTACCAGTAAGGAGTGTGGGAACACGCAGGGAAGAGCAGCTGTGTTCTACATTTTTCACGTATAGAACAAAGAAAGAAGCTAGGAAATTCCCCACAACAGAAAAAGCCGTTTAAAATATATGCAAGGTTGCATATTGTTATAGCCACAGAAGAACCAGGAAATCACAAGTTAGATTTTTCGCTCAGGCTTTGCAACCCACAACCATGCATTCTCATTTTCCACATCACCTCATGCACATCCACAGCCTATCTATCGCCCCACGCGCCATGCCCTCCTCTCCAAAGGCTGGATGTCACCTTAACTCTGACCACAAACGTAACTCCCGGGAAAAAGGAAAACAAAACCCACAGAGCCACCACACAGCACAGCTTAAGTATTTGTAAACAATCAGTGCAGGAATCACAACCTATTCCTGCAGCCGGCTCCGTCAGACAACCGGTGGCGGCAGCAGCCCAGCTCAACATCTTTAACCACGGGAAAACACGCTTTTCTCCCCGTTCCGCCTCTCCGTGCGTTCAAAGCCGCACGTTTGCCGGAGGAGGCAGGAAGGTCCGCGGCGGCACCAAGCAGGTGGTCCGTGTGGGTGAAGTACCGGGAGAAGGAAAACTCGGGAGCTGCGGGATGTCGGCACAGGGCAAGGGCTCCGCTAGCAGCGTTCCTGCTTTTTTAAGGTTGCGCTAGAGCAACTGAGCAACCCTCGCTGATTTCCAGAGACTTTTAGTTCAGGTGAATTATATTTGAGCTGTCACCAATTAAATCAGGAGTACGCACAAGGAGAAAGCGCGAAACATCACGCTCCTGTATTTTAGGCAAAAGTGATTATTTCATAATATATCTTGATCACTTTGGGCGTTTTGGAAAGTCTCCGAAGCCAGACCGGATTTGGATGCGAGCGCTGCCTGCTTTGCATATTCATTGCATTTTCGCAGCGTTTCCAAAGGACTTTTCGCAGGAGAGGAAAATTACATGTAGCTGCGGAAGCGAGACTTAGCGAGTTAAATAGTCTCGTCTAGCTCTGAGAGGTGCCAAAATACTACCTATTGAGTGACTTCCACATCCAAATACAGATGCGTATCTCGCCGCTATTAATAAGAAACTTGAAACGCGTAAAAAAATAAATAATAAAAATCGCACAAGGATGAATAAAAGGAAGACAGAAGCCCAAGCANTCGCAGGAGAGGAAAATTACATGTAGCTGCGGAAGCGAGACTTAGCGAGTTAAATAGTCTCGTCTAGCTCTGAGAGGTGCCAAAATACTACCTATTGAGTGACTTCCACATCCAAATACAGATGCGTATCTCGCCGCTATTAATAAGAAACTTGAAACGCGTAAAAAAATAAATAATAAAAATCGCACAAGGATGAATAAAAGGAAGACAGAAGCCCAAGCACCCCCCGCCCCCCCCGCCCAGCGCGTCCCCCCCGAGCCCGGCCCGGGGACGGTACCTACCGCCCCGGCATGCCAGCCGGGACCCG
>VWZZ01004514.1:825619-849386 GCA_013399095.1 Psophia crepitans
GGGTGGCTCGGTGCAGCCGGCTGCCGAGGGGGGACGCCCCAGGAGGAAGGCTCGGCGCCCCGAGGCTGCAGGACACCCACATCACGCCTCCGGGGCACGCAGCACCTTCCTCCTCCTCCTCCTCATGGCTGCCCCCCACACCCCAAGCGGGAGATCGGGTCGCACGGCCAGTGGCAGAGCTCGAAGTCGACCTTCCTTTCTGCCCCCCCGAACCCACACTTCACTTGTCGCTCTGGGGCGCAGCAGCGACACCGGCTAACGGGACAGCTCGGGGACGGCGGGCAGCGGTGTGGAGGATCCCCATCCCCATGAGCTGGTCTCCATCAGCCTGTTCCATTACCCCTGGCAGAGTCTTCTCTGCAAAACCCGACATACCAGATGTACCGTGCCCGTGGGGAATGGGGTTCTCCCCGCAGCAGTCCTGGCGGGGGGAGGGTCAAACCTTGGTCCGTTTTTTTTAAGATACTGGGATTTCATTAGAATTCTTGGTTTGGGTTTTGAAATCCGTGCACAGATGTACGAAAGTCTGCACAAAATACCAAGCGTCAAACCAGGCGAGGACAAACAATGCCATGTATTTAACTGATGGAGAGTTGATTAAAACAAGAGTTTTCGATAGTATAAACCGTCTTCAGTGCAGAGAACAACGGGAGAAGGAATGGGGGAAGAAAATAGAGTATGAGGAAAACCAGCCTCAATAAAACACGCTCGTCTTGTAGGCAACGTTGTTCTCACAGCCAGGAGTACCTGTCTCACAGGGCTTCCTTTCCATTTTTGTTGCCTTCCAATCAATCCCTTGGCTACCAGAAGGCTCTGTCACCGCTCCTGGCCAATCTCCTGGGCAGGGACTGGCCGGCCGGGAAGCTGAGTCACGGGCCGGCTCTTTGGTAACCTCCTCCAGATAAAATGGAGCCTCTCTCTGCGCTGCTCCGACAGAAGGCTGCTGGCTGATAATGAACCTGTGGCAAATCGCTGTCGCAAACTACACGCGTGTGTCTGAAAATGAATATGTGCTCTAGGAACAAAGGTTTTTAAACAGTTTTCTAGAGATGCAGGACAGCGTTCTGCAGCCAGGGAAGTGCAAGCATCTTCAGTTTGTGTCGTTTTTGTTTTGCAGTACCTAAGCTCCAAGCACTTGCCTTCCTGTGTGGGGTATTTCCCTGTTTCCCAGTTAGTGGCGACCATGGAACTTTGCGTTAGGCCCGCTGTGGGGAAGGGTGCTGGAAGGCGGCAGGGCGGGCGCTGGAGGGCTCGCCCGGCCACACAAGGCCCCTCTGTCCCTCCCCTCTCCTCTCCTCCTGCCTACGTACGCTTGGCACGGACGGGTGGGCGGCTGGCGGGAGCGAGGGCTCCGTCCGCACTGCATACCCTGACCGAGAGGCAGGCACGCTGCTCTTGGGGCTGCTGACAGATCGGTGCCACCAGTCAGCAATTGCCCAACCCTAAATCATCCCGCGGGCCAAACTGCCGCTGGCTGTACAGAAGGGACGTGGCCTGGGTCAGAAATACCCGGTGCCTGCAGGAACGGGCAGCGTCTGCGCAGGGAGCCCCCCTGCAAAGCAGAGGCACGGTCTTTGCCTGCAACTGGACTGACCGCAGTTGTCTCCTTGACTTTGAGGTGCAACCCAGTATCCCGACGGAGCAGATCCAGTATCCCGACGGAGCAGATGAGGAGGTCGAGGCAGCTTTTCTCCCTGGCACGCTGTGGTTCCCATGAGAAAACTCGATTGCACATTGCCCAGCGAAACCACAAAAATGTTCGCAGCGCTGCCTTCTCTCCTCCCACTCAAAATGTTTTTGCATACGCCTTTAGGCACTACAATCATGGTAATTAAAGCTGTAAAATATTATTAGTATCACACTTCTATCGACTTTTTGTCCTAAATGCTTTATATACCGTGTCTCCAGTCCAAGAGAAATGCAGCCGCTCCTATGGAGCGGGGATGGTGCGCGTCAAGGCGGGAAGTCAGACTTCCACCAGGGATGCTCGATGCCAATCCCGCCTCCTGCAAGAAGTTCCCGGGACACCTCTGAAGTCCACCCAGTGTGATCCTGTGCTGGGGCTCGGGCGTGCCTATCCTGGAGAGGCTAACATCACTTCTTTGGGAGCGTTCCAAGGGACTTCTGGAGATGCTCCCAGCACTGAGCTGTGCTGACGGCTGCCAGAGGATGAGGTGTAACTCAGCTCTGTTCTGGGCTGCTGCAGGTATCAGGGCAGATGTAGGAGAGCGCCGAGGAGACCGTAGCCCCCTCGGTGGTGCGTGCTTAGATGACGAACGGTGGCTGATCTGCTCCAGTCTGTTATCTCATGCTGGGTAAGGGGAATAGGACAAACGTGCTCTGCTGTCTCCCTTCACCAGTAGATCTGAGAACGCCAGGCAAAAAGCCAGAGGCAGCTGATGAGACAAATTGAAACTTCCCCAGCAAAAAGCGAGGAGGTTTTACAGTATTTTTTAGCACTGTCCTATCATTAAAATTCAAATACTTTCCTGCCCAGGTACTGCTTCCGCATACATCCCAGAGAGGATGGTCCTTCTACCCGATGTCCTGACATCTGCAGGTAAAAGTCTCCAGAGGATGCCCATCCTGCACAAATGGGAAGGGTGGGATGGAGAGCGTTCTGGTAAATTTGTAGCTGTTTTCATACTTTTATATTTTGGTTTTGAAATGGTTGTAATGTACTGAGAGTGGGTAGGGGAAGGCAAGAAATTGCAATGCTGTGAAAGTAAATAAATCAGGTGGATTCGATGATGGAGGTAGCAGAACTTTAGCTCAGAAGACAACCTCTATTTCACACCTCCTGTCTCCTAAAATGCTTGCAAGCTAGGGAATAAATGCCAGATTTTAAGACGCTTACCTAGTGTGAGGACTATCTAGTCTGATCATCCTCATGGCACGGGCCTTCCAGGTTGCTGAAAAGCTTGTGCTGAACATTCACGGTAACACATGCGGAGCACACACACCCTTGCGCCCAAGTAAACCCAACCTTCTGTTAAAAAATGTGTAACACAAATAAATATAAGCATATATTATGCATAACTAATACATATAGGTATCTATATTTATAGTATATCTTTAATATATAAGTGTATGTAATAGATATGGGTAATTATAAATAAACTTATGGCTAAATATAAATAAACCACCCAAGCTTCTGTACGTGTTTTTCCTACCACTGTGCTAGGTTACCTGGGTGGGTATCATTTACACACAGAAGAGAAGGAAAAAAGCCTCTGCTTAAAATTCTGGCCACTTCCACGAAGCGATTTGGTTCCTCAAGACCACCAGAGAACGAGAAGCGGGCTCATCCGTGGCATGCTCAGCTCTCCGGGCAGACGTGATGTGCGGGTCTTCGAGGGCCCCCCGGAGCTGTCGCAGCTCAAGCAGTCCTGCCCCAGCGGGCTCTGCCACGGAGAATTTGCAAGGGTGGGCAGCGTGGGGCGCGGGGAGGTAAAGCATGGGGCTAGAAGGGGGGGAGCGATAGACGTGCTGTCACCTCTGTGGAGCTGGGGCCAGGGGGTATCTCTGCAGAAGCGGCTCCTTCCTTTCCAGCTCAGCGCACAGACCTCGCCGGTACAGTCTGACTCCTTGATGTTCTGTCTGATTAAACAAAAAAAGATGGGAATCACACATGGCGTGGGGACACTTTCATAATATACAGAAGAAATGTGCAGATGATCAGTTCTGTATTTCCTCAGACTCCCCAGATTGCAAGATCGACGAGGAATCTGAGTGGGATACGAGTGCCACAGAATCAAAGGGAAAGAAAAAAAAAATCAGCAGCAAGCAATTATATTCAAGGAGACAAGACGGCAAGTCGGAGCCAGAGGCAGCTCCAAGGCTGCCAACACAGCAGCTGGTACAGCTCCCCGAGGAGCTCCACGCAGAACGTCTCCGTGGTCGGTCCCCAGCCTCTCCGACTGCCACCGAAGGAGGAGGAGGAGCGGAACGCAGGAGCGTGGGTGCCGCCTCGCCCGTCTGCCTCCTCCTAGCAGGTCACAGCGGCTCGCTGGGGCACAAGACACGCGGTACTGCTGAGAATGCGTGTTGAAACCTATTTCTTCAGGAGGCTACAAATGCCTGAGAAAAAAACCACTCAAACTGTTTGCTGTTAATGGAGAAGACAAAAGCGCATGGCATAAGCACCAATTTTATCAGCTGTCATTGAGGAGGCTGCAGGGTCTGGCGGCTGGGCCACGTAGCTGGGGCCTGAGACGGCTGCGCTCCCCTTCGAGCTCCCATCTGCCCACGTCAGACAAGTCATTGCACCTTCCGGCACCTCCGTTTCCCCATCTGGGAGTTAGGGTAGCGATTTGGCTGCTTCCTCAGTGAAACAATTCCAGAGCCGCCACAGAAGAGTGCTGGGTCAGAGGCAGGGATTATTATTTAGCATCATAAATACTCACACCATTGTGCAATGGCCAGGACTTGCTGGAGAGGTGACAGCACTCGTTAGAGACCGTGCCCCAGAAAGTTTACAGTCTCCAAAGCACTACACCTATAGCGGAACGAATACGGAGTGGGATGCTTTTTTGGCAGCTACAAGACCTGACTGAATGCACGGTTGGGAAAAGGGTTTTGAAGAAGAGTGCATGCTAGATGCATGAAAATCAGAAAGTGCCTTCAGATGAAAAGGATGGTAACACCCCCCCTTCTCCCGGCAGGAGGCTGTGCAGGATGGGGTGGAGTGGAGCTTCCAGAAAAAAAACCAAACAAACCAACAACTAAAACCATTTAAACTCCACAGGAGGGTGGAAACCAGGAGAACAGGGTCAGGGCTGAGTAGCAGAGGAAATTATCTCATCAACGCTGCAAGTGATATCTTTCGATTGATTTTCAAATGAGTAGATTTTATGGCCAGGAGCAACTGTTTAAAGTCATCATAGTCTCACCTCTCGTAACCTGAAGATCAAAGAATTTCATCTACTCATCTGAATTAGATTCATCCTGTGTAAATAAAATAGTGTGCTAATTAAAATCAAAAAAACTTTAAAAAAAATTACTTCTGAGAGCTCAGTACAGAGAGCTCGCTCAAGAGCATTAAATGGAATCATCATCCTGCGTCAGACTCACTGCTTTGGTCAAATGAAAATAATTTCATTTTGTGTCATACCTACAGACACGGAAATAGTATTGTGGTTTGGGACGCAGTTTTACCTCTGTGCCTTTCAGCCACAAAACCAGAAAGGCCATTTGTTGCCCAGTCCTACGGAAGATACGGGGAGGGTGAAGAATATCTCCTGAGCCTCTGGGTGCTGCTGAGGCATTGCTCAGGACCCTCCTTCAGGGCAAAACTAGTTTATTATTTAATTCTCAGTCTCTAAAAATAGCCGGAGCCGTCAGCAGGAAGGGATGGAGGGAGCCAGCAGCTCCGGTGTGAGCGACAGCGCGCGCGGCACGGCACCTCCGGAGTGGGAGTTTGGCTTCGCAGCCAGCCGCTCAGATCTCATCAGTAGCCCGAGGGGTTTTTCAGTTTGTAACTTTAATCTTTTAATCTGGCTCTCTCCTCGCGTGCGTGGGCGGTGAGCACACGGTGGTGGGTTGATCCTCCGACACCTCTCCCTCGCTCGCTGCACGGTGGACCCATGTTTAGGACGCAAGACGAAAACCAAGACTGTGAGGCGGCAGTGGGCCAGAGGGACCAGGGCAAGGGCTTCTGGCAAACGAGGAGACACGGCACCCCAGGTTGCCTGAGGGGGAGTCAGGGCCCATAACCTGGCAACAGACATACATAACTGCAAATGGCGGTGTGTGCGCACACTTCAGACCAGGACGGTCCTGCCTACGCAGACGGCTGGCAGTACCCTCCAAAAACACCCCCTCAAAAAGCAACATCCCAAGCTGCTCACGAGAGACCCCAACACGTGCTTGCTCTGCAGCTCGGCACAAGCCTCTCACCACAAGCGCTTAAAGCCAGCGGGCAAAATCTTGACCTGGCGGAGATCAAGGAGTTCCTCGTTCACCGCTCATTTTGCCGTGGTTACGCAGGCATCCGAATCCACGCTGAAGTGCTTTAAAAAAGTAAGCTGGCTTTCAAACGCGCCGTGCGCTTGCATCTCCTGAGGTCCCGGTGCCTTTGCACAGACTCAAGTGTCTAAATGTTAGGTGCACAAATTTCACTACCCAATGCCTCAGTTTATGCGTGTCTCAGTGACGGCCGAGCGTCATTCACATCACAGAATTTGGGAAGTGAAGGTATAAAGAAGCCCGAAGCCTACAGGTGAACGCCTGCGGGAGAGGGGAGCGACGGTTATCCTCCAGGCCCTTTTTCCAAGTAAGGAGAAGGCTTCTGCGCCTTCCAGCTCCTCTCTTGGCAATGCTCTGCGTGTAGGCAGTGGTCACAGTCAGGAAGTGCCTCCTCCAATTTACAGCTGGTGGTACCACCTGTGCCTCTCCAGTTCCAGCCAAAACAACCACCTCCTCAAACCCACTCCTAAGGAAGGGCACAGGATCCAGCAATGACACCTCAGAGGGAAAAGCAAGACTCGGGTTTGAGTGCTGACATATACCGCTGTTCATCAGTAGAGTATTTTCTTTCTTCTTCTAAAAAACAATTGCAGTGTCTGCTGAGAGAAGATGACCTTGCCATAGCTGGCTGAAGGGTGCACGCACCACAGCAGTGCGCAACTGATTGGTGACGGGGCAGACACGGGACAGCAAGAAAAGGTTAAGGTGTTCAAATTTTCTGGGCCAACGAGGGACCAACGTACGTGTCTGCGTGGCAGCTGGAATGGAAGAAAGTGGAGTTGTTACTCATCACTTTGAGTCTGTCAAGGATTTTCTTTCTGGAAGGAACACAGCAAGTTAGTAACTGCTGGCGAGGCAGGGAACATTTCTGTGTCACCGAGATATAGAAGCATAGAATGGTTTGGGTTGGAAGGGACCACAAGTTGAGAAGTTCCAACCCCACTGTCACGGGCAGGGACACCCTGCACTAGAGCAGGGTGCCCAAAGCCCCATCCAACCTGGCCTTGGACACTGCCAGGGATCCAGGGGCAGCCACAGCTTCTCTGGGCACCCTGTGCCAGGGCCTCACCACCCTACCAGGGAACGATTTCTTCCTAATATCTGATCTAAAACCACCCTCCTCCAGCTTAAAGCCATTGCCCCTTGTCCTAACAATACATGCCTTTGTAAACTGTCTATATGGGTGTATGTACATACACATACCTCACTGGTATTGTTCCTTCGTCCCCTGCACTGGTTTTCAATTGCCAGGTCCTCCCTGGCCTTTCACTTCATCGTGGTTGAAGCCACCACCCTACTTGTGGAGTATCTCAAGGACCAGTCCTGGACTAGCAGTCACTGCTTTAATCTACTCCAGACCCTGAACAGAGCTCTTTTATTTTGGGAACCAGAAACCTGAGGGGATTTTAAATTACAGAAATTGGTAAGAATTACATCTCTGGTCAGCCAAAACTAATACCAGAAAGGGAAGTCTTGCTGCTGTTGTGTGGCACATGCTGTGCTCCTGCCCTGGTCCTACTCACAAAACTGAGGCTGGCTTCTCCGGAGCACGCAGGGCCGAGAGGCACTGATTTTCAGGTTTGTTAAATGCCTGCATTTCCAGTTAATCTGGTGCTGTGGGTGCCAAAACCTCAAGGGAGTCACTTACCCTCATTGCAAATACCATTTCAGCCTCGCCACTGGAAAAGTAATAACCTTTTGTGGAGACTTAAGGGCGCTCCAAATGCTATATACAGAAGAAACCCCAACAGGATCAGAATGAAACCCAACAGTTTCTGATACCAAATAGAACACTTTTTCCATCTGCGTTTCCCCCTTTTCATTAGCTATTTCTTTTCACCCACTTTGAATAGCCTCAGAAAGTTATTTTTGAACAACGTGTTTGCTGCAGCTTTCCTGAAGAGGCCCAACTGTCTACTCATCTTTGAGAACATACCTTGCTGTTGCCTGGTCCTGTAATTACTTGCATCTGAACCTAAAGTGGGCAGGTTGTTCTCATCTTCCATTTAGATTTTATTTTTTTTTAATGGATGATGAAAGGAGGAATATCTCAGCCATACCACCCGGTAGAGCTTTTGATCTACAGCTTTCCCGGTCCACTGCCGTGGTGACAAGCCGGCGCGGCACGGGGAAGATCCACCGCACAAGAACCAAGAAACATCCATTTTGCATTTCAGAGAGAGTGCTCTTCACATGCCAAAACATCTGTCCAAAGGTATAAAGCAGGCATCTTGCTGTCTTTTAAGGTGGTCCTGCCTACAAGTTGCTCTCCTTAGGAAAGGGGGATTTTATTTTTTTCTGGTAAACCCTGTATCTGTTCATCAAACTGATCCCCACCATCTGCACCTGCTGAATCCACACAGCATACTCCCATCTCCTAAAACTGGGGTTATCTTGTCAATGGGACCCAGCACACTGGGGTTCTGACCCATGCTATGACCAGTCTCACGGCCACCTCCACTGCATCTGGAGCAAGGAGTCCCACCATTTTCTTCTTGTAGCTGCTTCTTTGAAGTAGAGCAGCAAAATTGGTCTTCTGCTATATGACCCAGGTGGTGGTGCCTCATAGAGCACCCTTGACAGCTGGATGAACTGGAACTGGAAGACTAGCCTTGCGGTCTGTCAGAAAGCAACCGGTGGCCACCACGGATGTGTGAGACCCAGGCTTTAAGAACAAACATGCAAAAGCAAATCCCACGGCTTGCTTTCCTCTGTGCAAGTTTGACGTCAGTGAGAAAGGTCACATACAGGTATTGAACACAATTAAAATACATGCAGAACCTCCTCCGAGGGGTTAGCTAAGAAACAAAGCAGAAAAGACCTGGTCACCTTTGAGTAATATGCGGATAGCTGCAAGGTTCACTCTGAGAATCGCTGTACAGGCCTTTTTGTTTTGAAATTGGCTGCCAGCTGTTCAAAGACAGAACAATACATGATCTTCTTAAGGTGCTGATCCGTCTTAAGGTGATGAGTACTAGCAGGGCTGAGAGCTTTGTCTCTTACCTAACATTTCCTGTAATGAAACCCCGTTTTGAGATTCTTTGATCTTGCTAAACTTTAATCATCTGGATTAAAATTTTCCATGCCAGGTATTTACCTTGAGTTGATTATTTTTTTTTAAATCAATGCACCTTTGTATCTGATTTCAGAAGTCTTGTATCAGCATCCTCGCTGCACAAGATATTACAATCACCCACTAGACCCACCACCTGCAGGCGCAGGGGTAAGGAGGTCTGCTGCTACTCCACAAGAAAGAGAGTGCTAGAGATGTTACATGACCAGATGTTTTTGATGACTTTTTTTTTTTTGTGGGAATGAGCAATTTTGCCGATTCCATAAGCCTTTTCTATATTGGGACTTATTTTTAGCATTGGCGAGACCTAGCTCATTAAGTTAACACACACAAAAGATATTTTACAATAAATGAGTATCTCAGCTCATTACAACATGTGGAATTTTGCAACCACCTGAAAGGAGGACACGTTTAATTTTACATGGAAGATGTTTCAGGGGTGTTATCGACCTTTCATGTGTACTGCTAAGGGGAATATCAGATGGCAGAACCTACACAGTGATGGGGAACAAGCAAGGAGCTGAATGCCCAAGGGTTGCTGCTAACCACCTCCCCTTACATTGCACAGAGAAGTGGATTAGGCTTTAGATCAACCACGACAAGATGTTAGAAGAGGACCTCCTCAGCCATGCTTGGCAAGCACTGCTTTCTGCCTGCCACACAGCTGAGGACCAGGGTCTGGGGTTCCCTGCTGTCCATCATACGCCCGGTGGCAATGATCTCGCTCTGAGGGATGTCACCGAAAACGTTGTGCGCGGTTCTGATTTACGGTCATTTGGGTTTCTTTTCTTTCGTTTCCTCCAGCAGGAACTGGTTAGAGAGAGAACGAAGTGACTGCGGGAAAGAAAAAAAAGTGAAAATGGGAACCTGAAGAAAGTAACAAGGGGAAGTCATTAGAAATTTATTTAATGGCAAAAATCTTTCAGGTTTGTTGAGAAGTAGAACTATTCCTCTTCGTGCCACGAGCAAAGTTGCTGAGCTATGCTATTTTCCCTCAGCTAAAACCCAGTTTAATCATATAGACTTCAACCACGTAAGCAAAGAAGAGTAACTTTCCCCTCAATTTTTTCACAAAATACTTGCAGAAATGGCACATGTTTTTCCTATTATTTGAAGTTACTTTTATTTCTGCCAAACGTAATTTCTAACCTCCAGTATGTGCTCCAGAAATGTGACTGAAATAGAAAGGGAGACTTTCCCTCTGATTAAATGCTCTTATGGTTTATGGACGTGTAAGACCCCCTGCCTAGCGCCTTCCTTCAGTTCCTTCTCGGTCTTTAGAAATTCCTGGTCAACAAAGAACACAATGTCTGGGAAGTCTGACCACAGCATTTCAGGGGAAAAAAGACACTGAAAAGAGAAGGATTTCAACAATTACAGTGGAATAAGAAATAAACAGGGAAGAAAAAGAAGTTGAAAGGCCGGTGCAGAACTTACCCACAGATCCCAGCAGCAGTTCCAGACAGGATTTGTTCTACCAATAGAAATATTCAGGGGATACAGGTCTCCTACCACTACAGAAGTACAGCACTGGTGGAGCCGAGCACAGGGACACACTGTCACCTCTAACCTGCCTGCCCAGAGCGATCCGGGCACGGAGCAGGTTCTGTGGGATCACAAACTGGCGATTCTGTTAGCTGGAGACTCGGGAGCAGATGAAAGCTTGGGTCCACCATCCCCCAACATACCTGCCGGAGAAGCTGAGCTGGTACAGGGTGGGGAAATTATCTGTGCTTGATAAAGGAGTGGTATTAAAATCTCCGTTTGCCTGGAGCAGTAAGGAAACTGAGAGAAGGAATAGCGACTCTCCAAGGGATACAGCCGCATGCCACTCCTGTTTGAGGGTGAGCTGCGATACTTCCCTCTTACCTGTTGAATTCACGCCCAGGGAATTTTAAGCGGGGTTATTTATTTATTATTACCAACCCATCGTGCAGCATTCTTTGCCTGTGATTTAATAGCTCTTTTACCATTTGTAACTTCTGTGATTTCAACCAGAGGGAAGGATGTGATAGGATTTTGCATGACTCATGAGTCTTGTGAAATACTTAGAAACAGCTCATCTTTCAGGCTTTTTAACCAGATTGAAGCAGAGAGAAAACCTCAATTCTGTAAAATGGCCTGGATACTGAACTTCTGCAGAGATTACTTTGTGCTTTTTAATGGTGATTTTCTTCTGAACGTGCAAACTCTTCTGGAAAATTTGGCAAATATCTACCTGATTAAGCCCACAAAGGTGTTTCTACATTCTTGGGTACATTCTTACATACCTGCACAGAGCTTTGGGCTTTTTTTTTTTTTTTTTTAAAAAATCAAGGCCAAATTTTCAATCAGCAAAGTAGATCTGCAGATCTGAGTTTACTAAGCCAAAGAGAAATACCACCTGAAGCCTGCAGACACGGTTACTCTGCTCTCGGTTTCTGGGGCCAGACTCTCGACTGGCGTGAATCTGCCTAGGGCCACCAGAAATCTGAGTGCCAGGGATCCCTCGCCTTTATTTTTCAGTAAGCAGTTGCCACGTGGATTCTCCCTTCTACTTGGCTTCGATGTACCCGTGTCCTTTCTCCTGCTCCCTTACCTCGTTAGCACTTACTGCCAGGAAGGCAGGTAATTGCCAGGACCTCCTCAATGAGAGGCAGGCTGAGCACGGCTGCCAGCTCCTCGGGACCTTCCGCAGGCATTTTTGCAGCTCAGATATTCATCTGTTGCAGCAGCGATGCTCTGTGCATGGTAGGCACCCAGCCTGTCTTCCGTTCACTTCCAAAGAGGACAGAGCACCCTACAACCTCTCAAGTCTTCTCCAATCTTCCCACCCGTCTCTGGTCACGGGAACGCGAGGTTTGAGCTTTCTGGTTTTCCAACGCCTGCGTTGTGCTCTGCGTCGCCAACCTCAGCCAAGGGCTCGGCAGCTTCCCCATGGGCACAGAGGCATCGTGGGGAGGGGATGGATGAAAGAGGCAGCAAGGAAGAGCAGAGGCATGTCCCTGGAGATCGCCCTTCACTGCTACCCTGACAAAGCCAACCTGCGACCGACACGCAGAGTAATCGGTTACAGGCTCCAAACGGCGGCGTCTGAAAATCCTGACCTTTCCCACGGCGGGGAGCACTGTGCTGCTGTTCCGAGTGACTCCTCTACAAGGCTTACTAACAACAACGGTCAGTAATAATAATAATAATAATAACGGGTTACAGAGCAAATTTTGGGGTCTGACTGTCATTCGGCAGGGAGTGAAACACATTTGGTTTAGAAGTGCTGGGAAAACTTGTCGCAGTTAAGAATGAAAGTATTAGGCAGATGTGACGTTTAATATCTAAACTGCCATCAGGCAGGGAATTGCATTGTTAAATCACATTGTTACCCAAGTTAATGAAAAAAAAAAAAGGAAAATTTGACAAGGAGCGCTAGGGGCCCGCTTCATTCAGTGCAGCAGTGCCTGCCAGAGCCTCCGGCGTCTGACCACGGCTCCTGCACCAGAGCATCCCTGCGGCTGGGAACGTGAGCAGGCTTCATGCGAGGTTCCTCTATGGTTGCATCAAGCATGCTGCAAGTTTCTAGGCCAAACTATCCGGGATGGCAAACCAAACAAAACCCAAGAAACTTTCCAAACCAAATTATAGTCATCTCTTTCCCCCCTCACCCCAGACTCTCGTCTCTGAAGTGTCTCGCAGTGTTTGCTTCGACCTTGCAGCACTGAGAAGGCTGCAGCACAAAAGCCGCGAACTGCAGATGGATGGACTTAGTTCTGGCAGAGCTGGATGGAGCAGGCAGGAAGTTAATGGGGAGAGAGTTTCACTTTTCAGTAGGCAAGCATTTCTCTGCAATGAGACAACAGGATTTGACAGAATTTCTTGTGTTTTAAGCTTTGCACGCCTTTCTTAATAAAAGACTAAGCTCCCTTTCTCCTTCCGACACGGTGCACCGTGCCTCAGATAAAATCCTTCTGAAGAAGAACAACATGCACACACAGTATAATCTGACATTACTCCAGTGCTACAGGGAACATCTTGAACATAATTGCACCACATGGAAGTTGACTTGCTATGAGAAAAACACACAAAAAAGCTTTCACAACAAATCTGTAAACACATTTATGCTCCCAATAGCCATGATAAATCCAATTAAACAGCCTGGATTTGTGCTACAAACTGTCACTAAAGGAGTTAATGCCATTTCTGTGGCAGGGAATATACCAGCTTTAAGCAAGAAATCACAGTTCCTAGCTGCCTGAGGTTCACAATTTTGTAGTCAAGCCTCACTTGAGAGGACTGGCAGCCAAACCAAGACTCCTTAAGCCCAGCTCACTCATATCCCATCCACAGCAGTACTGCATTGCCTCACCCTCACCCTGCCTAGCGCCAGCATCACCTTTCCTCTGCCCCAGCTCGCTCCTTCAAGATGCTGTAATGACTCTTCCAGCAGTGCTGGTAACAGGAGTGAGGACATCAGAATGAGGTTTGCCTGGCTTCATCACAAGCATCATTTCATTGCAGGTACGATGCTGACACTCGCAGCAACAAAAAGTACCAAAAGTCGTGGTCCGGCAGATGCGTGTGCCGTGCCCCACGCAGTACCAGTAAGCCCAACTTCAGGGTGCGGCTCTACAGAGAACCAGTTGTAAAAGCACAAAGCTTAAATGTGGAATACTTCATTCGCCAAGGTGGTGTTCAGCTTCCCCGTGGCTGTTCAAAAATGTGGTTAGTGATACTAAGCACGTTTCCAAACGCAGTTAAGCAGAAGGCCCAGTTCTACCACAGAAGAGAAATTATTTCAGCCTGGAACCAAAGATGTTCTTTCCCACAGATGCCAGTACAGAACAAGGGAGGAACGCTGCCTTTGCACTGGAAAGAGCATGGTGTATTGCAGCATCAGGGAGCAAGAAACTGTCCAGAGAGCGTCTGCTTCCGAGGAGCACCAAGCCACGCAGCGCGAGGTTTGCGCTGGCTGTTAGCCGTGCTGAAATTGAATACTACTAAATAACGGCACAGTATCTATAATACCATTGCTCTGCACCAAAACCGCCAAAAGAGTTTAAATCTCGTTGGTACGTCTATTGAGGGAGGAAACTGAGTGCTCAGGACAACAGCAGCAGGGGTGGTGCAGGTGCCCACTGAAAGCTGGTCCCAGCTGCAGCACAACGCTGGAAACCCTGAGTGGTGGGGCCACCTCAGCCCCGGGCTCCATTTCTGAGCATCCTAACCACGTGATAGCCATTTAGGTAAGACTTCAAAGCTTAATTATCCTTCAGATAAAGGGAGTGCAGTGGCCCACGTGCGTTCGGCTGGAAGGGGCTGAGGAACCCCCTAGCCACTGCTCCTGGGCAGTCTCCCCGCTGCTGCTTGCCCCCAGCGGCTAGTTTCCATGCGGACGGTAGGTAACCCCTTCCCAACCTCCTGACTGCCACTGTTGTTCCTCAGAGGTTTCAAGTCCCCATTTTCAGTGGACATAGCAACGGTGTCTCTCGAGGCTGCAGCGCTACGACTCGCAGCAAAAGAAACGAATATAACACCCAGCTGGAACGCACAGCTAGGGAGTGAAAACAGCAACGGGAAACATTTACAGAGCAACATAAGCCTACAGAACGCTGGCTGGTGATTTTGAGCATTGCAAGCTTTGGTCACTTGGAGATGCTTTAGAAGTGTCTAATTCTCAAAAGTGGCTGTACCGCGGCTTTCTCCAGAATTAACTGGCATCCCAGGCATCTAAAGGCATCCCCCGGCCACACAAGATCAGTTCAGAGACCGTGGTTCGTCCTGGGCTGGAAGATGCTGTTGCCGGGACGGGCAGGGTGGAGGGAAGGGCCGGAGCAGAGCTGTGCCAGCGGCAGCAGTGTCCCACCTGCCTGTGGACATGCCTGAGTCTTTCCCAGGCTGGTGCCAGCGGGCACTGCTTTTTTTCCCTCTCTTTGAACAAAGCCATGGATGTGTTTATTCCTGTCCTTTCTGCATCTGGGCACCTGGAAAAGTCAAGACCTTCTCTCCCTATACAAGGGCCAAAGGCATACGAACAAATGAAGAAACGGACGAGCATTAGCTGCATGATTTTACCCTGCCGAGTTTCTCGGGGCAGCTGAGCTGCTGACACCCCAACTGTCTGGCTCACACAGCGTTCAAGTGTTTGCAGAGCTGCTGGACACCTCGAGCAATGGCTCAAGTGCTTTGTGAGTGTTTCCAGGGGTGTCTCAGTTGTTCCTGACCTCCTCAGACTGCAGCCTCTTGGCCTGCGGAGCTGGCAGGATCCCCGGTGTGTTTGGGACTTGCGATCTCTTTGAAGCAGGGCACAGTGTTTGCTCACCAGTTCTGCGGTGCGCTGCTACGCCGAGGAAGCTTGCTCAGGGCTAAGAACTGCCGAAGGCCCAAATCAGCTGGCAAATAACACCTTCTCATGGATGCTTTCTTTGGAAATGCACTTCTGGGAATTCAGACTTGAGGTTTAATGACACAGAAAAAAATTTGATGCTTCTAGACTATGCTGCTTTTGAGATTAAGAGCTTTAAAAGTTGTTGGGTTGGGGTTTTTTTCAGGAGTGAAAGAAAACGCCCAAGTCAGAAGCTCACTGTCCAGCTAACTTTAAACCTTGGACATAAAAATGGACAGATATGAGAAGTCCCTTTGCTTTAATACCTGTGTTATACAGCTGGAAAGGACAGAAGAGTGCTCTGCAGTTAAAAAACTCGGCATCTCATGTAAACAGAGTTTCAGTTTTCAACCTGGAGCCCTCTTCTGCCTCCATCTCTTGTGCATTTCCTGCAGTAAATACGTACATAGTTCAGGAGGCCTAATGCTGAGGTGGGACTGTCCGGGCACCAGTGCCTCTGAGGAGCACCGTACTGACCCCACAACCTTTAGCAGATGTATAACCAGCCTGAACGTGGTTCCACACATCGAGGGAATGGGGGTATGATACAAAGTTGGTCATGAGGACACAGTAGGAACCACAGGGACCAGCCCAACATCTACCCTAATAAGAACCTCAGCATGAGCTGGCAATGCATGCTTGCAGCCTAGAAAGCCAGCTGTGTCCTGGGTGAGGCCCTGGCACAGGTTGCCCAGAGAAGCTGTGGGTGCCCCATCCCTGGCAGTGTTCAAGGCCAGGCTGGTTGGGCTTTGGGCAACCTGGGCTAGTGCAGGGTGTCCCTGCCCATGGCAGCGGGGCTGGAACTAGGTGGGCTTTGAGGTCCCTTCCAACCCAAAGCATTCTATGAGTCCGACTTTCAGAAGGTGGTCTCAATCCACGGGTTGGTGTGACAAACGACACAGTACTGTGAAGCAGGCTGTCTCCCTGCGCAGCGTACGTGTCCTTCCCCAGTCTCAACTAGCCAAGAAGAAACTACAGCTCTCACTAACGGCTTGCCCTGCTAGCAGCGGGACAGGGCTCTCCCGGTGTCTCGTGCTACGGAGTCATGCTCTACCGTCAGGAGCAGCAGGATTTTCGCAAGGGCCAGGCAGCAGCCTCGGCATCAGAGGAACCCCACTGACTCCAGCAGGAGCAGAACAGCAGGGCGCAGACAGCGAGGTGCAACACCGTAAAGCGCTAGGACGAGCCCCATCGCAAGGGCATTTGGCAAGTACCTTTGTTGCATTTGGCTCCGGATCAGAAAACTAAACCCTGCTAGTACTTTGAACGCCTCTCTCCTGGCCTCACTACCCCATTTCTTTAAGTTATTCTTACCCTGTCAGAATGGGTGCCAGAGCTAGAAACACTCACTTGCGAGGAGGATGGAGTGGGGAAAAGTAGCACTTTATGCTTGTTTTGTTCTTCAACTCTCTTGAAGCTTCTCTGGCCACTGCCAGAGACAGGAGCCCAGGCTTGTTCAACCTTTCATCTGAGTCAGTACAGCAAAGCTTTGCCTTCACTTTCTGGCTGGCATGAAAGGGGAAAAAAAAAAAGCCTTTGCACTCTGCTGCAGTCACCGTCACGAAAATCCTGTTGTTGTCAGCGTGAGTTAATACGAATGCCGGGAAAGGTTGAAGTGACTGCAGCGGGGAATATCTGCAAAGACCTATTTGGGGCACATCCTGCATTCCTCAAGCACCGGCAGGAGCGGCTGTGACTAGCAGGGGCAAAATGACTGTACATCCTGGCTCTCCCCACCTAGACATTCTCACGTGCACCGAGTATCTCTTGCTAATGAGTATTTTACAAAAGACAGTCCTTTAAGCAAATTGCCTTGTTTTAGGAAAAGACACTGGAAAGCTGCCTGTGGCTAAACGTACAATGTAAATCCATTAATCAAGCAAGGCCACTGGCATATCTCTAACCTAATCATTCAGTAGCGTTTATTTCTTAGTCTCTCCCATGTTTATATTCAGATAGGAAAAAGGCAGCAGTCAAAAAGTTCTGAGCTGATGAGGAAAAAATACAGTCATTAAGCAGCCTGTTCAGAGGTGCACAGAAACTCTATAATGCAGGAGGACCGTGTCTGAAAGCGAGAAAAGCAGAAATGTAAAGGCACCAGGCACGCTGGGAGCAGAGGGGATGCACGCCAAGCTGGCACACTTTGCTGGTAGCAGGAATTGCACACCAGCAGCTTTCACGTGGGTGTGAGCTGGAGGTGTACAGCGGTGCACGGGTAAGCTGCAGAAAGGAACAGCGCCCCAGACCAGACAGGCTCTGAAAGAGCAAGAAGCTTTAGGCCGTCTGGAAGCGCTTGGCCATAGGTGTGCTAAAAGCCGCCAGCCTGAGCGTGCACGTAGAAGGGAGGCAGCAAGACATCCAAAAACCTCACGGGTCGAAGGGCAGCAGAGAGCCACCGGCTGCCTCGGTGTTGTTCCCGAGAGCCATAAGAGGGACTGGCTTCCCGGGCTTCCCCGCTGAGGGGGTGGCTTAGGCTGCCCTGGCTTTCTCACCATTTGCCAGGTTAAAGCCAGCGCCGGCCACCCCACAGACAAGCAGGGCTGGCCCCGCCGTGGCACCAGGGCTCTCCACGGGTTTAGGCAGCAGGTCCCTTGAGCCCCCCTGGCCTCCAAACCTTTGTTCAGGCAGGCTACTGCCTCTCTTGAAAATTTCTGGGCAGCATTTTCTCACAAGAAGGTTTCCACAAAACAACTGGCTACTAACCAATTGCCGGAGCTCAGGGCACCAGCATAAAGGACTGGGGTTTGAGGCAGTCTAACCCCGTTACTGGCTTGCAGACAGGCCCGGTTCGGAAGAGGGGCCTGGCTGATCAAAAGTCCTTGATTTTCCCCCGACCGGCGTAATGGCACACCAGCAACTGCAACGGCGTTCATGCAAAACTGTCATTACAAAGTAATTGGAAGGCATTATCAGAATCTTCTTAATAGCAAACAGCATCCCTTGATCTAAAAGAGCTTGACAGGCTCCTCTGACAATACAGAAATTCATCATGAAGGTAGTTGAGCACATCAGGGCTAAAATTTCATTTCAGGAACGACTGGAAAGAGAGTAATTCTTCTCACATTTGTTTAACACTGCTAGCAATTCATTTATCCAAGAGTGCTTCGTCAAATCCCAGCACAATTACTGGAGGCTACTGTGTAAATGCAGCAACAAGCAACAACAGTTAACATGAAGGTAAAGCTGAGAGCAGCAGACACACACATCCATAAACAAGACATCGCCTCTTTTCAAAACTCTGCCACCTCCTGTGGCTTCTCACAGCAGAGACAGGGCTGGCCTTTATCCATTAGTTCTCTTTCCTTCCCAGGCTCCCAACATTTGTTTTTAAATCAAATACAGTGATTTGGAACTGTGTTTTAAAGTTTGTGACAGCGGGTAAGCCCTCTGCTTCCCCACAGGAGGGACGCAGCAAGACGACTGGTCCTGCAAGGCGAGGGCTGTTCAGCTGCCAGCGAGCCCTGGGTACGTGCCCGAGACCACCAGTCCGGATGCCAGCATTAGTGGTAGGGCTTGGCTTTTGGGACATGGTTATTTGCCAACTGAAGACCGGGCTCAGATCACCAGCCTATTTACCACAGACCATCCATAATCAAGAGCAAGCAATAGATTTTGGTAACTACTTAGTGGGTAATAGGTGGTGGGGGGATGGTTGGACTAGATGATCCTTGAGGTCACTTCCAACCTTAATGATTCTATTCTATTCTATTCTATTCTATTCTACTAAACTAAGCTGCCTAGAAACTAACAGCCTAAGAGCCAAAAGCTCTTATTTCTGAGCCAGCACATACAACCACACGCTCCTTTCCAGCATCTCCATCCAGCAGCCCAGTTTATCCTTCAGGTGTCTTTTCAGAGGGAATGTCCTTCCCCACCACACTGGCGTAGATAGGGGCTCACACACCAGTACCACCATCTGCCTGCCCTACATCCAGCAACAGCCTCCCGTAGGACAGCATACTTTATTCTAGGATTTTACTAGTAAGCAAATAACCAACCGTAGATGCACTTTTTCTTTGTGTTGCACTAGATATCAATAAAGAGTACCACCTCCTTCCAAACTGTTTGCTCCACCTTGGAGTCTCCTCACAACTTTGGGACCTTTCCCCAGGCATAAGTCCACGTAAGGTATTAGTGCCTGCACAGCACCGCAGACCAATCTCACAACTGCTCTTAGGCTTCATCAACGCTCCTCGAGATAAGCAACAAGATCCCTCATGCTTAAAAATGGGAGTTAAGAGGCTGTCGAAAAATCAAGTCTATAAAATATTAACCAGGGCAAATTTATCATAATAAATAAGAGCTTGTGGCCAAAAAAAAATAAAAAAATTTAAAATCCTTCCTCTCTATCGCAGATTCAAAGGAAGGAGGAATCCAGTCAGATTTGTATCACTGCTTCCTTGCTATATAAATAGCTGCAATGGGCATGCCAAAAATAAACCGGCTAAATATTTAAGGCCCACTGCTACTTAACTTACTGTTGCGCTTCCTTACTGCTCGCTGTTGTGTAAATCAGGAATAATATCACCGAGTGCCTTGAATTTGCACCAGAACGCTTTGCTGAAGTCAGAGGGAGGGACTGCGTTCCCAGCAACTGCAGGCGCGTCCCCCTGCCACCGCTTTACCACCGGCTGGCTGAGCTTTCCTTGCTTCTGACCTGCGGTTCCCTTCGATAGCAACAGGATAGCAAAGGTTAAATGCCAAGAAGGCTGCACAAATCGGAAGCCGTACATAAAGGAAAAAGCTGGTTTATCTAGAAACATAGATTTTGCCCGTTTCAGACACTCCTGACCCCCCACCAGTGATATAATGGGATAACATGTTGTGACACACTGATTTTCAAAACCACGGCTAGCCAGAATAAGCTTCTTGCACTTAGATTAAATAGGCAAAGGCTTAAGAAAATGCAGCATAATGAAAAAATATGGTCCTTTTCCCTAATCAGTAAGATATGACACAGATAACCTTCCAAAAATAACTTCTCTTGTTCATTTTTAAGCTTAGCCTGAGCAGGGATTGCAAAAGATACCTATTACCTAGAGCAGTTTAGGAAAAAGAAATATTCCTAGTAGAGCAGTATCTAGCTCAATATCTATACATGTCAAATAAAATAGTGATTACCACAAAACTACTGTAAAAGTAAGTAGCTATACTTTTCTTTTGTAGATCATTTTTCTCCCCCAAAATAACTCGGTATTTTGCCTGTGAAATACTTCAGACTAATGCACTCCTGAAAAAACAGTTGGAGATGAACAAAATAGTCTCAAATGGCTCTTCTAATTTTAACTCTAAGAGACCATTTTACATCAAATAAAAAGACAACATAATGTACCTGATAATAAATCGCATTATTTGTGAGAGTACTTACAGAACACGAATTATTTGTATTGCTAGAATAAATATTCAACAAAATCTACCAAAACATGTGAAGCTACTTCAAGGGAAATACAGTAGTGCTTCATCCTGAATAAATCATGGGGGGAAAAAAACCCCACCAAAACAAAAAAAAACCCAGAAAGAACCGTGCTTAAGCATGTATAGATATTGTGCTGTTCTGATTACATGGGAAAAGTAAAGGCACAAAGGCTGCTTGTTTTGCTATTTTTTCTTGCTTTTCCAGGAAACCAAATATTAAGTACCTGGCTTACAAACCTCCTCCAGCCGTTGATCCCACTTCCTTTGACAAGCACCTCCTACAAACGGCACAATCCAACGCCCACCTGCCAGCTCTAAGAACGCAGGAATGCCACGGCCTCAGCAAACCCCCATCCACTCTGGGGCTGGCCAAAGAAAGATAAAACACCCTGTAACTCTGCAAACAAATTATACCCGTCACTGACGTAAGGCGAGGGAAGGGAGAGCAAAGGGGAAAAATAACATAAAAAGAATCAGAGGAAGCATCCTTAGTCATCCAGAGCATGTGCTGAGCTTTTAACGGCACACCTGGAAATTAAAAGCCTCTATCAGCCCAAGTTAGAAAGTAAAGAGCAGGCTGCAACTGGGTAACGAGCATCACCTTGCCGGGTGGGAACTGGGACTCGAGTGCCTTGTCCCCAGCTTGGGCTTGCAGATGCTGCAGGGCAGAGGGGCGGCCCCAGCAGCAGCAGGGCCCGAGGCAGGCAGGGCTCTGAGGAGCGCAGAGGACCCCCCACCCGTGCCTTAGGTGGCTGTCGACGACGTCCGTGCCTGCATGGGCCAAACGAGGCATCGGCAGCGGGTAGCTGGCGTCTCTGCGGAAGCAAAAGGATTCGGCAGCACAAAGAGGGTTTGGTATTACATCTAACGTTGCAGCCAGCATTCAACCAGCCAGACAAGCCGATCATGCTAAGGAGTGGTTCGGGTGCCAGAGCGTGCTGGGTGGCATAGCCCAGAGCTCCAAAAGCCTGAGAGGAAAGGGCGCACTGGGGACGCGGCTCTGCACTGCTCACCTGCTGCCATCCCAGTTACTAAAGTGGCGAGTTGTCAAAAGCACAGACCTTGAGAGGCCGGCACGCCGCATCCCGGGAACGTGACCCACTCCCAGTACCCCCAGCATCGCTGCCCACCACAGCTAGGTCTTCCCCCAAGCTCCCTCAGCCACAAGCTGGTCTTGCTCGACTGCCCCTGGCTTACGAGACCAGGGAAGGGCAGAGCTCCACAAGCTGAGCCGCACCTGTAAGCGGCTTCCCTTTCTCCAATTATATTTGTGAGCAAACGGTTAAAAATGCCGCCTTTAAGCTGACGGCCCAAGCTTTGGCCTAAGCACCACCACCCTTTAGGGAGTCAAACAAACAAACGGGAAGCAAGGAAAATGCCGCATAATTACTGAGAGCCACCCTGGAAGGAGAGCTGTAGCGAAAGCACTGAGTCTCTTTCATTAAGGACTTCTTACTGCACTAGAACACTGCCTAACAGCTGCTGTATCCTGCCTGATTCTCCTCAGAAACCAAGAAAAGGTTTCTAATTGTTTTTGACAGAGTGCGGTCCCCTAAAGCTACATTTTCCATCTGATTCATGCTGACTGACTGTAACCCTACGACAGTTATTGAAAGTTAATTAGCGGTGAAGTGCAAAGAGCTCTAGGAATGAAAATACAAGCGAGAACTGAGAGTGGAGTGTCTCGTTTCCCAGAGAAAAAATACTGTCAAGAAGGTTAACATAACCGAAAAAATATTGCAAATTGAAATCATGAAAAGGATTCCTCCAATACCTTGGCAATGATTCTCCCTGGCTGTTTGGTCACGCAGCCGAGAGGTCACATTTCTAAGGGTTTGTTGGGGAAGCAGGTAAGCACGAAATCCAGTGTTTTTCGTCACCACGTTTGCTAGAGAAAGCGCCTGAAAAGTTATATAAAGCCAACACCCAAATTACATAAAGACAAAGAAAAGACACAACTCAATCGCTGCTTCCTTTGGAGACTGAAGTTTGTCAGATGTTGCACACACTATCGAATCCCAACTATTTTTTGCCCTTATTCTCCGCTTCCTCGGTACTTGCGAGGAGCGCTCCGCAGTCAGGCGCGAGCCCAGCCCGCGCGGAGCGGGCGTAGGAGGCGAGGCGAGGCGAGGCGCAGCCCGGCACCACCCGCTCCCCGCAGACGTAAGCGCCGAGGCAAGGTGCGAGGCAGTGGGCAGCCCCCCTTCAGGTGTTAAAAAAGCCCATCCTGGCGCCGCTGGGAATTGGATCCGGCCCTAAACAATCAAAAATCAAACCAAAAGCAACCTTCATGTAGGGAAGTGGCATGTTTTAAGAACAAGGAAGGGAACACATGGCAGGAAAGCAAGCAGGTTGGAAAGGCCAGACGTAGGGCTTGGATAAAAATAGACGTTGGCGATGTCAGAATGCCTTGGCAAAATGGTGTTTATTGGTTTTCAGAGAATAGGAAAAAAGCTCCAGCCCTTTCCACCCGGCTGCTGGCTGTGACTCACGAGCGATCTAAAAGGACCGCGAGGAGCTGGTGGGCACGAGCTGGGCTGGACCTGGCTCCGGTCCTCACGGCACCCACGGGCAACGGGGCGTCCTGCTCCAGGCTCTTCTGGCTGCCTCAGGGACACAGGGGCCGTGGACCCGTCCATCCCGCCAGAGCACCCAGCCACAGACACATCAGTCAGAGATGCTCCGGCCGGGCCGAGGGCCCGATCCAGGAGTGTGGCCCCGTGGCTGGCTCCAGGGCGCTGGCGGCCGGGCTTGGCCTTTCCCCCAGGACGGGCGGGGATGGGACCGGAGGCGGACGGTAGCCCTGCTCTGTCACGGGGGCCAAGGCCCAGGTTTGGAAGCACCGCCCGCTGCTCACACGAGGCTCTGGCTTTGGACCACTTTATCCCTTGACCGCTAAGGGCAGGTCACGTTTCCGGGCAGAGCCAGCACCACAACCCACGGAACGGCTTCTGCTG
>VWZZ01004514.1:849799-892234 GCA_013399095.1 Psophia crepitans
CCTGCGGGAGGGCCGGGGCCGCCGCCCGCTCCGGCCCGGAGCTGAGGGCGTTCCGGGGGCCGGGCGTGTCCCGGGGGCGCTTTGCTGTTCTCTCCTGCCCGTCCCAAACCAGCTCGGTTCCCGCAGGAACACCCTGCCCGGTGCCTTGCGGGACAGGCAGGCGCCGGGGTCTGGCCCGGGGGAGCTTCCACGGCCGAGGCGGCACCGAGCGCCTCTGCCCCCTGCTCGGCGGCAGCGGCTGGGCACCGCTGCCCCGGGGAACCGACCTGCGGCCAGGGCACCCCCTCTGGCTCGCTCGTTGCCCTGGGGCAGGAGCATCGGGTGCAGGACGCATCCTTTGGTAACGAGGGCAGCGAAGGTTATTTCAGTTGCAGCAGCAATACGCGACTCGAGAAACTGCTCCCCCCTTGCCTTGGCGTCCCCGAGTCTGGGGTGTGCTCCGGCAGGCGCTGGCTCTCCACTGTCACCTCAAAACTTGGGGTTTGCCCTCTCTGTGTGCCCCTGCGGTAGCTGAAGTCCCCTTCCATCTCCCAGTTACCAGTTCAGAAGCATCCTGCTTTTTGGAACGTGATTGTTTCGGTCTATGGAGCTGATGTCATGTGTGAAGCAAGTGATTTTTCTCAAGAAAATGCCTCAGGAGGGGTACAAAAACATTTGCTGGTGTTATATATGGAGGACGTTACTTCTAATGTGGACAGATAGTCTACCCGCCGTGGCAGAAGATCCTAACGCGCCTGGTGCTGCTAGGGCATAGCTGTTCTGCCGCTGGGCTGCCTGGCTGCCAGCCCCGGGCAGCGCCCAGCCGCGCCCGGGGCAGCCCGCAGCGCTCTTCACAGACAAATGCATCTTTTTGCAACTTCTCCTGACGACTTATATGGAAGTGCCTGTCAGGAGGTACAGCCAGCCCTTGTCGGACGGGTTGTGCTCCCTCCCGTTGGATTTGCTATGGATGAAAATTAATCAGGCGGTTATTTTTTTCACAATAAAAATGCCCAAATGTTAAGTTTAAACCCAGTTACTTTAGCAGGATCATCTGTGGACACTTTAATTCTGGAATCACTTAATAAACTTATGTAAGCACATCCAAACAGGTATTTTTCATTGGCTTAATTAAATTGTTTAAAAAATAATTTACCCTAAGTTAGCTTCCTTATAGAGACAGGGCAGGTTGTTACCTGTGAACAGCATCTCCTTGTCCAGAGAGAGACTGTTTTGCACATACCCGTTTTGCCGTTCTGAGTGCATGACACTGTTTTAGCAGTTATTATTGAGCTTGGCTTAGACCTACATTTTCTATCCAGTGAGGCAGATGATTCCCTCTGTTCAGATCTGTAATTATTTCCTTTATTTTTCTCTTTAATTATGTTCCTGGAACACTGCGGTAATGCACCATAGGGCATATTTTACTCATGTATATAGATTGGAATGTATGTTATTCTTTAAAGTTTGCCTCGTACACCTTTTAGGTGTGTTTCTGCTCAAAAGTGCAACCTAATTCTGAAGATCATAGGGCATCACTAATATTTCAGGAGAGTTGGACCAATTAGCATCCCTAATTAAATGACTTACGGCAAGCTGTCAGTGCAGTTGCCATATTATGTGTCACGGCTGGAGGACATCGGGAACATTTGTTTCAGAGAGCTGCGTTATTTAACATCAGGAACACCTCCGAGGGAGAGGAGCGTGGTTCCTGCGATCAGCAGCCATGTCATGTGCTGAATGACTCCTTTAATACGTGAGCCTGTTTACCTGCTCGGACTCCCACAGCTGCATTCACCATTGGTATAAGCATCGACTCCGGTGGAGTTACACCCACTCGTGCCAGCAATGAATTTGGCCCAGAGGCCCTATTCCAGTGCCATCAAAACACTGGTACCGAAGCCAAGCTTTTACGCATTACAGTTTTTAAAAATTCACCCTAGATTTCTCCCCGCCCCCAAGATGTTGCAGTTTACTCTGGAGCCTGAGTGACTTGATTAGAAGTCTAATTTGAATTTTCATCTAAATCTCATTGAACGCGCTACCCTGCAGCATAGTTCTTACGTTTGATTATCTGCACATTGCTTGTGAGTCTCTCAGCATCCCCAACAATGAAATGAAGAAAATTACACATTTGTATTTGATACATGCTTAAAGTTAACTTTTCTGCTCTCCCCTCCCCAGGTACAAACTGTAGCTTTTTGCAGGAAATGGATGTCATCCAGAAACGGAATGAAAACTGTTTCTGCTATGTGCAAAACAGAACCATTCACTTACAGTACGTTTGGTCGACTCTTCAGGTAAGAGGCCCTTTTGGGGTCATTCAGATATGCCGTGCGTTTCACGTGAACTTTTTCCAGCAGAGCGTACGATCAGTGGGCAAGCCGAAAGCAGAATCTCAGCGTAATGAGTAGTTTGAACAGTGCGTCGGTGGGGCCATCAGAAAAATGCAGCCTTGCGATCCTCTACCTGGGATGCAGCGAGGTTGGGTCTCTCTAGGAGGCGGCTGTCAGCCAGGCTTATAGCGTGATGCCACACACACAGTAACAGAGTGCTGCGTGTATTTTGTTGCCCAGCTTTTCTACTGACGGGCCGCTGTCAGCCTCCACAACAACTGTTTTTGCTTATCACCAAACACCTTTATTATAAAAACTTATAAATTTGAGGATAAAACGCAGTTCTGTGCCTTGCTTGCTGCAGCGCACGAGCCCACAGTATACGAATCAAAGGTGTATCAGATTGTGATTCATGAAAAAACAGCAGTAGCAGTTTTTTCTGACAGAGGGTCATCTTACAAGAAACATGTGTAGAGATTAGCTCAAAACAATATAAAAATATCTTAACAGTGGAAGCAGTAATAGCTAAAGGAACAAGCTGACTATCTGTGTGGCTCTTTTCTTTTTTCCTGGGAAGTATGTCGCCGGCCAAGGGAAAGAAACAGTTTCACTTCATCTCTGTTGGAGGAATCTCAGATCTAAGGAAGCGGAACATGACTCTCTCTTCGCAGGACTGTTTTGCTCAGGAAGAAGCTGCAGGTGTTCCTATGAATGGTTGCAGACTTCAGGTGGTGGAAACTCTGCAGCCGTCACACAAGCTTTCCTGATGTAAATGTCTAAAAGCAGGAAGTTCAGATTTTTCCCACAATAAATTGCTTGCTGATGTGTCGTCTCTTCTCCCAGCAGAAGCCTGTTTTATTACCTGTTGCATCACTTCTTTGTAGGCAGGTCTTTGTTGTCTAGTAGGCCCTGATCAAGAGTTCACCGTGAATCACAATCTTCAGGAAGATCATCCCATCTCGCAAGATCGACAAGATCTTTTACCAATTTGGGGGCAGGGCAGGTGCTAGGAACTAGCAAGAAACCCCCAAATACCCAACAGGAATGTGCTTATATTTACATTTCTGGTTATGATACCTTTCATTTTCCTTCTCCCTCTTCTGCCCCTAACGTTTTAAGATTGCATTACTAACAACGAGAAAAGCAAGTCCAATTTCTTATGGTTCAGGAGGGGACTGGGGATGAACATTACTGGCTTTGTCAGAAATTTGTGATTTCACCCTCATGATTCTGAGCTATTTCTCTGTGTATTCTGTTGCTTTTAGGTAAAAGTGAGCAGCAGAGAAACGTTCAGGTTTGAGCCTATCTCGGAAAAAAGCAACTGTCGCAATTCAGAAACTGTTTTTGAGTTTGCTGCATGTGCTGTTCAAATCTTGTGGAAACCTGAGACATCTACAGAAACGTTCATAAGCATAAAACAATATGGAGAAGATATTTGTTTCAAAATACAGCCCTTCAAAACTGAACCGTACACTGTGAGTGTGAAACGAGAAAGTAAGTACAAACGCTTTGAGTGTAGATTACAGATGGATTGGTATTGCCAGTGTTACTGAACATACCATCTCTTCTGTAAGAAGCTCGGGACTTTTCTGTTGGTATTTTATATAATCAATATTTCAGAGTGAATTAGTCTAAAGTCCATTTCTATTTCTTTCCCCTTTCTTTAGTGCTAGATGGAAAGCTCTTGTTTTTGTTTGTAGCTGGAATTTTTCTGTTCCATTTTGCAAACAGCCTGAGCAGGTGAGTACTAGCTGCTGGATTTTGACATTCTTTTCCAAAGCCTGTGCATCATTGGTCTGTTTTCTAGGTTAAAGAGGTGGTTCTTTGGGAAGGTGAAATAAGGAAACGGAACATATATTTAAAACTTCATACCATTTGTGTTTGGACAGATTGTGACATATCGTAGAGCGCTGCAGTCTATTAATCACTTAAGTGTGTCAGGGTTCTTCTATCCAAGCTTCCTGTGCTGGGTGACACCAAGACAGTCCTCAGCAAGCGAGCGTGTGGATGCAGAAAAAGTATCTTGCCCGTTTGTAGAGCAGTGAGGTTAGCTGAATGCTCAGTAATGCTGCATGTATTATAAACGATGCCTTCCTGCAGTGAGAAATGCTTAGGGTGAGGTCAGCTGGGGCCTCTTTGTGCCAGCCTTTCCCCAGCATTCTTTTGACGCACATTTTGCATAGCTTGTCAGGGAGGATACTTACTGTTAGAGCAAAACATGCGTCCCATGACTTCAAAGCAAAATGAGTCACAAATTAATTGTCAGGAGGCACCTCTAAAACAAGCAGAGCAGCAATAGGTTTTATAGAGTTAACTGAATTAAAAAGCTGGACTTGATAAATGCTTAAGCTTAGAAAAACAACAACTTATGGGTTTGTGGAGGTTTTTTTACATTTTATATTAAAAAAAGAAAACTTTTCTTGCAGTATGGAACCATATTGATACATAGAAGAAAATGAAATTACCAGAAACTAGGAGGTCAATGAAATTAGAAATAATGTGAGCTTTACAAAAACTCAAAACAACCTCCTAGCCTCTAACAGCTCCAGTGACCTGAAGTGTCTGTTGGGAATTTTTCCTTACATGGATTTAATATCTAAACTGGGCCTGTTAACCATATAACTACAACTCTGACTTCCAGCTATGTTAAGTTCCTACTGAAGATCACTGCAGGTTTTGCAAATGTTGGCATCTTAACCAATTACAGATTACACTTCTCACCGTATTCTCTTGTTCTCTTACAGGAATACCAAGTTCTTTTACCTTTCTGGAATAATACTGGGTGTTCTTGCTCTGCCAGTCTTTGTCCTGTTGACACTTAAAAGGTTTATTCCAAGGGTAAATCTACATTTATAAAATAAAATCATAATCATCAACATCCTAATATAGGAAGTGAGGAGTACAGAGCCAGATTCTGATCTTGCTCTGGTTTTGTGGCTGTGTAACTCCACTGAAATGACTGCAGGATTGCTTGCATCAAGTAAATGTAATTGGGTCACAGTCAAGTTCTAGGTAGCTTGCTCCTGAGTTTAAAGTAAACAGGGAATTGTTGATATACAGGAGCAGCTTATTCTGAAACAGAAATTATTTTTATTGGACTGGAGCTAAGCTTACTTTTGAGTCTATGAATCAATCTATATCAGAACGTAGTTCCACTGGCAACTGGGACAGATTCTCTTCTGTTCACCAGAGACAGTTCATTGCAAGGCAGATGTGATTTTTTCCGTCACTTTTACCAAGTCCCTGTATTGGCACGATGTTGCTGAGACGTGTTAATTGGAAATACACTGCAGTAGGTTTACGCCATGCCACTGGGCCATGATATGCAAATGCAGAGATGCAGTAGCTCCACTTGGGATTGATATTGTTTAGTTGAAGAGTGCTGTACAGTGGAAGTCTAACAGATCATTTGATTGAATAAGATTGAATTGAGATCAAGTCCAATTGAATTTTGGACTTGATGATCTCAGAGGTCCTTTCCAACCCTAGTGATTCTATGATTCTATGATCATAAGCCCTGTAGGCCTACTGAGTATCACATCTGGTTTTAAGCCTGTGAGTTCCCTTGCACACAGTGGTCCTGATTCTAATTTGAAATTTTTACACTTTTTAACTTTTTTTTTTTTTTTTTTTACATTTCCAGCACAGTACCTTCTGGATTTTAATGAGTGGCTGCTGGATGTCCTCTCTCTATTTTATTTACTGCTTCAAAGAGAATGTGCAGTGGTTGTGGGCTGAACACAGAAACTACTTGTTGGGTAAGAAAATTATCAAAAAATGTACACCAAATTTTGGTTTAATTTAGTGGTTAGATGAATACCTGCCCATAAACAAAATCAAGTGACTCATTTATGGAGTACATTTTTCTCCTAAGACACTGGAATATACCAAAGGTTCCTAAATCCACTCAAATGAGCGTTTACTCACATTGTATCATTAAGTAAGGAGTTTGATACAGTGGGCCAAGAGCAGCTTAAGAGCAGATTTTGCCTGTGTTATTTGCTCATTGATGTGCCATTGCACACTTTCCCTGTAACAGCAAAAGGGCAGCTACGCTGGTTTGTATTTTGCTGGATCTGGGAAATGGATGCGTGAACTGGATGTGTCTGCAGGGGCTGACAAATCTACTCATCTGGCACCTGCCTCCGCATTCTGGCACGGGGAGAATTCACGTGCAGCTCATAGCATTAGCTAAAGGCTGTTCATACACCACCTCGTGAACTCTTCGCACGCTTTTGAAATAGAAGGCACGTACAACATAATGCAGGTATCTGTAAGACAACACAAGAAACAGCAGGCTATACCTTCATGGCAGCTGCAAGCTTTGTGAACCAAACTAATGAAGTTTACGTGGGTAGTTGCATCTTTTTCTCATGTTCTCCTTTTCTGCTTTTACAGGGTACTTTCTGGCCGTTGGAATTAGCAGCTTTGCAGCTTGCTATCAGCACGGACCGCTTACCGCTGAACTGAACATAGCCCTGTTCACATGGACGCTACAATTAACAGCCTTTGTCTTGATTTATGGTGGTGTCACTATACCTCAAGTTGCGTATGCAGTCATAGCGGTCAGCCTCTGTTCCAAAGGCCTGTGTTACCCGCTTGGTGCTGCTTGTCACATAGGCAGGTTTGTATCTGTGAACATCCAAGTCCCTCTGCCAACAGGAAATGCTGGAGGCTGATAATGAAAAAACTCTTACACTTCAATAGTGATTTATGCATTTCTCATACTAGTTCATACTTTTACCAGATGTAAAGCTGCAACAGAAAAGGTTTAAATCCTCGAGACCAAGGAACAGTGTACTGTCACCTAGGAAGTAGGCATTTAAAAGTGACACTCCTGTTGGCTAGCGTAGACTTCAGAGACTGAACACCCATGTCCACAAAAATAATGGTTTCCATTGATTTTAGTTTTCCAAGGTTATTAGCTTCATTTGTGGACACAGTGTGTTACCACATCTCCCCGTATTCCCAGAGCCCCATTTACGTCGGGGCATTTGGAATGGGAACTGCTTGCAGCATGCAGACCTTAGTTTGCTAAGTACTTTCATTAGCAGTATGCGAGCAAGTGTTTGCTCATCCTTGAGGCTGAAGCATGTTGCATGTTTTATCACAAATACAGCATTCAAATGAAGATTCTAAAAAATCCTGCCAATTTTACACCTGTTTTTTTACCTTCAGTGATGGCATCCAAATTAAAGAGTTTAGTGCAGACTGTTCCGTAGCTGTGGACTTCTGCTGAACTGCACAGAACCAGGAAGAGGCAACAGCTAGAACCGGCATAACCAAAAAAAAAGCAAACCCCAAATAATGTCTTTTTTAGTCTTCTAAACATTGTTTAGTTTTGAAGAACATATTGCTTTGCTCTTGTGCTCTTTTTAGATGTTGAAGTGTGGACTGGGTTGAAGCTTTTTTTATTTTAAGCAGAATCTATCATTTCTTGAAGACTGATTTTTGCCTGCAGCTGAGAAGCACCAACTGTTTCTAAAGCAACATATAGGATCAATGCTTACTGATGTAAGCGGGTTCAGCTCACCTCTGAAATGAGTAAACTTTGGCTACGAAGTCACAAAAGTCAGAACATCCCTGTTTCAACCTGAAACACTATCGTTTGTTCTCCACCTGGACCTCTTCTTGTTTTTCATGAACTGATGCATCTGTAAAGCCAAAAAATGCTGAAATACAGCTTTATAGACCTATCTTAGGAGAATGATAAGGGGTTGGGTTTTTTCCCTGTTTCAAAACAAGCAGAAGCACCAAACTGAGGTCACGATGCCAGATACACAGTTCAGAGCAGCAGATCCATCCACATAACTACGAATCTTGCATTATTTGTTGCTAAGCTCAGGACTGATCCCACTGAGCCAGCAAGACCATTTGACCTGAACAAGGGCTACTGTTCATTCTTGCTTTACAGGGAAATAAGGAGGAAAGTTGAATGCTGCTGGTTGGAGCAGGTGTTTTTATGCGGAGCTGAAAGTTTTATGGGCATCCAGCCCTTGCTTATCTTAACTCATCACAACATTTAAATTGAAAGCAGTCGACAGAAGGGAACAGAACATGGCACACTTTCTAATTGATATCTAATTATATTATACATCGCTACGCAGCAGCTAAAAAAACATCAGATTGTAAACATTTTGGCCTTAGACTACTCAGTTTTGTAATTTAAAGCAAGATTTAAGAGAAGCTATCTAGTAAACAACATGAACAACTCATAACAGACTTAGAGCATTGCTTATCTTTGAAGTTACATATGCAGACTGGGTTTTGATTCAGCCCATGTCTCTGCACAGACATATTTTGCATATTGCACCTAAAAATGGCTGAGCAAGCAGCCATCTATTTAATTCTATGAGATTTTAGTCCACGCATACACTACAAGGACCTGATCCAAAGCTTGTTTGAAGCTCATTAGACATCATTCTCTGGATTTCTACAACTTTGGTTAAGACCTAGGGTAAAGAGGGTAGCAAATATTAGACACCTTGTCCTAAAATTTTAATGCGAAAATGTAGCTTGTCCTCTTAAAAGGATAAAAGTGATTAATGCAATTTAATAGCAGGTAGTAGAGAAAAAAAGGGCAACAATAATTATGTGCTAGAAAACTTTAGAAATACTAATTGTTTTCATTTCATTCTAGAAAAATGAAGAACCACTTTAAATCAAAAAAGATAGTGTTCAAATACCTTACTGAAGAAGAGTATCGAGAACAAGGTGAAACAGAAACTATCAGAGCTCTGGAGGAGCTACGCACATCCTGCAGGAACCCCGACTTCCCATCATGGTTAGCCATATTCAAGCTCCAGTCCCCACACAGGTAAGACAAATCTGGCGTCTCTAACCCGGGAGACGCTGTCACGCAGCAGACCCAAATGCTACTTCAGGCACTGCTCCAGGTGTGTTTATCTTGCATGCAGTCGCACGTGCAGGTAGCTCTATACCTGAGCAGTCCCACTAGAGAGCACAGCCACACCTCTCAAGGATATTACTTGCTGGTGGTATTAAACCCCGTTTGTTCCTCTCTGACCATAAATTACTCCAAGAGTTTGCAGATATTTGCAGCTAATTCATGGTAGTGGTAGCTTTCCGTAAAACATACAGGCTTCCTGCAGTGCCTCTGCACAGTGGCTCAGGTGACTGTCTAACTAGTCAAAATACCCCTTTTTCAGAGCAGCACGCTTTTGCATTGTGTAAAATTGGGGCAGGCTGAAGATAACGTACTCAAATAATACCTGCATTAAGCTCCCCAACTGCAGGCATGCACAGCCAAGAAATCCTATTACTTGTAGTATCAGTCAATACCTAAGACTAAGAATACAGAGAGAAAAAAAATCGGTGCCTGCACCTAGGGAGTATAACAGGAAGAAGAGCTACTCCAGATACAGCTTAAGAGAAATATGGGTTAGGAAGGGAAGGGTCAGATAAATGCAGTCAGACAGTATTGCAGAATATAAAATTAATCATAATAGCAGTGTATTTCCATCAAAATCAAAATTTTGAGATATCAGAAGCAGAGTTTCACATATTACCCAGCCACAAAGACTTGGCCACTGCCACAGCGCCAAGTATCACAATTTCAAAGAAGCCCTAGTCAGGGCTGCAATTTAATTCAGCTTAGAATTTAATAAATACAAAGTTAAAACTAGTTTCAGAACCTTCATCTTCCTTGGATGAGCACACTGACAGCCCCTCTGCCAGGTTTCATGGATTTACTATCTTATTTTCTAAGATACTTGCATTCTGTTGCATGATTGATAAAAAAGTAAAAACTCACTGCAGTATCGTAGAACAAAATACCACCAAATGCACAAAACAAACATTTAAGACACGTGTTTTCTAGCCATCACTTAGTTAATATAGTTCTTATAACTTCTTCACTATAAAAATAAAAGGAGAACCAACAGAAGACTGATTTAAAGCTGAGTACCCCTTCAAGCTTCCATTAGTCATCACAAGATAGTTCAACACAAGGCAAACCTGTAAAACACAGCCAGTCCAGTGCTGTTCCCCATTTAGACTAACAGTGCTTCCAAGAGCGAGGTGACAACGTTCATCGCACAGAAATGTGAAGTCTGAAATGTAAATTATTGATCAGTTTACCAGAACTCCAGAATGTAGCTGCATTTCCTTTTTCTTACATTTCTCTGATGCTGTCGACACTTACCAGGGTGTCAGAACTGCCGTCTGTTTCCACACGCCTGCCAGAAACCTCCAGCTCCATTCTCTCTCTTCAGTGCAGTCATCCACGGAAAGTAAGACTTGTGGCAAACTGAAATGTAGGGACAGTGCTAAGTTCATGCTGTGTTCTGCCAGACCTCCAGTTTGGTGTTTATTGGAGCAGCTGCAGAATTCCCAGTCCGCAGCTCCCAGTTCACCAAATGCAGCAGGAATTCTTTGGTGAGACTTCAGCTCAGCTTGCCCAGAGCGTGCATGCAGCACCAGAGGCAAGGTGATAGCACAGCCATGTAAGAATGCAAAGTTCTCACCATTTTTTCTTTCATTAGCAATGTCAGCTTACCCGAGTTCTTACAGCCTTTGCCTCAAACACACTACAGCTTTATCTTTAGAAGCTGAAGTACTGCCTATCTGACCATACAAGCGCTCGCTCTGGATTACCCCGTACATACTGACAAGATGTGAAAACCAAGTTCAATCTTCTTGCATAGTCACAAGACCTTGCAGATGACCTCCAGAGGAGCACACGTTACTTATATAGAAAAGACTGAAGAATAGAATAGAATAGAATAGAATCATTAAGGTTGGAAGTGACCTCAAGGATCATCTAGTCCAACCATCCCCCCACCACCTATTACCCACTAAACCACGTCCCTAAGTACCACATCTAACCTTTCCTTAAACACCCTCAGGGATGGTGACTCCACCACCTCCCTGGGCAACCCGTTCCAATGCCCGACCACCCTTTCAGAGAAGAATTTTCTCCTCATCTCCAACCTGAACCTCCCCTGGCGCAACTTGCAGCCATTTCCCCTTGACCTGTCACTAGTTATCTGCGAGAAGAGGCCAACCCCCAGCTCACCACAACTCCCTTTCAGGTAGTTGTAGAGGGCAATAAGGTCTGCCCTGAGCCTCCTCTTCTCCAGACTAAACAAGCCCAGTTCCTTCAGCCGCTCCTCATAAGACCTGTGCTCCAGCCCCTTCACCAGTTTTGTTGCCCTTCTCTGGACATGCTCCAGGGCTTCAATGTCTTTCTTGTGGTGAGGGGCCCAAAACTGGACACAGTACTCGAGGTGTGGCCTCACCAGGGCTGAGTACAGGGGGACGATCACCTCCCTGTTCCTGCTGGCTACACTATTCCTGATACAGGCCAGGATGCCGTTGGCCTTCTTGGCCACCTGGGCACACTGCCGGCTCATGTCCAAGCGAGCATCAATCAGCACCCCCAGGTCCTTTTCCTCTACACAGCTTTTCATGACTGAAAGGAGGCAGGCAAACAAGTCTTTAGCGTTGTTGCCATCCATTGCTATTTACTCTCTGTTGTTTGGGACTCCCTAGCTCATGCTGCAACTTCCTCAGATCTGCCCTGCCGGCAGGCATGTCCTTAAAACAGCCCTGCTTCACTGGCAGCACCCCCTGCACTTACAATAGGTTTTCCATTTTGCAGCTGATCACTTTTCCCTTTAAAAATTTGACAGGTTTGCAGGTTTTGTTCTGGGATCTCCCCATGTCTCACCGGCAGAAACAAAGGCGCATGATGAGCAATACGGTATTGGGAGCTCCTTCCTAGAAGAGCAGCTTTTTGAGACGAGGGCAGAATCTGAGCAAGATGATCCAGCCAATTCCATCCATGAAGGAGATGAGGAGGAGGATGATGAAGATGAAATGCCTAAACAAGTTTCATTTCCATATGCTACTGAGTTGCTCTGAGCAACTTGGAAATAACTAAGACAAGGAGAGGGATAACACACTCGTCCTTGAAAGGGAGGATACAGACCGAGAACTCAACGCTTGGTGATTTCTTGTGGTTGCTGGTGGACAAACAAGGATATTGAAAAAATCATTTCTTGTATCACTGATGTTGCCCAATTAGAGCAGCAGAAGGAAACCACAGGGGCTTTGAAGAGGATCCTCATGCTGTTGGTACTTAAAACGGGGGAAGTAAACACTGCTTATTTGCAGAGCACCCTGTCCCATCAGGATGCCTTGTTTTTCCAAGGATACTACCTCTAGAGATCTGTTTTGGGCCTTTTCGTTGTCAAGTCCTCTGTGCTGAGCACTAGAGGAAAGGGAAGCCGCTATTAATACTTTACTTTTACTAAGTACCCTATGTCAACAATTAATGCTGTTAGTGTGCTGATAAACTATTTTTGTTGTTTGTGAGACTTTTCAGTGCTAAGTCACATAGAGTTAACACAGTTGAACACGGTTTGTTTACCCTTCTGGCTAGGCCTGCTGTCTTTAGCTTCATTTTGCCTCTCCGCATTTGTTTTAAGCTCCTCTTCAGAACCCTGCCTGACTTTTCACCCTCTGCTCCTACAGTTCTGGTCTTGGTCTCTGCTCTAGTTATACTGCAGTTTGTTCTTTCCATGTCTTTGTTTCTTCACATACTCTTCTTTCCTCTCCTACAGGTCCCTCTCTGCTGAACCTTTCTTCAGTCCTTTCCTTCTCCACCTCTGACAACTGCAGATGATTTAGGAGAGGATTTCCATCCCCAAGTTTCTATTCCACTGTCCCCTTACCCCAGAGGGGTACTGCCCTCTATTCCTGGCCTCTCAACAGCCCAGGAAAGACTGGATGAATCTTGAGGTCTCTTCCAACCTTAATGATTCTATGAATACCAGTAGTCATTCTACTAGTTTAGTGGATAGCTGATACTGACCTTAAAAATTCTCCCAAGCTTGTTCCAATATTGGAAGTGCTTTATAAAAAAACCCACCAAAACCAGACTGGTCATTTGAGCCCCTTGCCAACAGTGAGTTTACTTGCACAGTGCTCCTGTGACATACGGCGATTACATAGGTCTACCGAAACACAATTGTTAAGTACTGTACAGTGTTCAGCCAGAAAATCTGAGAGCTGCCTTAACTGTTATAAAAGCCTTTCCTCCTTAACAAAGGATGTTACACTTCTCTTCTGTTTCATGACTAGAATTAGTTAGTATTTCATATTTATTTTGTATTCACAGTACAGCATACTCAATATACTGCCTTGTACTTTCAAGATTTTTTAAAAAATAAAAGTATTTTTCAACTATGTGGTTCTCCTCCCTTATGTGTCTACTTTCTTCAGAACAGCAGGAGATACAACAAGGAGGAGCCAAGCAAATAGGTGTGTTTGTGTCCCGAGGATTTCTCCTTGTTGCAAATTTAAGAAATGGTAACTGTACATCAGCAGTGCCTGCTCCAGAACGGCATGTCCTGTCTAGCTCAAATGCATCTCCCTGAAGGAACCTGCCATTCTCATTCTCCACTCAGGAGAGATCCAAACCACCACAAAGCCAAGTCCGCCAGGTGCCAAGTGAGGACTGGCAGTTACACACATGCAAACAACAAAACAAAACTAAAATCTCTGCCTGTCATCACTTTTGCATGCATACAAGTTAAGCAGTTGAAAGAGTAAAAATTAAATTGTCCTACCCCTAAGTTAAAATAAATTCCAGACAAATGTGCCACTGCACAGGGCGGGTATGGTAGTGCAAATATATGTAGTTAATCAGACGTAGAAATGGGAAGTACTTCCATACAAGCTGGCACGACCTGCACTTAGCAGCCTCTATCTCAAAACTGCGAGGTGACAAACTCGATCCAATTTTGACTTTGACTCATGATGTCCTGCACACTTCCACATCGACCTGTTTATGACGCACACTGGTGTGTGTCCCTTACGTTCTCCTCACCCCACAGGAGGGAATTTGTGCCTATACTCAGACTTTAACACTCTGTAAGAGTCGTTCCCGTGCTCTAGGCTCACTATCCTCTGGACACTCTCCTCCAGTGAGCCTAGCAAAAGGTCACTTCCATTCAATTACTTTCAGTTCGGGTGATTATGTTCACTGCTGGCACTGTAACACAAGCAAATTAATAAAAGTTCAGATTGATACTATTAAATATATTATGGATATTTTATATTTCTTACCACAGTTTTTACAGTTTCACAAATATCAAAACCCAGGTGTACATGTCCATTTTGCAACACAGAATGACTATACAATTCCAAAAAGAGCAGGCATTTCAAATACACAATTCTGAAGTGTAAACACAGTGTACAAGCTCTTCACCTCACAATCCAGGTGCTATGCAGTAGCAGCCAAGGTAACACCGTACAGCGTGAACTCAGCAAATGGTTGGTTTGCCTCAAGATGATTTTTAGCATCCTTCTGTCCTGTCACCTGTTCAGTCTTTAGTTCTCCCCCAAGCTATACAAACATACAATAAATACATTTCTGATTTTAAAGGACACTTAGACAAGTCATGAGGATTTATGTGAGTACAGTACATTTAAGTTCAAGTGCAAAAAAAGTAACTAGTGGCTAGTCATCGATGTTTCTTTTTATTGTCTATGGTGTTGGTCCCAGGCACCACCAGAACAAGGGTTGTTCTAAAAGCACAGCTAAGGGACATCCCTTCAGTCAAGCTAACTGGATGTCAAAGCAGGTGAAATTGCTGCTTAGCTGCTACCGTCTTCCTCTGCCCAACCCTGCGCTCCTGCTCATCTTGCCCCTGGGCCACTGTACAGTCCCCCAGCAGCACCTTCCCCATGGAAGGCCTGACACATCGCACACAGCTGATTCAAGGAGGGCTGAGCAATACTCACGCAATCCTGGAGGAGCCGAGCGCTCAGAATCTCCCAGGAACAAGCTGTTAATCTAAGCAAATGGGCCAAAACACTGTCCTGACTAACCCCCTGGGCTCCTCCCTGAGCCCAAGGATATCCCTCCAGCAGCAATTTTCACTGTGCACCAGCATGTCAGCTGGCTGCAGTTAATATTGAAAAGCATAACAAAACAGAATCCAAAGTCTTCCAGTGTCTTGACATTGGGCAAAGCAAGTTCCTAAACATACTGCGATTTAAGTTACGCTTGCTTCCTCCTGAGAATCTCTCACTCTACTTGATTTCTGCGTCAAAAACTTTGCCCCTGCTATCCTAATTATTAAGATTTTTAGGTGATTCCTCCCTACCCCCCACCTTCCCTAGGCACTTAAAGCTTACTGTTTTCTTAATAAATAACCACAGTAACTACACTGCATTAAATAAACCATTGTATAGATGATGAAATAAAAACCCAAAAAGACAGCGTGTCCATTGAAACCATTGATCAATCTCAGGTTGTGCAATCCTGATCAGATTCTTGTCTCCATACAACATCAAACCTAAGATTACCCAAACGCACACAAACCTATGCCCAACGGCTGCAAGCGCAGAGGTTCACTTCTTCAGAAGCCTGCCTCCAGCTTTGCCGTTTTGCTAAAACACCAGTTCAAAAATCTTTGCTTTGCAGAACTAAACCTCTGTCTCAAAGAAGGTAATGTTAGCTTCAAAAACATATTCCTTGAATAGACGTGTGTTTTACTTAATCCATCACCGTAACATGAAGATACACTTGCTAAAGCTACTCTGTTTCTGAGAAATCTTTACAGAGACAGTTTCATGCTGTTCCTATATTTATTGGCTCTGATATTTTCTAATAGACTATGCAGGGAAACTCAGTTTCTCTTCTAAAAAGTCTTTTCATTTTGTCTCGCGAAGAATTTCAAAGATGGCAATTATCCAACCAAGTCAGACACTCTGTGCCTCAACAAGTGAGGAGTGAACTCCTTTTTTCTACAGACTGCAAAGAAATCTCATAGCACTTGACTCAGCTTTAGCAAAGCAGCCAAGAATTCTTCCTACCGTTAAGATTCAGCCACATCACTTGCCTCAAGAATTCCGAACTTTTGGCTTCCCTGCTCATGTTGCTCTGTGTAGTCATATGGATATTCTTTATATAGTTAAAAGCTTGCACTGCATCACATTATGGTCGTTAAGATGAAGGAAGTCCTACTTTTGAGCTCCTACTCCAGCGTTTCCCAGGTGAGAAGCAGAATTCCATGCACTGGATTTGATAAGATGAGCGCATCTCAGGGCCCTGCAGCAGCAGGCTGAGCATCATGATCCGAGACAACGCAGTCGCCATCTACTTGGGAATCCGATGTTGCTGTAGGTGTTGGTGCTGAACAATTTCTGGACTGCCCAGAATCTGTCGGACTTTGGGGTTGTCTTGCTGAGCTGGCTGATGAAGCACTGCAATTCTCATTGATTTTCTACAGAGAGGGGAAAGGATTGCATACAAAAGGTAAGGATAAGCACTCGTGGCACTATCCCCAGCGGTATTACCCCCAGATGCATTCAGGCACTTCTGGAAATTCACAAAGCGCTTACTTTGAAGGCCCGCAACATAACAAGTCAAACTTAAAGCAGCAAAGCGAAAGTAGTACATTTAAATCCAGATGACACTAATAGCAAGCAGACAGTAGCTTACCTTCCATGTCTTTTCCTAACTGCACTTTCCCAAGAAGCATGCAAAAAACAAACTTGTTGTGTTTCAAGGGGAAAAAAACAACAATTAACTGGACTTCAAAGTGTTCAGACAAGTTCATTATTTTGACCAAACAATTCTGTAAAATTTTTTAATGCTCCTAAATATAGCGTTCCTCAACAGTTCCCTCCCTCCCAAGATACTGCTCAGACAACAAGAACCACTTTTATATCAGCACTGTGTTTTTACAGGAAGGAAAGAATGATGAAGAGATGCCAAGAGGCACGAAAGCCTTCCTGGCCTCTTCACAATTCTCGACGAAGCGGCTGGGTGGTGTGCGGCAGAGCTGGACAAGTCCGCCTCGGACACCACGCAACTGCAAAACATTCTTTCCATGCCACGTTCACTGCCTAAGTTCTGTGCAACTGCTTTTCTCTGATTTCTCTTTATAAATGGGGACAGCTTATACTAACCAAGACCCTGAGGACATTTACCAACGGGAATAGAGCAGTTTGTCTGGACAAATGACTTTGATGTCAGAGACCCAGAGAGCTCTTCAGTGTCACTATAAAAAACATGTTCTTTGACTCAGGGAAGTTCAAAACCAAACAAAAACCCAACCAACATAAAGCAGACATGCCTGTAAATACATTTTCAAGAATAAAAGACAAATAAGGCAGGCAGGAGATCACTGACCAGGTGAAATTCCTACACACTCTGCTCTGCTGATTCACACTCATATCCCAAATTACCCATTTCTAAAGACAGCAGTTGTGGAAAAAGCATTTCTGTGTTTACGCCTACTGGGTGCTTAAGAAGAAACCTCACCCACTCCTTCCAGACAGGTAAACACAGTGGTTTTAACATTAACCATGCTGTTCTAAAACTTGCATTGACAGCATTTCCCTACTTTGCTTAAGCAGCATGCTTCATCACTGATGATGCTAAAGGTATTAAAAGGTATTTTGGGGGCAGACTGGACAGAAGGCAAATAGTGTAAAGTAAGCACCAGCAACTCAGCATTTTAAGCCAGGGAATGAATGGCTCTCATCTGGTGTAACTCTAGATTAAAAAAAAAAAAAAAGAAGATGAACTTTAATTGAATAGAAGGCTCTGTATCCTATCAGTAGTTGTCTGGAACACCTATTTCTGCAACAATGTAGATGTTTGACAGCATCACCCAAGGAAGCAAAATGAAATAAAAATCATTTTACACTCTGTCAAGAAGCTGTGCTTCTTCATGTTCAATTATCACCTTGTAAATTTTGCAAAATGTGTAACCTGCAGATTCCAATTAACATGAAAACAATGTAAACTTAAAGGGAATAATACTTGCAAAAAAATTGTTATTCCTGCTGTACTATACATAGAAAAGGACTCTATTTCATGCAGTATTTCAACTAGTGTTTCACAACTCCAGATTTATTATAAGCTGACAGAATACCTGCCAGGTGCTAACAGATTTACACAGCTATACAGGTTTTCAAGCATCCAACAAATACATAAGAAGAACTTCCGGTACATTAGAAGATTACCTGCAAAGGCTGATTCTCAGGAGTAGGATTGGTTTTGGACAGCTTAACCATCTCTTTTATCTGGTAGACTGCATAAGCTAAGGTGACCCAAGGAGAAGAGCTGATGCCCCAGGCTGGCTTGTTCACATCTTCTTGCTCTTCTTGGTGTTTAGTTTTCTTCAGAGGGAGTCTGGGCTCAGTCCGAGGCATGATATCTTCCGACTGCTGTTGTACAAGGTCGATAGTTGCTATGGGAACAGGACTGGAAGGCACTGGGATCCTTTCTGCTAGCATTGTCTTTTCTGAAGTTTAAAACAAAATAATCACTAGCAAAACCCAAGAAGCTTCAAAAAACGTGAAGCAGACAATGAGCACTAAGTATTTCTTGCTTTCATAATATGGTTGTCGCTACTGAAAGCAGAACGCTGGCACAAGCCGCCCGGAGCGAGACACTCCACAATGTAGTTAGGGAAACGCAACATGGATGCGGTCCTTACAGGCAAGGCTGTTCTGCAACTGCAGCGGGGTACGTTAGACGGCTGCATAGTCGGGAAGGGGTAATGAAGATGAAGCGGTCCATTTGTTCCCAGCTAGCTCTTAGAAATACGTATTTTCATGTTACATGGAAATCTAAAAGAAGTCATTTTCATGTTATAAGCTAACTGAAATCTTTTAGACCTGGAGCAAATTTCTTTCCCTGCATAAAGCCTGCATCTTAGAACTCACTTGTGCTCCTAACTACACACTGGCTTCAAACAGGAACCATTCGGTGAAGTCCCATGGCCTACTCCATCAGAACAGCCAGTTCTGATGTTAAAATTCCTAAACCTACCGATATGACTTAGAGAAGTTGTTCTATATCTTCACCACTTTATTTAAGAAGCAAACCATCCCTCTATAGTTTCTATAGAGTTAGGCAGTTGGTGAGAAAAGAACAAGGTTAGTGACACACTGGAGGAGACAAAATATCTGTTGCAGAGTTTCAGGTAAAGGAGGAAACCCTCCCAACAGACCCTTACATCTAAGGTCTTCCAACAGTCTGAAAGTTTTCACAACTGTCTTGAAACGTCACCCATAAAATGACTGTCATGACCCAACACAATGTGCCTTACAATCTTGAAGACCCACAGTATTCACATGTGAAAAGTAATTAAACAGACTGTTAGAAACTCTCGGGTATTTTAAGTAATAGCTGTATGTTCTCTACGAGTCTGTAAATAACACATTCTGTAAATTTTGAGAAAATATTTTTTCTGAGTAGAAATATTTTACCGATTGAAAAGATCTTTTTTATTCCAAATTATAAAATCTTATTTTGTTTACAGACTCTTAGATAGTACTGGATGTTTTAAGCAATGGTTGGATGTTCTCTAGTAGTGAAGAAATGAAGAGACTGATCCTGCACACACTTGACCACATGCTTAGTTTTACTCATCCAACTGATCTTGTTGAAAGCCACCTAATTACTGCCATGCTTCACATTAAGTTACGCACTCTTAAGATGGGCAGTATGTATTAAATGAAAACTGAAGACTGAAACAAGCTAAATAGAATCAGGCCACTAAGAACAAACTATTCTTTTGTAGGTTCACATGTACTTAACCAAAAGTTGATGGGAAACTGAAGCAGCAAATACCCCTTACACCTTTCCATTTTTTGCTGTTATCATTTGAATAGAAGTGAAGAAAATTCTAGCAAAATAAATATTTGAACACTTCAGTACAGGCAACTTGATAACTAGTCAAGGACAATTTATTTAATATTCTAACTAACGAAAACAAACTTTCATTTCATACTCAAAGCTCCTATTGGAAAGTAACATTTGGGTAAAAAGCAGATAAAAAATCGGTGACTTTTCAGAATTTGCCACAGTTGCTGTCTTTGCAAGAAATCGATTTATGCTAAATCCTTAACTTTGCACTAGGTATTAATTTCTGGTTAGCCTTTATAAAGGGGGAGATGAAAAAGTTCAAGTTCCAGCTGAGGGGAGATTTCTCAGGTGCCAGAACAGAGCTGAGGCAGCTGTAACAATCTGTGTCCTCTGAAGCCATCTCTACAGTTTGTGGAAGAGGTGGCTTGGACTGATAGAATATGAGAGCATACAGTGTCAAGGTGACCTTAAAGAACTAATGTAACTGCAATGACTCACTGTAGCTGTTAAGACTAACCTAAGGGATTCCCAGAACTGAGAGAACATACAAGTAGTAAAATGCGTTATGCTTTCCTTCTACGAACATCCCAGAACTCAATGCTGCCCTTCTTACAGCAGGAGCATCAATTTCTATTGTTGCTCAGGAAAAAGCTTCTCACTTGAAACCAAAATGTTTTGTCAAAATCTGAGTCAAGACACCAAACATACAAAATTAAAGCTGCAGGGAGCAGCTTCAGAGATACCTACTAGCTCTAATTCTGTAGTGTCTCAGTGACATTAATATTTACCTTCTTCTTCATCAGGAACCATCAGCCACTGGATCAGTGCAAACAGAAGAAGAATCACTAAACAAGCCATCCCTATTCCTCTGAATGTGGCAGCAGGACCTGTAATGAGATTTTTTTTTTAATTGAGAATCTACTTACTTAATAAAAGTAACACAAGGTGAGTCAGCATTATGCACTCTTTGGGTATGTATCATCCCATGCAGACTCTTACTACCTTGCTTCATTACATTTTCCTCCCCCAACATGTCTTCAACAGGCTTTGCAAGGGCTTTTTAACCACGTAATTAGATTCTCATTTGTTCATCGAGAGGCTGCATAGTATCAACCTATTCTCTCACAAAGGATTCATTCATCTTATTTAAGGATCAGGTTGGAGATTTGCTCACACAATACTAAAAATATCTAGGTATAACATATTTAATCAATCTGTAACACTGACAGGACAAAGCCATAGTCTGAATTCAGTGCTGACTCTGCTTTGATCAGGGCCCTGGACTGAGGATCTACTGAGGTCCCTCCCAGCCTGAGCAGTTCTAGGATTCCGTGATTTATACAAAGTGTATTACTCTCTAAGACGTAACAATACCTTAAGCATAAATAAGTTTCAAGCTGATAGTTCAGTAAAAGCAGAACTTTGATAAATAACATTCGATACAATTTTTGCTTACCGAAGTAATTGACCAAAACCCCTCCGACCATAGCCCCGCATCCTCTGCCCAGACCCAAGTGGAGACCTTGGAGGATTCCCTGCGCTGACGTTCTCAGCTCTGGCGGCACTGCTGCGCTAAGGTACGAAATACAAGCTGCCCATATAGCCGCGTGCGTGACACCTAGAGAGATGAAACGTTGTGAAGAGTACAGGTCCAGAGCGTACTAACACAACATCAGAGCAACTGCACGCGCCAGTTGGAGCACGCATTGGGGAAAAACAACAAAACCTCTTCCCTGACAAATGCCTGTGAAGTACAAACCCGCTTTTGGTAGCGTAATACTGGCAACTAAGCCACAGGGAGACATGACGACTCCTTCTGCAGGGTCTGTCAATAGCTTGCTCTCCCTCTAAGATGACTTCACTTTTCTTCGAGACACAGTCCCTAGGAAGACTAAATAAAGCTCCTTAAAGTCCCTCTGCCAGACTCCTTGTCCCTTCAAGAGTGACCGGGGGCCTTCGAAAGATGTTCTGATTTCATAAGCTAAGCTGCAGGCAATTAAAGCACTGATGCCTCTCCAGTGTCTCCTTACTGCCACGATGAAGGCAGTGCAGAGGTCATAAAAGCCAAACAATATCAGAAATGTCCGTGTCATTTCAGAAGCAAGAATTAATCTCCTCCTGTCCTTCTCACTGCCCCCCAAACAATTTCTGAACTAAAGGCCAACACACTCTGCACTTAGCACTGAGCAGTCTGGATGGGAAAAGCAGGCCGATTTTCATGCCTGTTGCTTGGAGGCAGAGTCAGCACGCCCTTCCTCCCGCTACGACCGCATCCTGCGTAGGCGCTGCCGCACGCCGCCGCCTCACATTTCACCCGCTCCGGGGACTGCGTGGCAGAGCTCCTCGCTGCTATGAGCAGCCGCCAGGAATCCAACGCAGCCCCAGGTCCCCACCAGAGACTCTGGAAGTCTTTTTCTGACACGTGCCTTGTAGGTTCGGGGTTATGAACCTTTTTTCCTACCGCAGGAGGAGGACAGCTAAGGGGACGGCGGTGAGTGACCGTGGGCATGCAGGAACAGGCTGCAGGTGGAGCCCTCGCCTTTGAGCACCTGCTTGGTGGGGGTTTTGCGGAGTGGTGAAAGAACGGGACAGGAAAAGGCAGGGTTGTGCAGAAGTTGGAAAAACAAAACAGTTTTGTAGCTCATCACACATTAAATAAGCCTGAACTATTTTGCCACCCTCAGACTGAGTGGGAATATTTTTTTCTTATTTGAGTGGTATTAAAAATAGTCATCACAGCTTACTAATGCCTAAAAGCTCCACTGCCGCGGTTTTAGAAAGATGTTGGCACAGCTGATGATTCAGTCAACATGTTTCTGTCCTCTACGCTTGACTTACTAATGAACAGTTGGACACTCAATAATTACTTAGGCATTTAGGCTGAAGATCCATAAGAGCAAGAAAACATACAATTTTGTAACATACATAACAACTTGAATTTTGCTTAGTTGTAAAATGATTAATAGCACTGTATGGAATCCATGCAGTTCAGGTATAGACATGTTAGATGTCCACAAGGCTGTTTATTTAGATTTTCATTCCAAATCTAAATAAAAATTTCTCAAGCTTTGGGTTTGTAAGGGCCACCTTTATACAGTGCAGAGCTGGCTTTGGCAATAGTACATCTCATTGACAAACAAAAGCCTTACATTAGGATGAGTTACCATTTACAATTTAAAGCTTTAAAACTCACATATTTTCCTTCCAAAAAGCTCAGAGTTTTAAAACTCACTGAATATCTATCTTTTTTTTAACACAGACCCACATGTGCATTGAAAATTGTGACCCAGAACTGTCCCAATAACAAAGCAAAGCTAATCTAATACAGAACATGTGTTCTTATTTTGGAAAGGATAACCATTAAGGTAAAACATTCAGTTTTATCAGCTATTAAAGAGTAAGTCAAGTATTAAAGCCAGGCAAATCAAAAACACATCAGAAATTATTTGAACCGTGAAGCACAATACCATTGTATTTGTTTGGAAACAAAAGGCTCTACTTAACCAACAGGTTCTTGAATGTTCTCACCTTTACTAGACAATCCAGATAGAACATGGTGTTCCCAGTTCCTCTGAAAACAAATCCATACCTTTAAACCAGCTTATTTCACTCGCCTTTAAAGGTACTGGCTTGTTCTTTATTTTTTTTTCCCAGTACGCCTACATAAAATCACTAATATGATTTTTATTATAGTTACTTATACAACAGTGACTATTGGAACAGCTTTTACAACAACTTTTCTACGAATTCTGGTCTAGATTACTGCTAATCACAATTCTTTTAAAAGCAGCTGTTCACAATATATTGTGACATTATTTGCTAAAACCACTAACCACCATTTCACCCCCTGGAACTTGCTCCAACAAGTCTAACAACCCTAGTGTTATGCTTGGAATAATAATGTTTAGTAAACTTAGGATAATTTACATATAAACCAAGAATTGAAGATTTGGGGAGCCAAGCTGATGTCAAGAGAGATATACCCTAATTATTGCCAAAGACACAAGTTTTTTGCTCTGTAGGCATAACTGTGTTGCTGGAGCATCAGTAGGAGTCACTTTGTAGAACAGTACTTGTTTTGGAGTTTGCTGGATAACTGCCAAGTGAAAATTGCTAATATTCAGGTTATCAATACAGTTTTGCACTTTAGAAAACTGTTATGCAAATGGGTGAGCTAGCTTAGCTGTTACCAGAGAACTTGGACCACTGCTTTGGAACAACACATATTGCAGCCACCTAGCATATTAAAACTTAATCTGTTAAGTGTGAAACGAATAAGATTGCTTGACCATTCACAGACCGAGGACACATATACATATTATATGTATTTGCCTACCAGGATGTCTCGATATTTTCAGTTACTAAAGATTCAGCCTAAGCTCTTAATTTCATACATTGCATGTGCAAGTCAATACAACATACAGATTCAAAACTCTAAATTAAGACGTGAGTTTAAATTTCCTCATTTACTCCTTTGAGAGTGCAATGCACTTAAAGAGCCCTCCTCATCCCAGTTACACTGACAGCAACTGAAACACAGAATGGTTCTTATGACAATCAATAGAAGCAGTTTGCAGAGTCATCTTCCAGAACTCTCCGTGCCCTTCAGCACAGCATGTGGGGATAATCCTTTTCGTATTGCAGAAACACATTAAAAAGAAAAAGCAATTCTTTACAAAAGTCAGCTGAAACTGTTGTTGACCTTAAAACCCCTCCAGCTGATGGAACTGAAATTTAGAGAGAGTTTGACAGCTTCCTGGAAAAAGAGTTATGTACAATGACAACCAGGACTTCACCAAGGGATTTAAAAGACCTAATAACTTGATGCAGTCACATGGTGCCCACGTGTTCTGCATCATCTACTCTTTTTTGTTTCTAAATACTTCTAACCCTTACATATGCAAAGCAGCCACAACTCTTACCTCTCCCTATCAACAACCTCACGCAAGTAAAAATTCCACCTCACCAAACTGCATTAAGGAGTCACCTCTTATCCCTACTGACAGATTCAGTGGATGTGTAGGAAAGAAAGCAGAGCCCAAAGAGGATTCGGTAACTGTTGCAGAAGGAAAGAATGAATCAAGAAAAGATTAAAACTGGTAAGAGTGAGGAGGGGAAGAGAATAAAGGGGGGGGTGGGTAAAGAAAAAACCAAAATAGTCAACCACACTTGTAAAAAGATTAATTTGATGTCCCATTCAGCAACACTGAATGAGATTACTGGAACGTACAAATGTAGTGGCACTAGTTAGACACACATACAGCATACCGATGGACTTCATGGACGCTAATAAACCATGTTAGATGTAGGCTGAAAAGTGTGTGTAGAAAACAAAGAGGCTTTCAGGAGGGGAGAGGTAGTATGTGTGTTTGTTTTGGTTTTAACTTTCTCATTTGCTAACTATAAATAACTGCAAATAGCAAGAATAACCCAAGTGTACATGATTCAGCAGTAGCGAGATACAGAGGAAGTCTGGCAGATAAATTTATGAGAAAGTATTATTTTGAAGGTCCTTAGTCGTTTCTTTAAATCTCGATTACTCAGCATTATACCACACAAAAAGCCCCACCAAAACAGCTCCCTCGCAGCTGGCTGTAAAAGCAAACCTACATATTAAGCAATTCAGACTGAAATTTCAGCAGAATAAGAACAAGATTCAAAGTAAAAGAAACTTCTTTTACAGCCATGACTACAGGATGCTTCCAGGCACAAACTTACGGCCGTACTGGTGAGACACAAGGGGGTTTCTTCTAGACTTTGAGTTGGGGTGTCTTTAAAACAGGATTACCTAAAAGGTAATATCCAAAGCTTTGTATTCATCATTTGTTCCCCCTAGGTGTTTAAGCAGGCAAGAGTAAAACACGTGTGCGTTCTTCAGGTTCTTTGTGCCATTTTCATATTTTAACATTTGGTATGAACTATGAAGTATCACTTCAATAGCTGTGGTTCAGAGTTTCTTAATAACAAAAATCAGAAGCTTGTTCTTGTGGCAGGTTTAATACAATAAACTGGGTTTTGTTAGCAGGGAAGGAAGGAGCCAAGACACAAATAGATTTCTTTCTGCGTATATGCAGAAATCTACAGTGCTCTCCAAAGGCATTTTACAACTCAAGTTAAAATCTACTTACAAAGGTTTCTGTAAATACAGTAGAAAAAGTTAATTCAAATTATGCTGCACATAGAAAATTTTCCACAGATTATACTTACAGGTTTTATTCTTCTAAGTAGTATTGTATAAAGTCAAAATACTGGCTTTAACAAAGATGGTACAATTATTTTTAAAGGCAGGGAAAACATTTTTGGCATTTAAATTAACCACTCTGTTGCAAGTTTACTAATCCAAATAGTTCAAATACTGAAGAAACAGAAAGTACAAGAATTTAGATTTTTTTCCTGGTTTTGAGAAGTGGTACCCACTACAAAGACACAAAAAAATGTCATAAAATCAAAGTTAGAACTATTTATATTTTAACATTGCAATGAAGGTTTTACAGACTTTTTTGACAGCATGACTTGAAAACAGGGCTCATATTGCTTTTCATAGACCACACCTCTGTCCTTCTAATTAAATTAGTTAAAGGGCAAGTGTCTTAGAGAAGCTCTATTAACATAGACAAAGCTATTGAAAGAAATTCCTCTCTATTAAAAAAAACCCTATATAGTCTAAAATTACTGATTGAACAACACCACTCGAAAACTACTAAATCTTTTAACACAGACAGAAGGACCCTATGTTCTTTTTTTTTTTTCCAAGGCATCCTTTCAAGAACCATGACCTTTTACATTTAATGAAGTTCACATTTATCACTAAACAGGATTTGCAGTAGGTGTGTACCCAGCTCATACTTCTGTTTCTTTGTTTAGTTAAAGGGTGTGTTGGTCTCGCACAGTTCTGTTTGAATAAACAGCGAACTGTGCACAATCAAATGCAAACCCACCCTTTTGACGTCAAGTATTTCCCAAGATAAACAGTGATGTTTTATAAACCTGAGTCTTCTGGGATATTTGTGGTCAAAAAAAATAGAGGAATACCAGATTTTTACTTAATCATAGTTCACATAAAAGCAAGATAAATGTAAGCACCTGATCTTATACCAGAAGGGCATTACTGCACTGCCTTACCTTGAAGTACTTCCATCGGAAGAACAGTCCAGGCATTTTCCAGATACGAGATGTAAATATATCGAGCTGTGTTACAGGCAAGACCAATATAAAGCACTCTAAAGGAAGTAAGAAAAAGAGAAGTCAGGATAGTTTGCACTTCCCTTTTTTTGGTATGCTGTAATATACCTTACTGCTTCAGAAATCGTTTGCACGTGTACAGTTTGACAGTCTAAAGCACGTGCTCAATGCGAAATAGGTTCAAGTACTCCAACCAAACACGAACTCTCCTCTTGCCCACTCCAAACATATTCAAACCGAGGCTGAACTTAAGACTCTTTTCAAAATCCTAACAGAAAAAAAATAAACCAAAGGGACAGCAGATCCACTGAGCTTTTAACGAAGCTCTGTAGTTCCATGCCACACTCTACACAGGACTGTATTTCAGAGAGAACATTTCTCAGCAATCCAAACAACCTTCTTCTCTAATCATTCAGAGATTCATTCTTCCATTTCAATGTAAGCCTCGTGCAGGTTTATATTAGATGAATTAATTCTACCCCAATTAATATAAGTTTATAGTCCTAGTATCTGCAAACTGCTCAGAACTACTCTAAAAACACATCCCACAGAAGCAATATGGTTTATAACAACATGCCTCAGGATAAAACTTAACCATCCTGTTGAAAAGCAGCAGATGCTGCATCTCAGAGCGAAGAGAAAAAAAGCTCTTACAACAGTTTTTAAACAATGAAGCACAAAGACTATTTGTGCAGTGCATTTTCCCACTGCATGTTTAACCTGATGACTTTTCCCTTCCAGTTTTCAGATTTAGCTTAGCTTACCTCCAGAGTGCTTATTCATCCAGGTATCTTTCTCTTATTTTTAGATGGATCTTAAGAAACAAAGACTTAATTCGAAACATGTTTTTAGCTTGAGAAAAGATGCTATTACAACCTTTAAAGATTTTTTTTTCAGGGACAAGGATTATGTATTGTCCAAACATGGCTTCTTGGTTGACCCCTGGTTTGGCACATGAAATAAATGCAATTGATAATGAAGCTGTAAGTACAGGCACTGTGAAAGGGCTCATTATTCTTTGCACTGTTTTTTTTTAGTTATTTTACAAAAGCTCACCAAGATTTAATTAAATGGTACATAGCCACTGAAAAAACTAGAGTGAGGTTCAATCCTAAAAATGCAGCATCTTGTTAACATTTGAGGTCTCCAAATATACATGTTGACAGCTAAAATACCAGTACCATACTTTTCATCATGTGAGTGATATCAAAAAAACATTCAAAATTATAGAGACAGGTCTGTGCATTTCTCAACAACAGGGATTTACAGAAGACAATATATTTTGCTCCCAGCAAGTTGGGTAAGCTTGCAGAAAGTTCCCCTCATCCTCCCCAAATCACACATCAGACCAAGCTGTGTTGCCTCCAGATACACGTACGGTCCATGAATAGCTGGCATAAGCTGCCTTTAGGCAACAGAAGCCCAAGCATTCATTCAAGAAACCATGGGAAACCATGAAAAAGTTCGGTATTATATAATAAACAGAACAAACTTGTTCTTTGTGCCATGCATCATAAATTTCATCTCGCCCTTTAATTAATGCCTTCTGTTCCAAACAAGTAATTTTGTTCCTTTCATAGCCACAACTTAATGTAATTCTTATGTATAATCACATTTCTGAAATGTTAGGACACATTTGCCACAAAAATAAGCAAATACACAAGGTCTGCAGGCTCCTTTCTGCATTCCCCCTGCTACTAAAGCCCAGGGTGATGCACACCCTTCGGGATACAAAGAGTACACCGTATACTTCTTTTTCCTTATCAGCAGTACAGCAGCTCTCTGTTTAGGACCAGTTCTTGCCAGTTGTCATTTTTATTTTTGTCTAGCAAAACCTTTGCATACCAAGAATTTCGTTCCCATCTCAGCTATTCCACATCACAGCCAGACCAGAAATGTGAAGAGGTCATAGAATCATTAAGGTTGGAAGAGACCTCAAGGATCATCCAAGTCCAACCGCCCCACCACCACCTATTACCCANTGTGAGAAGAGGCCGACCCCCAGCTCACCACAACTTCCTTTCAGGTAGTTGTAGAGGGCAATAAGGTCTCCCCTGAGCCTCCTCTTCTCCAGACTAAACAAGCCCAGTTCCCTCAGCCGCTCCTCATAAGACCTGTGCTCCAGCCCCTTCACCAGTTTCGTTGCCCTTCTCTGGACACGCTCCAGGGCCTCGATGTCTTTCTTGTGGTGAGGGGCCCAAAACTGGACACAGTACTCGAGGTGCGTCGTCTCCTGCTTCAGAGTTTTTCCATCATCACTAACACACTCGGCTATCTGTGCTTTTCCACCGTGTTACACTTGCAGAAAGACTGGAATCAGAGTTTAAGAGCAGCAATTTAGTCAGGTTCTACCTTTTTAGCTCTTTAGCTCTGTGTCACAATTTTTAATTTGTTAGAATATGTAGCTTTAAGTAAATTACAGTTTATGAAGATTTCTATAATTATGCTTTTGGAGGGGTCCATCACATGGTAACTTGTGTGTGTTTACAGAGTCTTTTCAAAAACGTATTTCTAATAATTGATCACTTAGGCTCTCTATCAGACCTAAATGGATAATGTAAACAGATGTTCCTTATGAATGCTATACACGGTACCCACAGAGACACCATATTCAATTTACAGGTTAAGCATTTAAAACACTGAATCTTATTTATGTTAAGGAGACTAAGCTGTTTACAGCCATGCCTACCAGCCTCTGCTTCCTACAAAAACTCACATGCTGGAATTACGGTCAAAGACATTCAAGCTTAACCTCAAGTAGAAGGTTATTTACAGAGATTAACATCATCTTCCTAAAGTCAATGGCAGTTATGAGTGCTTCTACACAGGATACCATTCAACAATGGTGTATAAATATCTGACAGACAGTTTTGCATGCTTTTCCATCGCAATATCCTCTCAAAGAACTTGTGGCCTTCACCACGCTTTCTGATGGCTTCTTTGCTTTTAACTCTTATTTACTTTTAAATGAAAATCTACTCTGTCGAAGGTGTTTGGAGGAGGCAAGGAAAAAAAAAACCCACCCTTCTAACATCTGCAGTGTTCCCTCCCCTTGTAAATCTGTACAATCACAGAACACTTTCTACCTGAACTGATCACTGTCATTACTCCAGATTCAACTAGTGACCTGCTAATTACATGTCTGAAACACTAGCAGCATGTATAACATATTACACATATGCACGCATCAACAGTAACGCTAAGGAAGTCAGAAATCAGGCATTAACCAGCACGTTTGGTATGTTCATGCTTAAAATGCTTGGACAATAATTTGGGTATTAGTTAAAAATAACCTGTGAAAACAGAGTTGGTTTCAAAACGTTGTGAGGATCTTGTATGCCAACACATACGATGGCAGAAACAGAAAGCTTTACATGGCTAGAAAAAGAAAACTGAGCTTCTATGTGACAAGGGTGTGAAGCTTGTTCTCTTGTGGTTCTACAAAGGACAGCCAATAGCATTTCTTCCTGGTACTGCGACAGCGCGTGCAATTCTGGTACTCATGCCTGTCTTCAAAGAATTAGGACAGGAAGGAAAGATTGAATTGTAATATTCAAGTGAGTACTGCACAAAGACTGCCTATATCTAGGAGTCTAACAACTCAGATGACAGACTGCAAATATTCTTTTTAAATATTTTTTTAAAGAACGTTATGGAGAGAAATCAATGGAAGGTGAGACAACCTCAGCACTGAAGTCATCTTACCAAAAAAGAGATGTCAAGTTACCTTCCCTCTGCTTGTGAAATACCCTGTGAAATATTCACAGCTAGCTGTGGATTGAGAGGTACTTGTATCTTATTTCATACAGAGACCTTACACCAGAATTCCCATAAACATAACTGCTTTTATGCCAAAAGTATAAACAAGGAATTTTGAGCTATTAAAAACAAACAAACAAACAAACATAAAAAAATGATCCCAAATGCTTCTGGCTAAGATGGTTCCAAGAAGGATATACAGTTGGAGGCTATTGGTTCTTATTAATGGAAGAAAGAATGTCTGTAATATAAGGCAGCAGACATACACAGAACTATCAAAAAATACAAGCGATGAACTCCTATACATTCCTCTTTAAAAAAAAAAAAAAAGTTTGCCTCCTCTTGAACAAACCATACATTATACGGAGTTCAAAACGTAGAAGGCGGCAGGCAACCAGGAGCCAGCTCGTAAACTGTGATGACTAAATACAAGTAAGCATTAGATAACATTAAAATATGACTAATGTGCGTTTCCCAGGTGTAGGTATAAAGAACGTTGTTTCACTGCGAATAGAAGCTAGTGTTTTAACAACTTAATCTTGATTCAATCTTGGCTTCATAGGCTTAACAGTGCAAAGAAAAAAAACCAAAAACAAAAAAGAGGAGTTAATCCTGTACATCATCCTTCTTTTTACTGGCCAATGTTCCTATCCCCTTCTGTTTCATCGTATTCACAAGCCTACCATTCTTTTGTTTTTCATCCTTTCTGTATTTGAAGCCTAAGCCTGAATTTTGTACTATAACAATGCACATTGAAAGAGCATACCTAAGCTATCTTTAGCTATCAAGACTGTGATCTGTTCTCACCACTCCTCCATCACCAAATCCTTCCTCCATTTGTTGCACGCAAGGTGTCATATTTTCCCATGCTAATTATTGTCAAATTCAGAGATTGAAAGACTGACTCAAAGTAAAGAGATCCTCCTCAGTTTAAAGGAAGAAAAAAACCATCTCTTAGGTAATCTCTCAAATTACAGTGCTAAGTATCTCAAAACATTTTTAGTAAAGGTCAAATGAATAAAAAAAAATCATGACAATAAAAATAAAACAACAAAAAAACCAAAAGCAAACCCCACAAACAAAGAGCAAAACCACAGAACAGAATACACAAAAAGAACAGTGCAGACAGCTTAAAAAATATTTACATCTGGATGACTGCATGATTATAAACAGGGCATTTGGAAAGGACATGATGCTAACAGCACACAGAGCTCTGTGCTCACTTGCAGAGAGTATCTGAGTAAATATAAAAAAACCCTTGACAACTTAATTAACTCAGATTCCCCCCCCTCTTTCCTCCCCTGAGGTTTTTTTAAAGAAGAGTGAAGGGATTTAGAATATTCACAAATTAAGTCAATTGTGAATTCAGAGGAAAACAGTGTTCCCTAACACGCTGGAAGTAATCCATTTCACCTCCACAAGGCAAAAACTCCCCAAGCCCTGCACAGCCATCTCACTTCAGTAGCTACCACATGCAGGTAACCAAAGGAAGAGAGCAAGGAACGGAACTGGTAAGCGACACTCCCAGGCTGCAACCTCATTCTGCCAACACCCCGAGCCTGATTACCAGGGCATGTGCACAGGAGGCGCTCACCTCGCTGCTTCATCTCCTCCTCGCTTCGCAGTGTGCGAGGTCGTCTTTTCAGGCTACTGTGGGGGCAAAGAGCTGCCTGACAAGGAGAAGCAGGCTAAAGCTGGAGGTTTCCAGAACGCTGCTACTCACAGAAAAAAAAATTTGTAAAATTAATGGTATTTATACGTCAAAACAGACAATCCTTGAGTGGGAAGTGATTTGTAAAGATATCTAACACAGCTTTGTATCAGTGAACTAGGATGTCTTCTGGAACAGTCTGCAAAAGATTACGGTGCCAACATACATATTATGCAACTCAAATGCAAAGGAAGCATTTCAGAGCATTTTCAACCCCTAAATTAATTATAAAAAGCTCCATCAGGCAAGCTACGTAAGTGAGCAGAACCCAGAATTTTAAAATAAAAGGATTAGCTTGAATTTCACATTGTAACACTAGACTAAACCTGAAATTCTACTTTTTTTTAAAATAGCTCTCCAAGGATTGCTAACATCTTACCTGATATGACCAACCAATTCAATCAATTTGTGGCTGAAGAAGTAGGCAGTCAGCTCAGACACGTGACTGAGGACGGAACAAACTCCAAAGAGAGTGGTAGTGCCATTCAGGTCTTCCAAGTGCCAGTAAAGAAAGGTGAACACAAAGCCATACCCAAACCCCATGAACCACGCCACGAAGAGCACTGAACCGTACTGGATGCTACACAGCAGTTTTACTAGGTCCCACAAACTGAAAGACTGTGACTGGCTCATACTGGTAGGAGTGTTATCGGAGGATTCGTTGGAGGCACTTCTGTCTACCTGTGAGATTTCCACCTCTTTTCGCTTATTTTCGTCTTGCTTGAACTGTGCATAATGAAATCGAAACTGAGTGGCCACAATTAATGCCATTGTCATCAGGACACCAAAAACAATGAAAACTATCCTGTAGTTCTTGTACTCGGGAGCTTTACATCCTTGACCTTCGATGCCAACTTCTGTATGGGTATAGTCAATGCCAATTCCCACGGAGAGCATGGCCAGCCCCCAGCCCAGAGACCCCCACATACGCTGCAACCCATACCGGTCCCTGTGTTTCCCGAGGTACTGCAGGGTTACAGTGTCCACAATAGTAACGGAGGAAGCACTGAAAAATTCTCCTATTATGACAACCAGCAGAATGAGTAGAAAGATGGCTTCTACTTCTTGTTGGTCATAAACGAGCACAGCTTGGTCAGAAGGCATCGGCTTTGTGGTGGTGGCAGCTGGGGTGGTACTTGGAGTCACGTTCCCTGGTGAGACTGGGCTAGTGGTGGTGTTTTTCAACATAAAATGGGTACTGTTTTCCAAAACAAACTCCACATCATTGCTTTGTGTAGGTAACAAGAACGCTGCTTCCGGATTAGCTGTCCCTGTTGTTTCCAAAGTGACCGGACTGGAAGTGAGCAGGTCTCTCCTCCCACGAACTTTCGGGGATGCAGTACTCACTGTGGTCAGCAGAGAAGACATTGAGGCATTTTGCAAAACTGTTGTTAAAAGGCTGCTTGCATTGGTGGGATGTGCTGGGGGAGGGCCCTTTGGTACACATCTTAAGGTGGCTGGTCTAACAAATCCAATCCCCAGGTTAAATAAAACCCAGCATAAAAGCGAAAAGAGGAGGACAATCTTCCCTTTCTTGAAGCGATCTGCCACCACTCCCCAGAAGGGCGCACTGCAAAACTCAATAAAGTACCTGATGCCCACCAGAAGTCCACTCTGACTGGGTGACATACCCAGCTGCTTGTAGTACACAGGCAGCAAGGGATAGAGCGAGCCATATGCAGAATAGAAGAAAAAATAAAAGACCTTTGAGATCAGAAGGTCATTGTTTATTTTGACGCAGTGCTTTTCTAACCAATCTAGCTCTTCATCTGGGACCGTGGTTGTCTCCGTTGAAGGGGATTCATTCTGGGGTGGCAAGTCTTGATCCTTGGAAATGCCATTGAAAGGATCAGCAAGCACATACTTTCTCTTCTGTTCTTCTTCATCATCGGTTAAAATGGCAACCTTATCATCAGCTGCCATGGTTTACCACAAGCATCCAATATCCAGTGCACTCTCAAGGAACTAGGGCTACCCTGCGAACAAATGAACGTAACATGGTTAGGGTACCACAAAGGAAGAGACCTGCAATGCCAGCCATCAAGGACAAGGACAGATTCTTTTTTGTAAGTGATGTTCCTGAGCAATAAATGCAATATCAGGGTGGGGAAGGCCATTTGTCTAGACTAGTGGTACATGCTGTCGTCAATAAAAACATGTTTTACAACCAATTCTGTGAAGTACTCCCAACAGCAGCTTTAATATTGTGCAGTAAAACATCTTTCATGTTTAGGACAGAGAATAATTTATATATTCAAAGCTACTGTGGTAATTAAGTGCTAGCATTTGCAAGTCTCTTCTTTCAAGTTGTCTTTTCCTCCCCAAGGCTAACTGCTTTATTTTCAGTATTCCCTGCTATACCAAATGATAGCCATGATTTTGGAACTAAATCATGCAGCCACATATATATTCTTTTTTTTTTTTAATAATCAAACCAAATTATTATCTGAAGCCTCATGGTGGCCTTCAAAAGGTTCATAAATCTCCTCCTGAAACGTGATTTTCTAAGCACTCCACAACCACTGTAGAAACTGGTGGGAGGCTGGAGCTTCTAGGCTGAATTGGAAGAGAGGTGGGAATTAGGAGAGGGCTTTAAGATTAGAACAAGGGACCCTCGAAATTAGGATAACAACCTCAAAGGCATCAAAGATCTGGAAGCAAAGAAACACAGGGACAGAAAATAAGTACAGGCCCTACAACGATTTCTTCAAGTCAAATTCTGAAATCGAAGAAAGGTGGATTCGAAGGTAACTGCAGCTGCCCACACTTACTCTCTGCAGAAGTAAAAGACTGCAAAATCGACAAGCAACACTTAAAAATAAATTCACGACTACCTAGACTTTGATTTGACAAACCACCTTTCACATTTAAAAACAACAAACCATTCTAATAAGCTAGGCTAGCTAACAGAAGCTTTTCTTTCAAGAGATAACAAAGAGCTCTGTCAGTAGGCTACCAGCTCAAAATCATTATATTCAGCAACATATTTTTGCTATATAAATATTCATAAATTTAATCTAGGAAGATAAGCTCATGTTCATTATGAGAAAGTTGAACATTTAATGTATTTTGGTTTTGTCATCCCTTTGCTGTTTGTGTTAGTGTTGTTATCACACAGAAACCTTTTGAAAAGAGCATTTTATTCCAGCAGAACCTGAAATTTCTCTAAGAGCATTCAATTTATGATCGGGAATATCTTCTCAAAGAATTCCAAGTATTTTTTTGCAGGTCTGTGCTGTATTCCCCCAATGAAATCTCAGTCTTTCAGCAAGGTATCGCCCCCTTAAAATTAGTCATGCAATGATATATACTGTGCCTTTACATTATTTAATTATTATTCAGAATTTATTTAAATACTTACAATGCATTTGCAAGCCAATGCAAGGCTAATAACAGAAGAGAGACTCTAACATTCACAAGTATGTGAAATTAATTCTTACTGATCCAACATATCCATAACAGCTCACAGAACAAGCCATGAATACTTCTAAAAACGACGGTCCATTAAAATAATCTACATCTCACACAGTTCAGTGACAGACAAATCTAAAAATACCATCATTAAAATCCCAAACACTCCTGAGGTTTGTGTGCATTTTTCACTTTTAAATATAATTTCTATGGGATATGATCTACAAGGATCTCTGTTTTCAGTCAGGGAGAAAAGGTTGCATAAAAAGCTTGGATTCTTAAATATTCATGTATTCAAGGTCAGAAGTTAATCAAAATGATGCCAGCACATACACACAGACTGCGTTTTTTCTCCAGCTTCTTCAAAGACAACCAGATTTAAAAAAAGAAAAAAGAAGTAAAAGTATTTCAAGTGTCAAAGATTAGAAAAAGTCCTAATCAAGCTGTTAGAACAGTCAAATGTGAAAACACATTTTCTTGCTCTTACCTGCTACCATCAAAAGACCCATGAACCAAAAACCAGCAGCAGTCTAGTTAGCTCCTGCAATTTTCTGTTCAGTCACTTCCACCTGAGGTTTGGAAGGACTGTGGGTTTTTTGCTCATATATTTGTTCATTTTTGGCTTCTATATCTATAAAACAAGTTCTTCTAATGAGTAAATTAGATCAATCATCATCTGTTTTTATTTTCTTCATGCCTCATCTTGCTTTGACAACAAAGACTCCAGGACTTGTGCAGCGCCCCACTTATGTCAAGAGCACATAACCGAGGTTTCAGTGCTGTTCCTGTGTCCTGCTCATCTAATTTACAGCAACTTGCTTACTAGCTGTATCAGAGCTTTACAACATTTGATTTTGAATAATAAATTTCCTCCCCTGTTCCCATGACATGACAAGATAGAAATCTCGTTTTAACTGCTTGACTATTAGGCCAACTTCTTTGCAAGTATAAATTGAAATTATCCTGATTTAAACAATGCAGCCATATTCCTTATACCTACATCTGAGCTTTGAACCATCTGATTTCATATAAATTATACCAAAGGCTTTTCAAGGAATTAGTATTTGATCTTTTTGAATTCAGTTTCCTTTTTCTATTGGAATGGAACTTTGATTTTGTACGTTGTATGAATAATGGCTATATGAAAAATTGTTGTATTGCTAATCTCTAAACACTTTAGTTGCTGCATCTCCCCCCGCCCCAGCATCCATCACCTTCTAGGCCATTGCATGCAAGGATTAATCCAGAAGGTCCACTTCTAGTATTTTGACTAGAACGTCTTGGGTAAGAATGCTATGAAAAGTGTATTTCAGAATAATTTCAGTAAATATTTTCCCACCCTGACAGTGTTTCATTGAACATTATTAATAACACAGCATATACTCTTCAGAAATATAACAGCATCAAGACTGGTAGGAGCCATATGGCATTCTTTAATGTTTTGATCACTAGTTTGTTTAGGAGTCAGGTTTTTGAAAGTGATTTTAGTTAGCGATTTTTTTAATTCTAAAAATAAATGACTGGAAATGAGAAAGCCAACAAAGTTGTGTTGTTACTGAAAAATATACCAAAAACTTAATAATCTATGGGGCTTTCCTTCCACTGACAAAAAACCCCATGCCAGTCAGGGCCTGCATGTGCAGCAAATCAAACAGGTGGAAAACCAACATACTCCTAAGTGAGAAGAGACTAGTTATCTAGTGGTTATTTTAACCATAGCCTTCAGATACTCCATCTTCACCTTGCAAAAACTATTCCTGATCCACAGGACAGCAGGAGGATAGAAGACAGCACTACTGGCAAGTTTAAAATGAACAACAGAGAACAGGGGCATGGAAGAAAGGTTCAGAGAGGAAAAAGAAGCGATTTCAGTGTGAATATAAATTTTAAGTCGTTTGAGGCAGAACAAAGCACCGAGTTTTGGTAGATGCCTCTTGAATGTCATCGGTTCAGCCAGGGTGAGTGAGACCAGAGAGGTTCCAGAGCGGTAACATCACACTGAAAAACAGGGCTAACAGTTTTGAAGCTATGTTCCCTAAATTTAGGGGAGTGGCACACACAGACAACAAAGCCCTAACACGCAAACTGGAAACTTCTGCAAAGATCCTGAGAAAGCCCCGCGAAGGGAGAGGGAAGAGGCGTACCAAGTGGACAGCACAGCAGATGTACGTCACAAGAAAGCACCTTGGTCCTCCGGCAGACAAACGAGCTTTTGTCTTCCCCTGGGTTTATGTTTCCAGACCACTACAGAACTCAGAGCAGGGAACCAAGGCTTTGTTCCCCCATCATCCCACCACCCCTGACATGGCTACAGCAGAAAAATATTTCATTAAAATCTGAACTGCCTGCTTTCCCCCCAAGCCGTGATCCTATCACAGAGGCCCAGGAGCACAAGTCCCTTGCTCACAGCTGCACAGGAAGCTCGTGGCCGACCCGGCTTGCCCAGACTGAGGATTATTCTGCAAGATCACTCGTGCTCCGAGCCTGTTTATGCACAAGTGCATGCGTGTCTTTTCAGATATAAAGAACGTACTTGTTAACCACAAGACTATTCTTTCTTCAGGCTTTGCACAGACAGGATTTTTTTAATGTAAGTACTAGAGTCTGGTAGTTTCTCTAAGTTGACTGATACAGATTGCTGCCACCTGGTTTACATCTATTCCTCCAGCAAGCCAGAATCCACTTTCAAACTCTTACAACCACACCAGTCACCTTCTGCAAACAGCTACAGCAACCTTCCTGCAGACTTGTACCTCTGAGCAACCCCCTGAGGAACAGAGGAAAAATCATTTGTCCCAAGGAATTCAGGGGTGACAATGTCATGATCACTTTCATGACTGCAACAAGGCTCTTTGGCACGCAGGCAGAAAGAGGCAAATATGGGTATTCTACATTTAGTTAAGTATCTTCTTGGCATTCTTGCCTTTTTTATTTCTTAAATCGATCCTCATTTACTCTGACTCTCCTAATAATTAAGAGGATTTCACGATCAGAAAGGATAAAAAGCTAATCTATTCAAGACAACCTGACATTACAAAAAGTTCCCTATAAACCAAAGGAAAATTGTATAGTATACTAAAATCTCAGCTCTCCTCTTGGAGTCACGCTTTCCAAAATTTTGGCAAAAAACCTCTCAAAACACCTCAAAGCTTTGTACCCTGTCTCAGCGGAAAAAAAAAAAAAGCCAATCAACAGTTCAGACTGGGATATCAAATCCCTAAACTTCTCCAGGGAAATGGCACTTACAGCACAGGGCATTAAAACTTCACTTGCAGACCAACAGAAAGTTAGATTTGGGGTGACGGAGTACTGCTGTTTTTAAGTAAAGCTTATTTCAGCATAAATATTCCATTCACTGGCCTTGGAGAATTAACATATGATTAGGACTGACAAAGCAGAGCCTCAAACCCAGGGTTTGGATGTATACTGAATATAAAAAAACAAAACGAAACAAAAAACCCCCAAAACCACCCCAGAGGGCAGTTCATCAGAAGACAGTGCAGATGATGAAGAGTAGCTTAACCCATTAAAGACCTAGCAAAATCACTGTAGAAAATTTGTATTTGTACAATTTCAGAAAACATACTTGACTTTCAAAACAGGAATCATTCATTAATCTCTCAAGCAACATGCAGCTGTAAGAACGGAGCAGACCAGCTTGCTGTCTGCAGTGTGGATAAACCAAAGCCAGCCAATGTGGCATCACAGCTTATTTTACCCTTCTCAGATTTTCACTAACTAGCAAACTGACTTTGCAGCAAACACATGATGTTTTCATAGGGACATTTTAAAATCTGCTAATATAAAACATGTTTCTTGAATAAACCTTTAAATCACTAATTATTGTTTGATTCAGAACAGGTCTGTGCTAGAGAAGTAGACTTAAAAACTAGGCATCTATTAAAGAAAGCTCACCTCACTCATCCCCCGGCTGGTGAAACTGCCACGAGGAGTGCACCCATCCTACTGCTCATGTGCGCTACCTCCTCCTCAGCCCCCTTCTCACACTGATCTAAGCTACAAAATCTTTGGATCAAAGACTTTGTGCTACAGTATCTGTGCAGCATCTCTCAGAATTAAGCCCCACATCCACCAGGCCTACAAGGCATTGCTGTAATAAACATAAATAATAGACCATGCTTTCAATTTTCAAGCAAGTTTTACCCCTAAGGAACGGCCTGGTGCTGTCGTCTGCATTCCTGCTGAGGAGGAGAATGTTATGCAAACAACTTACATCATGACGGAGGAGTGCATAGACTTATTCACTCTTGCATCACATTCCCAAACCTCTCCCAGGCAGGCCAACCTCCATGCGGAGCCCTTGGAGGGGCTGTCCCCTGCCAAGCCCACTCGGGGCAGGCTGACCCACCTGCCCATGTCACCATTCCCTGCTCTCTAAAGGCCCCAGCACGGACACCTTACTCAGAATTTATAAAATCAGAAATAAATCACATTTATTGAATTAACTTGGTGCTGGGAAATACATTTGTTTCAAGTCTGAAGCAAAACATTAGTGTTTCTATAAAATGAAACCACCTTGTTCTAAAACACCTAACTCTTAAAATGGCTTTATTTTGTGTTGCTTGGCATGCATTTACTTAATGTGTTGGTCTACAGGTTTTTCTACTTTGTTCAATAGGTATATAAACCCCCACATACTTTGACACATTTAGCCCATTAGATTGAAAGACTACAGTATGTCTGAAGTATGTCAAGATCAGGTTTATAATAGGTTTAATGCACTTTATAATAGGTCTGAAGTTTCTAAGTTGATACAATAGTGCTAATATTAACATTAAAGAAGATGAGAACGCTATCGATCACAATCTGTTAAAGAAAAACCATTAATCTCACATCTTAGGACTCATGATTTCCAATCACGTGTTCCGTTTCATATGTGCCAATTAAGATGTCCTAATAGACTCTATTTTTTAAATCAGTTTACTTTTAATCAGTATTTAATTTTTCAACCAGTTTTTAATTTACCAACTACATATCTATACGGCCAAGGTTTACACTTCAGTAAGGATGGCAAATACCAGGCATGCCTTTGACCACGGACCAGGCAAGTGTCCCCAGTCAGAGCGGCAGCACCCCAGAGGCAGAGCTGGCTCCAGCCCTGGGGAGGCACACAGGCACCCGGCTGCACCACGGAGCCGGGCAGCGGAAGGAGCTGGATCACGTCACCGGTTCATGCTGTCCTGCACTGCAATGTAAACTCGGGCCCACTGTGTTGCAGCTGAAGATTAAGGTGAATTTTAGATTGTGCCCAGGTTGTGCCCTGGCACTAGTTGCATTGGCTTCCTCACATCATCAGCTTTTGCTCGTGTTCTCACCCCACCTGTTTGAATTCTTTTAAAAAGACCTGCTTAGGATTTTTACTGGGTTTACACCACCATCCTTAAGAAGAGGATTGGTTTGTTTTCCCTTGTTCCCCAGTGGATCTTCAGGAAATACAAACAATAAAGTAAATGTCGGCTTTGTCCACTATTTATATCCAGGGAAACAAACAAGCAAATGAGAAAATCATCATTTTACAATCTTTTACCATTACTAAATATAGTGGACAAGATGACCTTATATATCTTAATAACACAATAATGTTTTGGGTGAGTTTTTACTGAAATACTTCAGTGCTATATTCAGACAGCCACTCTTGTCTCCCTTAAACTCCAAGTTCATTGCTCTTCAACACTGCATTTTTCATTAACACAGCATTTAAAAGAGTCTGCTTTTAAAACTTTATAGCTGCTGACCAAACATGGGGTTTAAACTCTAACAGGATGTAACAGGCATGCAGAACATCTATGGTATCTCCAGCACTGATTTCTTAAACAAGCGTCTATTTCTATGCTTGTTTTAATAAGCAGAGGAGCAACTGACAACTGGTTACTGAAAATCATCCTATTTTCAGGATTTAAGGGCTCAGAACTGAGTGACAGCCACATGTACCACCACGCCTGGACGCTGGCAGCAGGGACAAACATAGGGATGCCTGTGCAGGAGTTCCCACGGGACACGGCCCAGGGAACCCCGACACTGTCGTGGGGGGTGACACAGGAGGGCACAGGGCATTTGGCATTGGATGGCTGGGTCGCACAGACAGTGGGTACGCCTCAGCCACAACGCTGAGCGTCTGGAGACGAGGGCCGGCGTCCTAACGAGGTCACCGCTTAGCCGCAATTAAGGTCAGGGGACCTCAACAGCAGCGAAGCGAGCACGCAGCCGACAGCTGAGGGGCAGCTGATCAGCCCCAGCGCGGCAGGAAACACCTCCGAGAAGGAAAAGCCGAGCAGAGCGGCCGTTAAGGAGGGACGGAAAAGGCTGAGGCAAGGGCCCAACGGCAGCATCCTGGGCGGCTGCGGGGACAAGGCCCGTCGCCGCCGCTGGGGAAGGAGCTGGAGCCGGCGCCGGGTCAG